>OY720675.1:181670818-182270818 GCA_963170755.1 Amphimallon solstitiale
TACAATTAAAGCTAAGTACCACAAAACATATGTACAATGAATAATATACCATAAATAAATAAACAGTCTTTATTACCCAACAGAAATTACATTTTGCTTACAGGAAAAATACAAAAAAAAGGAAATAGTGAATAATAAAAAGAAAAATTAAATATTGAAATATTATGTATAAGAATCCTTGCATTTCATCATCATGCTTATTATATTGTAAACTAATAACAAAATAACAAACAGGAAAGCAGGCTGCAAATTTGTAGCTTCTGTTAGAATTGGGGAAAGCAACCAACTTCTTGGTAGAAAATGTTGGCCTGCTCCCAATCGTGGCTAAGTATTTAACTTACAAAAGTAACAACATTATGTTTACGTGCAACTATAACATTACCAACACCATAAAATAGTATTGCTAACCTGTAATTTCGAATTCATATTCTGTTAAAGTTGAGTAGTTATGTTAAATAATTTTCAAACGTACTGCTAAAAACCCTTTAAGGTGGCCGTTTAATAGAAAGAGAATCGTCACATTGCTCTATCCTTTTCTAACCATTAGGCGTGTATTATGTGTTGCATACGTGACTGTATTTTAATTAGCCATCTGGTTGCCAGTAGCAGCGATATTATTTGTAAAACAAATTTATTGGATTAAAGATGGCAGTACCAACGCCACGTATCTCTTAGATTGAACCAAATTATACAGAGACTGGCAGACCAGACCGTTGTTTTTTTTGTGTATGAGACAAAAAACAGAGTTTTTGTCTCATACACGATTTAATAGAATATGTGTCTATTTTGAAATCATTGATATTTACCCTAAATTGTAAAAATGCAAATTGCGTCCTTACAAGAATAATAGGAACATACTGTTACATATAATGTTTGTTTTGTAAATACCTATGTAGATCTGTCCTTTATCTATTTGATTTAGATAATAAATAGGTATTTTTTAGTGATTATTGCATTTTTGAAAAAGGAATATATAGGCTTATTCAATTTTGATGGTCACCATGGGTATTTCGCTTATTATTTGGAATAGAGAGTAGGTTTGAGTTTGGCAAAGTTGGTAAATTTTGTGTTTTGTTATGTAACTTGAGCATGTACCATGTCTTAGTTGGAAGAATTAGATTAGTAGATGAGAAGTAACACTTGAGCGCGAAATACATAGTTACCAAGTATGTTGTCAATGGTTAGTTTTTTCAAAATGTGTAATGGATACAAAAGTATTCAGAAGTAAGTTTGGAACAACTTTTGCATAAAAAAATCTACTTTCACAGAGGCAGTACATTTTTATTCTTATAGATAAATAGTTTTTTTATAGAAGTATTTCGCCAAGTATTTATTCAAATTTGACTAAAAAATGAACTGTTTATTTAAGAAAACCCATAAGTAGTGAACCTGTCAATGTAAGAAACACAAGGCCTATTGTGTGTGTAAAAGTAAGAAAAAGAGAAACAATCAATATACCTATTTCACATACCTATAACACTCTAATTAAATAGGTTAAATCTACATGTGTGCTCAGAAAGTAGTTTTGGATATTATAAAATGCCCTCTTTGTATTACGTTTGATACCGTATCAGCTATTAGAATGCTCGATTCAGTTGGAAAAAAATTTGAAAGACCACCCTAAAATTTATCCGACAGTGTGGATTTCCCACGTTCATAATAATTTACTAAAATATAATTAAAAACGAGATCTGCAGAATATTGAATTACATTTCTTACGTATGTAAGTAATTTTTATTATAGGATTGAAGAAAATAGATTAAAAATTTTGTATAGGTACCTAAATAACTTGCCTTATAATTAATACTAGTGGTCGACCAGTGGCCGAAATTTGATCTCAATTCATTAAATTTTTAAGTTTGAGTTATTGAGGTTCTTTTGTCAAAAAGTATACTTCTATAACCATTGCATACAATTTTTTTCAATTTTCTATTACGTCAGCTGCGAGCGTGTAGAAATACGTCATTATGCATTAATTTTCGAGTTAATTAATTAATGTATTTGTTTGCAAAAAAAAATTTCTCTCACTGTTTGACTATGATAGCGGCCAAACGGCAAAAGCCATCAATACCGAAGTGTATATTTAGGAATATAATCTCCCTCGGAAATCTGATTATATTTTCAGTGAAATCGATAAATCGGGAGTAGTACTTCATATCAGTGAAGAAAACAAATAATAGCAATATCTCGTCAATTACTAATTTTAGGCAAATATCTAAAGTATAACAATGTGATCAAGAGTAAATTAGAAAACAATTTTATAAAAGAATTCCTACCGGAAGTAGGTGTTTACTCTGATCGTAAAACAGGTTTTTGCGAATATATCGCAAGTCATGCATTCTAGACAAACATATCGAGTGTATGAAAATATTGAAAGCTCAATTTTGAATATTTTTGTAATAAGAAATTTCCAAAATTCGAACTGAAAGTACCTAGCAATTTTATTCTAATCGAATATCAATTTTTTGAAAATATCACGAAAATTATGCATTTTATACAGTATAAAAGTATTTAAACATGGATTTGGAATATTTTTGTAAAAAAAAAATTCAAAATTCGGACCGGAAATAACACTTTCGCCAGTGACGGCTGTTTTAGAGAAGCAATTAGATAGACAAGACTGATTCGTTTATTATCGGTGATATGTTCGGCTACTGGGAGTATATCAGCAATAATAAACGAATCAGTCTTGTCTATGTAATTGCTTCACCTAAACGAACTCATCAGACTGCAACTGACTTTCACTCTTATCGAATAGCAGTTTTTTGAAATATCTCGCAAATTTGCTTTTTATATAAATTTCTTAAGTAACTTGACTACAGCACCATTTATCGGATCCTTGCCTAGCTATGAACCATCGTCTCGACAAAATAATATGTCATTCTCAATTTTAACATTTTTTTGAAAATATTTGACCAAAACACGTGTTCAGAAAAGAATCATTTTCACATTGTTTTTAAAAGTAAAAACATAAACTTTGGTGGTGCTTGTAGCCAAGAAAATTCTGCATCATTTGGTATAAGTTGACTCGACAATACCTCAAAAACGTTTTTTCAAAGCCTACTTCTACTAATTTTGATATACCAAAAACTTATTTTTTTTTAATGGAAGTATTTTATTGTGGCATTTTGTTTCTTTTTTTTTCTCTTTAATTTTTGTTAACAATGTCCTGTACCTATCTTTTGTAGTTTCTGAGATAATCACAATAGGAGCAATTAGCGGTCTAATAAAAACTACGAGCGTTGTTGTTCTATGCGCCGAAATATTCGTTCAACCAATGGAAGGCTGGAATGGTGCCCGACCTCTTTATTCAACTGTCAAACAAAGTAAAGGTTAAATCCACTATCCCAAAAGTAATAATTTTACAGAATGAAGGGCATCGCGTTTCAGTTTTTTTTAATTTCGGCAATATCCAGTTGCAGTATTTCATTTCTTAAACTATTGGTTAACAACCAAATATAATAAAGCATAAGTTTACTGACATATTTGAAGATGCCGCCTCTCTAAAAGGTGTTTGAAACAACGCTGCTATCTTCAATTTAATTTGCTTAATTGCTCGTATTCTTTTATTGTTGAAGCTGTTCATAACAGATGCCTGTAGTTTTTCAAAATTATAAATTGATGTCCTACAACTTTAATAGAAATAAATTTTGCAACAAAATAACGCAATTTAAATAACCTACAACTATTGTGCAACGTAACAACAATCAAAAGTAAGAAAAACAAATTTCATTAACGAATATGTTCAACATAACCACAAGTTAGTGCAATGCACGTGAGTATTCTGTTTTCCAAAGAAGTACTAATGTTGTATAAAACTTTTACATATTCTTATAAACTCTTCTCTGATTATAATGTTCATGCCTTCAACAAGATTTGAAAATCCGTCCGTAGAAAACGAAGATACTCTCCTTCATTAACATTTTCATCAAAGACATAAGGTCCAATTATGTAACTACCAATAACTACCACTGAATGACCAACAATTTTGAAAGTTTGCAGGTGTGATAAAGTGAAGGTTTTTATGTGTTATAATAACGAAAATTGTGACGATTAACGTATCCATTTTAATAGAAGGTAGCTTCGTCGGTAAACAACAAAAAATTGGGAAAGTCAGGCTAATTTATCTGCTGCCCATTGACAAAAATGTAATTAAAAACAATGACAAAATGTTTTTTTTTGGACGTGTTTTGGTCAAAAAATTAAAAAAAAAATTAATAACTCAAAAACTATTGTCCCAATTTTGAAAAGGAAAAACAGCTGAATAGACAATTTTAAACAGTACTAAAAAATCCAAAAATTTATAGTGTCATTTAAAAAAATAAATTCCATGCATTTCCGGTGAAACCGGAAGTGCGTCAGGGCTTAATGTATTTTTAGAATATGCGCCTTAAGCAACCATGAAACTTTCTCTAATTGTTTTTTTTTATTTAAAACATAAAGGAGCAATCAAAGAAACGGCTACTAATGACTCACCCTGTATATTGCAACATACTGTACATATGTTGCAAATTAAAAGAAAATTTATGGAAATCGACTGCAAATTAAATGGAAATTAAATCAGAAGGTATTTTCAGATTAGCATGTATTTTGAGATACACTGTACCGGGTGTTTTTTTATCTTTGATATCATTTTGATCACCTGCAACTTTCTTGTTTTTAAAAATATCAGAATGAAGCAAAAATCATTTTGCATAGGTATCTATGAAGTTTTTTACGTTTTAAAAAATAAAACAAAACACTAACGTTTTTCCAAGATATTAACCTAACTTATATTTTTTAAATGGAAAGCCCTAAATATTTTCGGATATTTCGATTTTACATGAAATTTCAAGTATATTTTATAAAGCATACCCCATACCTATCTTCAACGGTTTGCGAGAAAACGGCGTTTAAACATGCCATTTTTAGAATAATTTAATTTTGTAAAATTGTTTTTTTTAATAATTTGTTACTTTGTTAATCGTTAATCTTTTGTTTTATTAAAAATAAACTTTCTAAATAATTATGAAAAATGATTTCTGTTTGATTTCGACATCTTTAAGAACAGGGTTACAAAACTAAATTTTTCTTTGTTGCATGTTTAAAC
Source organism: Amphimallon solstitiale (assembly GCA_963170755.1). Classification (NCBI taxonomy): domain Eukaryota; kingdom Metazoa; phylum Arthropoda; class Insecta; order Coleoptera; family Scarabaeidae; genus Amphimallon; species Amphimallon solstitiale. The sequence goes on from OY720675.1 coordinate 181,675,908, forward strand.
GCCGTTTTTTCGCAAACCGTTGAAGATAGGTATTGGGGTATGCTTTATAAAATATACTTGAAATTTCATGTAAAAGCGAAATATCCGAAAATATTTAGGGCTTTCCATTTAAAAAAATATAAGTTAGGTTAATATCTTGGAAAAACGTTAGTGTTTTGTTTTATTTTTTAAAACGTAAAAAACTTCATAGATACCTATGCAAAATGATTTTTGCTTCATTCTGATATTTTTAAAAACAAGAAAGTTGCAGGTGACCAAAATGATATCAAAGATAAAAAAACACCCGGTACATAATCATGAAAACATAAATATTTTTCGTAAAATATGGTTGAACAATAGGTACTTGAAATACTCTGTTGGCCCGATATTTTCAGTAGATTTATTATTAAATGAGAATCCAAGACGCCTGAGTTCTATTTTCGATTTTTTGTAATTGAAGAGCATGTTGTTTGTAACCTTTTTTTCTTTAAAGATACCTACTCTTTTGATGCCTGACAAACACATATATAATGTAACTGAGTATGACGGAGTAAGCAATTTACAGTATGTCGAGTCTATATTTGCCGTAGACATTCAAATTTTGCAACACCAACATGCCTAACAATAACCGATCGTTGGCAGCGCCCTCTGTTTAAGAATTGCTGACCTACCACAGTGTTTATAATAAACGAAATCTACTTTTCCCATAAGAATATGTCTCTTAGATACAAATCAATCGGAATTTATGGGTGAAAACATTTAAAAGCACAAGACAGCTATAAAATACGCTTAATTGCTTTGTATCAAGCATCAAAAGAAAGAGAATTTATTTCTCCAGGGGGTAAGCTATCTAATATCTGGCAATTATCTATATATTCCAAGAAATTACGGAATAAACTAGCAGATTTTTGGTATAAAAACTTCCTGTTTTTTAACATTTTTTTCCACATTAATCGAACAAACTTCCCTTATTAAAACCACCTAGTCCCCTGGAGATAAGTTTGTAGATTATGCTCGTATTTTTTTTTTGTAATTTTGTGGCTTACTAACGGTTTCTGGTGCAATATGTTCGCAAAATGTTTGCAATGTAATTTAGATGGGCGAGATGGCCACCTTAAATTGCTCTTAGGGGATTCTAATGTGAAAATTAATTTGAATTCAAGCAGGTGGAAATCATAAACCGTAAAAATCACTAAAATGCAAATGGTGGCTGGCATTTGTAACTTCTCTCAGACAGAAGATCCTCCATTTGCTTTGGACAATAACCAAAATGCAGACAAATGCAGCATACCTGGGCATTAAGTAATTAACTTGATAAAGAAGAGAAGGTGAGCCAGTATTACAACTTGTTTAATCTCGTCTTCTGCTTAAACCAAATTTGTATTTTTTGGGCATGTTGTACTATTTAAAGAAATAGAACTAAAATTTCACGTTTCGACAATATTTAATGTCTTTATCAAAAATAATATAAAACCCTGTCAATAAAATTCTTCATCGTTTTTCATTATTGTCATTTAAATTTGCAGTTTCGGAAATATTGTTTCAAACGGAAATGCAGAAACCGTTTGAAACGATGTTTTACAAAGTGCACCATTTAGTATCCTTATATTGTTTTTTCTTAGTTTTATAGTTTTCGTGAGTGGTTTTATTTAATTTGTGACCTATTTATATTTTATATATGATAACGCATAGGTATTTAAACAGTGAATTAACAGACATGTTAATAAGTAAGAAGGGGTTAAGCAAAAGCATTAAGGCAGATCTTGAAATGTTTGAAGGAAAGCTCCTGAATTAGGCAGATTCTTGGCTAAGAGATATGCGCGTGTCGCTGACAGATAATTTTTAAACAATTGCATTGCCAGTTATTCTGTAAAATTTGAAATAATTTGCTAGAATTTATACAAAGTGTACCAAGATATTATTAGTCGTCTTTATGTGTACACAAAGTATTTCGCAAGAGGCGCTGAAAAGTTTTATGCCAATGTTTAACAAATTATAAATCGGTTATTATAGGTACACTGTCATAGACTTTTTTGAATATTGATTGCCGGTCGCGTGCTTTACTATTAAGACACCGAGGAGATACATGAACATATTTTAATCAAGCACGTGGTGTGTATTGAGTCATACTCTAGCCGAATTTTTTTTAGTATTATCAGTTTTAATTAGGAACATTGTAATTTTCAATAATACTTTGAGACTGAGAAAAAAAGGTTTTATTTCTTGAAATAAAACATTACCTATGCGGACATTATGGTAAGATTATAGAAGGTAGGCCTTACGCACGATACCTTGACGTTACCAGGGGCAAAAGCATACCCATTCAAATAAAGTCGTTTGAAAAATAGAACATAACAGCTTCAATGAAATCGTATGACTTAGAATATAAAAAAAATTAAAGCAGAAACAAAGTTTTGATATAAATATGTGCTTTTAAATATTTCAATACACGGTAATATCTTATACCTTGTCTCAGAATAAGAAGGAGTGATTCAAATATCGCGCCAAAATGGCGTATATTTTTAAAGTATTTCATTGGTTCTTGCGTAGGCAAGTTTAACATGGGAAAATAAGTTTGACAAAACGTCAGTTTATGTATATAGTCAAGCCATAACCTAGGCTCTTACATTTTTACTTTGGTTTATTATATTGTGTTATTAAATAAAATCCGTACTTTTATGTACAACATGAGCATGCGTTGATCAGACGGCTTAAGACCTAAGGAACAAGTGATCATGCATTTGAAACTTTGAATTTAATGAATCTGTGAAAAATACTGTACGTCAGTGCAAAAATCAAACATTCAACAATTAATATCATTGCAAAAATAACTATATGAGTTCATACCATAAATGAACTGGACAACTCACACATATTCTAGAATTGACTCATTAATTTCAAGTAAGTGTTAATTAAATACTAATTATAATACCACATGTTCATATACATGTTATATTTTAGATATGTCAAACGTAAAGAAACCTGTACTAATAGAAAAAGGTGAAAATATCTGGTGGAGAATATGGGAAAAAGTTTGGATTGCCACAAGTATAATGAGTGCACGACAAGCTTTGATGAAAACCTGTAGGATTAAATAGCCATACCGATAAAGATAGGCAATTAAAAATATTATAATAAGTATTTGGAAAAATTGTGCCGACCATGTAAATTTTTAATCTTTTTAACATGATGTGAACACTAAATTATTGTTAATTTCCAATATATATTAGAAATAAATATTTGTTATACTTTATATATTTTCATAATAAATAAGTTTTAATAGGGAATAATAATTAGTAATGTGTAGGTATATGTAATTATCTTTGCAGTTCGTGTAAACAACTTCAACCGATGTAAATTTTTCAATTTTATTACTGTTGTATGTAAGATTCCCATTTCCAAGACTAGTTGCTTGAATTTACCTTCTCAAGGTTTGTAGCAGTAATACGAATGATTTATCTGTATAAGTTCTTTATTGATATTTAAAATAGAAACTAATAAGCAAAACCTTTTCTGCAAGTTTTTAAGGACATTTTGATAAAAGATAAAATGTTTGATTCATTCTTGCTCTCTGATACAAATATTTAATAATAAATAGACTTGCTTCACAATTTTCATGTTGATATAGCACATTCACTAAAATGTGCAGTAATTATATATTTATAATGGCAATCTTCCTCAAAACGCTTAGAACAAAGTCTATGCTTTTATTTGTAAATTGGGCCTATATCTTTATCCATAGATTCTTCTAATTTTTTTTGGTAAAACTGGAATGAACAGATTTGAATGTTAAGAGATTTGTATTCATCAAATTATAGATGTAGGCACCTACTTGTGTTTATAACTTTACTCTACTGTGTCCAATTGCCGTGCACTCGTATTGCTGCTTCGACTGGTAGAATGAAAAGCGCCACATCCATCTATTTTATCGAAAGTAGTAAATGAAACACAAAACAGCTAAATCCTTGGTTAGAATTAATAGTTCTTCTAATCTCAATTGTCATGATGTCATATCAAATTGTCTACTAAATTTTAAGCTATGTGTTCCATGTTTTGGCGGGATATTTGAATCACTCCTTCTTATTCTGAGACAGGGTAGTAATTAGGTAATTCGATGTTTGTTTTGAAGTCTTTGGAATTGAAAATAATAATATTGGATATAATTCTTTTATTTGATATTAATTATCCTTATATTAAAGCTATTATCATGTAGAATTGGGTCTTTTACGGCTTTTAACATTTGAAATTTCCAAAATTAAAAAACTCACCTCATCTTAAAGCAAACGAAATAACTAATGAAATAACCAATATCAGTCATAGTGCAGGAAGTTTCATTCAATGAACTATAGTCATTCTTAGGCAGAAAAGCTATATCTTGAATGTATTATTGGATTGCTGAGCTATTGAAATTTTGAAATTTAAAATTTTCACTTCATCTGTGTTAATTGTTTACTTTTAAATTCCTTGTACAGCTCTTCAACGAATTTTTGTTGAATAGAAAAAAATATACACTAATTTGTATAGAATAATGTAACCCGATGTTACACATACTACCTACGCACTTCTTATTTACTTTGATATATTAGAAGCTGTCGTACAAAAACTTTACTTGTCCTCACCTTTACAGTCGGGAAAACTTTTGTTATGACGCAATATAATCATACACTATTTTATATCATATATTTATACAACATATTAACGCTCAATAGCCTTAATGGCCTCGATGAACCAGTGTCATGTCGACCCTGTATGATTTTAATTTGCTGACTCTACGCCACATGTGCACTCTTTTCATTTGCCCGTATCAGTACCTTCCCGCCAGTTGCTAAATAGACGTTGACCAGTTTGGTGTTCCATTTTGTTTGAAAATATTGAAAGTAAGCGTTACAGGCTCATATGCTAAATAAATTTCTCTATTTTTTTAGGGCATTTATCGAAGGCTGGTTCTTCACGAACAGTAAAGTTTACGGACCAAGATTATGAAGAAGCACTTCTTCAGTGGATGGAGGAATCAAGCAATAATGTGGACCAAAAAATAGATGAATCTAATGCACTTCACAGCGATCATGATACTGAAACTGACCAATCAGATTCTGAAATTGAAGATCACAATTATGTCCCAAAAACACAAGCCGATGTACCAAGCCCTAGTGGAAATTACGTCTAAATCCTGTTGGTGGTGATAATGTACAAGATTCAGATAATGAGGAGTCAACATCGGATGATGACGATACTACACCGTTATCAATTCGTATTCAAAAGAATAACAACCTGTCGACCGATCGTAAGGTGGATTATTTTTGTGGCAGACACCGGTTTATATGGTGTAGTGTAGAACCAAAAAAAAAAAGGCAGTTAGAACCCCAAGTAGCAATATAATTTGAGATACGCCGGGACTAAATGAAACTGTAAAAAATAGGCAGTAACCCAACGCCAGAAGAGGTTTGAAACTTCTTATTTACTATAGCCTTTGAATATGAAATTGTGTATTGAACTAACAATAAATTACGCATTTACAAAGCAAAATTACAAAACAGGCTAGTGCTAGCTGAAATACATCAATTAGAATTTAACGTATTTATTGGTTTGTTGCTCTATACTCAGATCTTCAAGTCAAATTATGAGAATGTACATCACTTTTTGCGTCAGATGGAACCGGCAGAGACATCTTTTGATGTAGCATGTCAGAAAATAGATTCTTGAGATTTTAGCATGCGTCTGATTTGATAACCCGGATATAAGAGACGAACGTAGTGTATTTGATGCTGATCTTCTCTACATAACTGCCATGAAATTTATAAGTGAATGAAAGCTTTTGTATTGATGATATCTTATATACTAGCTTTAGGGGCCGCTGTCGTTTCAAGATCGATTTTCCAAACAAGCTAGCAAGGTATGGCCTAAAAGTTTTGTGCCTATAGGATGTTCAAAATAATTATTTCTTACTTACTTACTTATACTAGAAGGCGATGGGCCAACCAAGGAAAAAAATGAAGTGTTTCTTGGAAATCTATTGTCAGATTGACAAAACTTATTCAAAATACGAACAGGAACGCCACCGTCGACAACTGGTTCTCTTCATTACAAATTACTAAAGAGCAGAAGGAAAGAGGCCTTACTTTCGTAGGTTATACTATGCGCAAAAATAAACGAGATATTTCGTCTGCGTTTTTACCAAGCAATGTTTGTGTTTACTTGGACTTGCCGCTTTGTTACTGTTCTCGATACATCATAGTGGTGAAATGAATCTTGGGATTGGAAAACCTGAAATTATTGAATACCATAATTCTACCAAAGGGGAGTCGATTCTTTGGATCAGAAGTATTCAATATATGTATTCATCAAGCAGGCGCTCGAACCATGGCCCATGGCGAATTTTTCTAATTTTTTTTATTCAAACAATTCTTATCTAGTTTTCACATTTTACCTCAATACTTCCAAAATTACCATATTTGAATTCATAAAAAATCTTGCAGAATCGTTGGTCCTACTACAAATAATTAGGCGATATTATAATCCAAGCATACAACGGCAAATGAAAAATACTATGGTTACTTGTTGCTGATTGTAATGAAAGAAGCATCACCGGATATTGACACTAAACTAACCAAATGAGTAGCATATGCTTTGTGTTCATACGCAAGAGACAGAAAAGCATCATATACCGGGCTCTTTTTTTATCATTACACATAGCATTTTCCCTATGTGTAATGATAAAAAAAAATTGTCAATGCATTAGCTATATAGTCACTGTATAGTAGACAACCAGTTATACACCAATGAAGAATTTACGTATAGCATACCTTAATTTTTAAATCAGGTTGCCATGACGAGAAAAACATTTTTTATGTCTAATATTTCTGAATTTTTATTCAAACATAAGTCATAAATTAAATACATTTTATTAAAAAATAGATAATTTATTTATAAATCATGGATAAATACAACAGAAATGAAAAGGTGGCAATAGTAATGTGGTACCAGAAAAATAATAGTTTAAGGCAAGTTAGTGACATGTTTTCCGTCAATTATCCAGACAGGCCTATACCTTGAGCAAAAACAATTCTGAACTTTTTTAAAAAATTTCAAGAAGATGGTTGTGTTCTAAATTCTAACAAAAAAAGAAATAGAACCAATCATGTTCGAACAGAAGACATGAAATTAAATATGCTGTGTTACGTAGAGGAACGGTCTGTAGGATCGCTTTTAGATGTAGCTAAACATTTTGGAGTATCGTACAGTTCGGTATACAAAACTCTGAAAGAATTTAAATATAGGCCATACAAAATATCAAATCATCAAGAGCTTTTCGAAGAGGATAAGATAAAACGAACTGAGTTTTGTGAAATAATGTTTAACATGTTAAATGAAAACCAAGAAATTTTAAATAAAATAATTTTTACTGATGAGGCTACATTTACCATAAACGGTGAAGTCAACTCTCAGAACTTTCGGTTTGTACCCTACATTTATCCATGAAAAATTATTAAATTTCCTATCCATTAATCTATTAGGTACTGGTCCCGTACAAATCCTCACGCTCAAAACCTGACCCGAACACAGTACCCTCAAAAAGTTAATGTCTGGATTGGAATAATAAGCGATAGACTTATTGGCCCATTTTTTATTGACGGTAACCTCACTGCAGTGAAATATTTGCATTTGTTGAGAGACCATATCATTCCATCAATTGATATGATGAATGTTGATGAACCCTGGTTCCAAATGGATGGGGCCCCGCCACAATCTACTAACGCTATCAGGAATTTTTTAAATAACTTATTTCAAAGACGGTGGATTGGTAGATTTGGTCCCATACTATGGCCTCCAAGATCCGCTGATTTATCTCCAAATGACTATTTTCTTTGGGGTTACCTAAAAAGTAAAATTTACAACAATGTACGAATACGCAACTTGAATGAACTAAAAGAGCGTATACGTACTGCATGTAATGGAATAAAGCCAGAATTTATTAGAAATACACTTCGTTGCTTTCAAGATCGCCTTGCTTATTGCCTTGAAAGACAAGGTGGACATTTCGAGAACTTGTTATGATATTAGATTTCACATTTAAGTTCGTTTAATTGTTATAATAAACCAATTATTTTGTTCCAAGTGATATTCTGCATTTTCTTTATTAAAAACATAACCTAATTCTTCTAAGCTTTATTTTGCTCTGTATCGCCCAGTGTTACCAGTACAAGTATTATTGCCGAATCAAATACTTTCGCGCTAAATTTTAACAGTTTCGTAATAAATGTAAAAGGTTTTATGTACGCTGCAAAGTTTAATTTTTCCGTACAAATAATTTATGGTAGAAGTAAGAGAAACGGATCTCCAGAATATTATTTTATTTGTATCAACGTTACGCGGACAGTGGGAAATGGCGGGAAATCCTTAATGTAGCAATTATGATGTTGACGACGTGATATATTTCGAATTTTAAAATTGTAAGAAAAATTGTACAAAATTAGTTATTTACGATATAATTGTTAAAAGTGCTATTTTATTTTGCGAGTAAGATTTGCGACACGAGGGTGATTAGGAACTGGAGCAATTTAAAATAAGCAAAATAAAATAACATTTTAACACGTGTATCGTACAGTGTTTCTGCTACAAACTCAATTTTTATTTTAAAATTTTAATAAAAAGTTTAACGAAAATTGACTGATAAAAATCTTATGACAGCTCACTATTCCTGCTTGTCAAAATACGAGTGTATAACTGGTTGTCTACTATACAGTGACTATATCCCTAATGCATTGACAATTTTTTTTTATCATTACACATAGGGAAAATGCTATGTGTAATGATAAAAAAAGAGCCCGGTATATATGTGAATACGTATAATGTATATGAACATATCTACGTGAGAAATTTCTTGAATTTAGCGGCACTTAAATTAATCGATGACAAATTACTTGCATTATTTTAATGTTAATGATTTTAAGGAAAAGAACACATTACTCCGAGGACTAACATATATACATTAGTTTCGCGTAACCACTATACGCGAATGCTCTTCAGCTCGGCCTGTGTAATGCATCCATTTTCCTATCCACCGAAGTTTGTATATATACTTACGGAGACGATCTTTGCAAGCATGAGAGATAATTTCTTATCATTCTCATTTAATGAAGGAAACATATTAATTACTATGTTTTTTCTTCTACAATATTACAGCACATACAGTGCACTCTCACACACATATATGTATATACCATGTGCTTGCAGACGACCTGCGTATAGGGCTTACTGTAAGATAAAACGACGACACCGAGAGTTTGTATGAGTTAGTACGAGAAAGCAATATACAAACTGCAGTACAACTGCTATCTATCCTTGTTGCCCTGCTTAAACAGAGAGTCAGTCTAGCCCGTTCTAGCCTCAGCGTAAATGTACTCGAATCCCCACTTTTCCAACACTACACTCGACCAAAAAGCGGTTTGTATATTGCTTTCTCGTACTAACTCATACAAACTCTCGGTCTCGTCGTTTTATCTCACAGTAAGCCCTATACGCAGGTCGCCGGCAAGCACACTGTATATATATATATATATATATATATGTATAACTAGCAAAAAATCCGTTTGCAGTGACTGCATCAAGCATATTTGTAGAGACTGTCAGAAATGAATCAATTTTTGTGACTTCAGTATAGCGTTCTTTTCTATTAAAGGTTTTTAATTTTTTTAATAATTTATTATATGCTTTATATGTTTACTTATCTTATATTACCAAAAAAAAATGGTTATTAAAATGTTTTACTTTAATTTTTGCATTTTGTTCAATTATGCTTTACAGAATCACTGAACCAGGGTCAAAGGGACTGTGTCATTTGAATAATTTGTTATAAATATGTAATATGGTTATTTAGCAATTTAAGCTAGTGTATAATGCTAAATAGTATCTTTTTCAACGTTACGAAACACCACTTTGTTGTGTTTTTCAACAAAAAATAGAAAAAGCCTATATTTATAATGTAGGCATTTTATATTATACGAGTACATATAATTTCTGAAGGATGTATTCTTTGTTATAGAAAACTATAAAAAATACAAAACAAGAAAAGCTAAATTTCTTCTGTTTACAATAGGAAAGGACTGGAAGCGTGACTAGCCTACTCTGTAGAACACCCGTAAAACATGGTGCCAGTACCACCAACATTAACGAAAACGCTTTATCTGAATTGCATCTCTACGGGGAAGGCAAATAGTGACTTTATGAGAAAACATATTTTGAAGCGGTTTTTTCCTATGATAGCCACTTATTAGGAGCATCTTTTAAAATTATTGACCATAGTTATAGTTCTTTAAGTGGAACATTATTACACTTTTGTATTTCCCGTATAATTCTTAGTGAAAAAAATGAGGTGTGGCCACCACACGACTTTCTTATACGTATGAAAGTGTTACTTCCGGTCCGAATTTTGAAATTTCATTTATACAAAAAATATTCCATATCTAACTCTAAGTACTTTTGTACTCTTGATAAATATATATAGAATGCATAACTTACGACATATTTGCAAAACATCGCTATTCGATAAAAGTAAAAGTGGTACTTCTGGTCTGAATTTTGAAATTTTTTTTATATAAAAGATATTGAAAATGATGTTTTAAATACTTTTATATTCGTAACGTATTTGTCTTAAAAGCATGACTTGCGAGATATTCGCAAAAAACTGATTTTCAATAAGAGTAAAAGACCTACTTCCGGTTGGAATTTCGAAAAACTTTTTTAAGACAATTTGTTTCAAACTTAATTCTAAGTACATATGAATTCTTTATAAATTTGTATAAACTTAGTAATTGACGAAATATTTGCAAATTTCGATTTTTTCACTGAAGTAAACTACTACTTCCGGTCTGCCGATTTTGCTCAAAATCTAATCAGTTCTCAAGAGGCAGATTATACACGTAAATACAAAATTTGGAATTGATATCTACAGCGGTTTGACCGCTATCGTGGTCACACACACACAGGCACACACAGACACACACACACACACACACGGACACACAGACATTTTTTAAAAACCACTTTTTTGGTATCAGGGGACCTCAAAACGTGGACATCTGCAAAAATCTCGAGGTCGAAAATTTTCATCATCACAATACTTCCTTATACTACGTATAAGAAAGTAAAATGAGGTGTGGCCACCACACAACTTTCTTATACGTATGAGCGTTTCAAATTATAGAATTTTAAGAATTTTTTTTACAAAAATTATTCAAAATCCTATTCTAAGTACTTCTATTCTCTTAATAAATCTCTATAGAATGCATACTTTGCAAGATATTATCAAAAAAGTGCTCCTCGCTAAGAGTAAAACTGCTACTTCCGGTCCGAATTTTGAAATTTCATTTATACAAAAAATATTGCAAATTCAGTTTTAAATACTTTTGTACTCTTGATAAATATATATAGAATGCATAACTTACGACATATTTGCAAAAAATCGTTATTCGATAAGAGTAAAAGTGGCACTTCCGGTCTGAATAGATATTGAAAATTATGTTTTAAATACTTTTGTACTCGTAACGTACTTGTCTAAAAGGCATGACTTGCGAAATATTTGCAAAAAACTCATTTTCGATAAGAGTAAAAGACCTACTTCCGGTAGAAATTTCGAAAAACTTTTTAAATAAAATTATTCTCAATTTTAATTTTAAGTATATATGAATTTTTTATAAATTTGTTTAAACTTAGTAGTTGACGAAATATTGGCAAAATTCGATTTTTTCGCTGAAGTAAACTGCTACTTCCGGTCTACCGATTTTACTGAAAAACTAATCAGATCTCAAGAGGGAGATTATACACGTAAATACAAAATTTGAAATTCATATCTACAGCGGTTTGACCGCTATCGTGGTCACACACACACACACACAGAGAGAGAGAGAGAGAGAGAGAGAGAGAGAGAGAGAGAGAGAGAGAGAGAGAGAGAGAGAGAGAGAGAGAGAGAGAGAGAGAGAGAGAGAGATTTTTTAAAAACCACTTTTTCGGTATCAGGGGACTTCAAAACGTGGACATCTGCAAAAATCTCGAGGTCGAAAATTTTCATCATCACAATACTTCCTTATACTACGTATAAGAAAGTAAAAGTAATAAGATAGTATAGGACTAAAATTTATGGTTTTTGACTTATTATAATTTTTCTGTAAAATTCACTGTTTTTATACAATTGTATTTCTCGAAAACTACGAATTAGATGGACACAATTTTTAGTAGATAATAAAAGGTCCTAATACAAACATATTTTTTTTTGCACATACTAATTGAATTTGCTGAAAGCTGGATTAAAATTACATGACACATTTTTGTTCAAACGTGAATTTTTTTAATGGAACACGTGTATATGGGCACATTTTGAATTGTTTACTAAGCTTGGCACCAAAAACATGTGAGATATTATTTTAAAAGTGACCTTTACTGAGCTATTGTCGTTTTTTGATATAATTTTGCTAACTTCTTGTATTTTATTTGAATACGGTATAGTGATGAGCAATAGTATTTGCCGCGAAATTGATAATTGTATGAATGACATTTAATAGGTTGTTTTTCAGTTGACATGCATGATTTTATAATTCATTTTTCTAAAAAAAGAGCTTACAGATGTGATTTTTGTATGTATTGGGGTAATGACAAAATCTAATTCAAAAAATATGTAGAATATGACACAATAACAAATTTTAAAACCAAACAAATTAATAACTTGATTTTGTGTTACGTGAATGGATGAGTAATTAGTGGAACAGAAATTATAAAATAACAGTAAATATGAACATTAAAATAGGTATAAATTAAAAGTTTTCAAATTCACTTGTAAACGTTTTTGAACATGCCTCCGAAATGATAAATTGACGTTAATAAAGAGTTGAGTAATTATATTTCTAAATTTTTGTCGAATATGTTTCCACATAACTTCTTTTGTGGTTACAGGTATAATGCAAAACTAATTTTTTTACGTCCGAAGATCCACCAGGCTAGCCAATAGGACCTCCACGGGCTGGCCACTGGTAAAAGATACACGGGTTAAGTAAAAAAAAAACAGTTTTTCAATCAGAATCATAAAGTGTATAAGTATGCTTCGTAAAGACAAACAAGCACCTTAAGCACTGAATTCAAGTACCATTACCACTGTTTGTATACATGTTACCACATCATGAACACATCTTGAGGACCACTGAAGTAGCTTTACATTTTCTCAAACATGCCCGTTTCGTTAGTTTCTACCAAAAGTCGATTCAACTTTCATCGTTATGTTTGAAACATAATTCGTGGTTAGTGATTGATTTAATACCTAAAATATCATTAGAATGCCAAAAACTCAGAAATCTTGGTTTGTTACTAATACAATCATAATTTTGCGGGTACGTTGACCGTCTCATTGTGGTTTATTACTTAGGTACCTTCTCGTACGAGAATCATTCAAATTAATTTACCATAGGACTGTTTCTGTATTAGTTAATAATATTAATTAAAAAATAAATACTTACCAGTGGAAAACCAATGGACTAATTCAATATTTAACATAACCTAACGCCATTTCTGCTTATTATATGAACTATTTGCCTCAATCATTAAAATACTTAAAATTAGATGATATTCTTTTAGTACTTATGTCGTCAGCTACAATAAAGAAAACGGTGCGAAATTAAGAACACTGCGAAATAAGACAGCTTGGCCTATATTTAACATTTTCGATACACAAAGCTACATAATATATTCAATCTTTAACAACATTCTGATACACCTAACACATAATTTGGTATTTTGTAGTTGGAATTGCAATAAATAGCTAAGGAGTTATATCTGAGGTACTAATCGTTAACGGGTAATATCGATATCATGAGTATATAGATTTTAATTTTTTATACTACATAATCTGGAAATTTTCCAATTTGACACCCACCTGGTCGAAATATGTAGGCTATGACTCATGGTCTCTATGTTTCAGACAACGTTTTATTTAGATTAATTTTCTGTGACTTACATCAGTAATTTGAGAATTTCACATTTTATACGACCAATGCTACAACAAGTAACATTTATACTTAATCATAATATGTACTTACGGTTTAATAATTTTTAAATATCATTTTCTATTTCATATCACATCCACGTCGTATATTCTATGGAATAAGTGCGACCTATAATATTGATATTTGAACGTAACACGTTGCATCTATTTTGGGATTTTTTAATTTAGTGTTTATAATCATTCACAGAAAATAGTTAGCCTTACAATTTACTAGACGATCAAAAAATATCTCATATGCTACTTGACACTCGGTGGGTGTCTTCGTTTTAACATTTTGGGTAACGATGTTCTTTTCACGACGTAACGGTGTTATATTGTATTCTAATTCAGTCTGCCACTAGATAAATATAAAATTGCTTACAGAAATAAAACATTTGTTTTATGAGAAGCAGAAATTTTCAGTTAAAAAAGCTTTACGGATAAATTAGCGCGGAATTACTTTGGAAATTGTGTTGAACTAATAGTATCATTTTTAATTATTTTCATTGAATTTGACAAATTACAGATCAATGGAACTGCTTCTTTGAAGAGTATTTTGATCAACAAAAATACAGTAGAAATATAAATTGATAATAGTCTAGTTTTTTTTTAAATTTCAGTTTTTTTTAAATATAATCAGTCTAGTATTCTATAGTCTATTTTTTATTTCGGAGGAGTAAAATGAAAAGGCGCGTTTACACAATGGAATTTTGGAAAATTCCATTTTGGCGGCAGTTTTAAGCGGCGATTTTATATAAATTGTAGTCAAGTATTTAATTAAAAATTCATTTGAAAAATTAGATAATTTTAATTTGAAATAAAAAGGAATCATCATCGTAAGTGAAATGCTTAAATCAAAAGTTTTAAAGGTGATTTGTATATTTTCAAATTTAAAAAGAAAACACAGATGGTTCTTATTCTTATATGATTGTTTACAAGCGAACAAAAATTTAGACAAATATTAATTATAGCATATACATATAAACCAACTATATAATTATTCACTATTTTTTATTATTATATACAAGTGAACAACAATTTAGACAAATGTTAATTATAGCATATACATATGAAACAGTAACAATTTATGATTATTCACTATCACTTTCCATTTCACTTGAAATATCTTCACCCACTGATATAATAAATGTCTCGATTATATCATCGATCAACCCATCTAACTCACACATTCTTCTTTCTTCGGTAATCACATGGCCTACACATTTCTTCCAATTGTCCGTAGTGATATTCTGGATTGCTTTTAGTAAAACTATCCTCACATCAGCTAATTTTAACGTAGTATTCTTAGTTGCCACCTCATTTTTTATTTGAGCCCACACCAACTCGATTGGGTTTAGTTCGCAGTGATAGGGTGGTAACCTCAAAACAGTTTTGTTACAACTTTTGGCCATCTCATCTGTCACATGTATATTATATTGGTCCTTATTGAGACAAATTAGGTAAAGAAGTTCAGATCGAACCGTCTCTTCATTGTACTCAATATTTCTTGATTTCAACCAAGCCTGCATATCGTGTTTTCTAGAATTTGTTGTGGGGGTTTTTTCAATTTTACGACTATGATATGTAGCATTATCCATAACAATAACAGCATTGTCTGGTAGCACTGTTAATATTTAATGAAACCATCTTTCAAACACCTCTGCATTCATTTCTTCATGATAATCGGTTGTCTTTTTTTCTTCGAAAATCAATAAACCATTCTCCACAAATCCAGCCTCAGATCCTGTATGCAAAATAATGAGACGTCTTCCTTTCACTGGAAGATTACGTAAGCCTGTAGTCAGTCCTTCATTAAATGCCTGTCGTCGACTTCTTATATTGCCATCTACCCAAACTCTTTGTTTGGCATGACCTTCGTTTAGCCATGTTTCTTCTAAATAATAAAATGACCGATTATCTTTAATTGTCGTCAAATATCTTCTTCTCCACGTAATTATATCATCACGTTCTGTCAAAACCCTCTTTCGATATGCTTCCAACACTTTATCAAGTGTTGGAAGCATATTCTTTTATGGTACGATAGACAGTAGACCGTGCCACTCCTAAAAACGAGATAACATAATAATGTATACCTAACGATGGTAATGTATTATAATACTAACTTATCATACTCGATATTCTTGCGACTATAGCAGTAATCCTCATTCTGGGGTTATCAGCACGTAATTTTTTGAATATATTTACTATATTCAGTTTCTCAACAACAGATAGATGTCCTAAGATCACAAATTTTCGCCTTCTCAACAGGGATATTTGCGATCCATATCCAAGAAAAACGCTATGAAAATGTTTTACACGGAGAGTATATCAGTCGATTCAGTTCTTAAAAGAACTATTTTACTATTATAACGCAAATTGAACGTAAAATATTGAACAGTAACGCACTGACAAAATTAACGATGTATACAACAGCTGTTGTAACAGTATGGCGGCCGTAAACATGTAAAATTTCCATACTGTAATTCTTCCCGAAAACTGACAAATAGGAAGCCTCCTTTTTAGCGCGTCAATTTAAAAACACTCCTCCTAATTAAAAAATGAGGTGTGGCCACCACACGACTTTCTTATACATATGAGCGTTTCAAACTATACAATTTTAAGAATTTTCTTATACAAAACTTATTCAAAATCCTATTCTAAGTACTTCCACTCTCTTAATAAATCGCTATAGAATGCATACTTTGCAAGATATTCGAAAAAAAGTGCTACTCGCTAAGAGTAAAAGTGCCACTTCCGGTCCGAATTTTGAAATTTCATGTACACAAAAAATATTGCAAATTCAACTCTAAATAGTTTTGTACTCTTAATAAATATATATAGAATGCATAATTTACGACATATCTGCAAAAAATCGATATTCGGTAAGAGTAAAAGTGGTACTTTCGGTCCGAATTTTAAAATTTTTTTAATACAAAAGATATTTAAAATTATAATTTAAATACTTTTATACTCGTAATGTACCTGCCTAGAAAGCATGACTTGCGAGATATTCGCAAGAAACAGATTTTCGATAAGAGTAAAAGACCTACTTCTGGTTGGAATTTCGAAAAACTTTTTTAAAATAATTTGTCTCAAATTTAATTTTGAGTACATTTCAATTCTTTATAAATTTGTTTAAACTTAGTAGTTGACGAAATATTTACAAAATTCGATTTTTTCACTGAAGTAAAGTACTACTTCCGGTCTACCGAATTTACTGAAAAACTAATCAGATCTCAAGAGGGAGATTGTACACGTAAATACAAAATTTGGAATTGATATCTACAGCGGTTTGACCGCTATCGTGGTCACAGACAGACAGACAGACAGACAGATAGACACACAGGCATTTTTTAAAAATCACTATTTCGGTATCAGGGGACTTCAAAACGTGGACATCTGCAAAAATCTCGAGGTCGAAAATTTTCATCATCACAATACTTCCTTATACTACGTATAAGAAAGTAAAAATAGACTATAGTAATCTAGTAAAATGTTTATATTCTTAGATCCCTAACAAATAAAATAATTAGTAAAGTTGAACACCTATCCCAAAAAATATGTAAACCGGGAGAGTGGTGTCAAACTATTGCTTTACATTTTGCCTACTAATCGTCGTCGTCATTTGCCGCTGTATGTCTGGTCAAGTCATCACGCGTAGCTACATGAAGGTGTGCGCATGTTATAAATTCAGATTAGACCCGTACTGTTTTCAGCGTTTTATATCTCACATATAATGGCCTAATATCAAACGCAAAAATAGTGATACTGCAGGAGTTCCTTCTTGTTCTAAAACTAATAATCCAGAACAGAATCTAATGGGTTTCACATGTATAGATCAAGCTTATGCATAACAGCCGCAATTCATTTTATGTTACGAGGTTTTGTCTAATGAGGCTATAAAACCATGAAAATTGCGAAGATATTTGGTAACCAAGCACATGGAGCATGTTTTTAAAAACATAGATTTTTAAAAAGTAAAGAACATGAACTGGCAGCCAGTAAAAAATATATAAGAAAGGCTGCAAGTGGTTGCATGATGAAAATGCAATGAAAGCATCATTTGAAGTAGCTCTGTTGATAGCGAAAACGAGAAAACCCATACAATTGCAGAATTACTGATATTACCTGCTGCAAAGAATATGGTATCTATAATGGTAAGTTACAAAGCTACTACGGATCTAAGTTTAATAGCCTTGTCAAATGACACTGTTAAGAAGCCAATTAACTATATGTCCGCTAATATTAAAGAAGAGTTAATAAAGACAGTTCGAGAAAGTTGGTATTTTAGTCTTCAGCTAGACGAATGTACAAATATAGTGAATAATTCTAGATACACAATTCATGTTCTCCTTGATACATACTACACCTGAAGAAGTGTTTAACAAGGTGAATGAATTCATTACATCCAATTAAATTGATTGGTTTAAATGCATAGGAATTAGTACTGGCGGAGATCGCGCAATGACCGGAAAATGGACTGGACATATAACAGGTATTCGAAATATCAACCCATCCATAACCTGGTATCATTGCTGTATTTATAGCGAAGCCATGGTTAAAAATACAGGATAAATTTAAAGAAACCATGAATGAAGCTGTAAAAATTGTTAAATTGAATAAATCTAGATCAATAAATTCAGACCTTTTGAACAGTTGTGTAAGGCTATGGACAGTGGACATCATAGTTGCTGTTGCACACGGAAGTGAGATGGTTATCTCGGTGAAAAGTTTTGTCTCGATTTTATGAGTTGAACACCCCCTGCACATTCATTAAGTGAACGTCTGCATAATTTTTCCTGGTTATGTAAACTAGCATACTTGTCAGATATCTGTTCTCATTTCAACAGTCTCAATTGATTTTTGAAATTGTGGATAAAGTTGAATCTAAGTTAAAAAAATTAGAGTTTTGGAGCCACCGCACATACGTTGATTTAAAGGATTTAGGCGGTCAAAATTATTTTACGTCGTATTTTGACTTTAAACCATTATTGTAAATTATTGTCTCTTATAAAAATGGCATATTTTCTCCGCCAAAAAGTAAAAATAAATAAATAAATAAAAGACATAGTCTTAAAAAATCATTTTTAATACCTACAAAACTTTACATAAAAAAATAATATTCTAGCTACGATTAATAATTCATGTGCAAATACATTATTTTAAATGATTTGTTTATTCATTTATGGAAAAATCTTGATCCGTGTCCGAAATATCGGATTTTTTTATTCGGGTCAACCGGTAATAACATTGATTGTTGCTGGGCAATATGATCCTGGTTTAATCCTTTTCTTTATTTTTTTATTTTGCTACTTATTAGTGGGTTTGAACTTACCAATAGTCCTATCGGTAATAAGGCATTCTCAATTATAGCTGTACCACTAACTAGTATTTTGTGCATAGTTGGGGTAATTGGGTGCTATATATATGGCACCCAATGACCCCATACGACATACAATTTTGCAGTTGCCAAGGCATATTTATCAAATTGTTGAACGTTTATTTTATGGCCACTTGAATAGTTTCTAGTATAACCTTCAATCTATATAACAGTTCAAAATCAACTTTTATTATGTCGACAGCTAATTGAGGGTTTTCAAAGAACGTCCTCCTAGTATTACCATCACTGGTATTTCCGAAATGAACTTTCCAGTTTCTTTTCGAAATCATTCTTGAATATGTTTTTTTGTCAGCACTTCTGACTCTCTTCTTCGTTAGTTATCTTCCCTCTATACTTTTTTTACTGGTAATTTTTACGGTTTACGGAAGTACTGCTTCTTTTCTATGACCATTTTTCTTTCATTGATGTTTTAAAGTACGCAAGTCTTTGTTTCAAACTGCTTACATTTCTGGTGTGTCACCATAACAGGACAACAGGTGATCTTCCAGATATTTAATTTTTTTATCCAAATTAGACAAATCTTACTGTTGCATTAGATCGTACAGATCTTTACGACTCATATTTTTGTACCCGAGGTACCAGATCTACCTAAAACAAAAAAATCGCACTTTATTACATTTCAAATAAAAATTGTCTTTTATTTTATTATCCTGAAAAAACCTATAATATGGACATACGCACTCAAATTTTATGTCATTAATTAACCTTATATATGAAGTAAACAATACAATAGCAAGCATTACCGAGAGGAGGCGATAATATAACTAAAAAGAGAAAATTAAGCAAAAATGTCCTTACAACACGACCTTTATTTGAAGTTTTACATATAGTACAAAATAACGTTTAATACCGTTTAAACATATCAATGTTTACTCAAAAATGTAATACTTATTGATTCTTACCTGAATTATTCGAATTCATCACAGCCACTTCAAAAGATTTGGTTGCGAACACAAAATTCTTCTTTGTTTAAATGTTTCCACCGAGAGCACTGATAACAGTGACGTACACGTTGAGAAACGACCAAATTTCATCTTTCTGTGTGGCAGCATTGTGAAAAGGTTGCCAGTGGGAGTGGTAAATTATTGTTACTGGTACTTGGCTTTGGTACTTTTTTGGTATTTATAACATCACTTTTTAAATTTGATTTTTGACCTGTTGATGGACAATCAAACTTATTTGAATTTGCCGGGTACTTGTATATACACGTTGGACAACCCAGGTTCTCGGCATGATCTAAATATCGTATATGGAAATGGTATAGGAAATAGTCGTGCGGTGTTGCCGTCGCAGTTCTTAATTCACCCGTCCCGTGTTTAATATTTCTAATATTTCAGTACGGATCGAGACGCGGTAGAGTATGTTGTTGCCGATTAAGTAAATATTACGTAAATGCTAATCAATAATTATTATTAATATGAGAAATATTGGTGGTTTTTTAGAATGTGTAATACTGACAAAGTTTTTATGTACATTTTTCTGTCAATTTGTCATTACTTCAATAATTGACAGATAAATTGTACATTAAAAATGATCGTGTCAGACGAGCTATTACACGTAACAATTTAAAATATTGAGTTTCACATTTCTTTGTGATGCCTACTTATACAACACAGGAGCGAATAAGTATCATTAAATGGTATTATTCTTCTCCAAGTGCATAAGCAGTCGTTGGGCGTTTTGTGTTTTCGTATCCCGATCGACCAGTTCCAAACCGTCAAACAGTTTTAAATATCGTCCATCGTTTCGAAAAGTGCGGTTGTATTACTGTCTGTTCTAAATGCAACAATAGCGATCGGCAGGAACGTCCTTTTTCTGACGAAAGAATGGAGCGGGAGGTGCAAGTATGTGCACTTGTTGAAGCAAATGAACCGTGTTCGAGCCGTCAAATATCCGAAAACGTGAACATTCCAAGAACTACAGTTAGGAATATTTTGAAGCGACAAAAATATAAGTGCTTTAAGACACAAAAGAGTCCCAACATGATCAACTTAATCGCCTTGACTTTTGTGAGGCTATGAGGAAAAAATGCGACGAGGATGATAATTTTGTCTGAAATATCTTGTTCACGGATGAATCCTCTTTTTTGCTTTATGGTCGCCACAATCCGTCCATCGTCCGATATTGGTCTCGGAAAAATAAACATATCAATTTAACAGCAAAAACGCAGTAACCGTTTTTCATAAATCGCACTATAAACGCCCAGACATACTTGCAATTACTGCATCATGATATTATACCTGCTGTACGCAATGTGACTGGTAATCTTGAGGAAATTTGGTTCCAACAAGATGGGTGTCCGGCCCATAACGCCAGAATAGTATTGGAATTTCTTAATTTAAATTTTCTTCAACGCCTCATTTGCACCAGGGGCAATATACGCTGGCCACCTAGATCTCCTGACTTAACACCCAACGATTTTTTTTGTGGGGATTTTTAAAACAAATGATCTACGGACATCAACACGAAAGGCCTAAAGCATTACCAGAGTTACGAATGCGAATTACACAAATATATAACCTCATTCCATCCCAAACTCTAAATAATGAACGTCGAGAATTTTATGATAGGCTAGGTTACTGTGAAGTGGAAAATGGAGGGATTTTTGAGCGCCTCATTAAATAATATTAGAATTTTTTATTACTTTTTCACATTTTTTAGAATCCATTTCTTTTGTTTACTGTTTAGAATTTAGCTTGTATTTATTTTCTTTAGAATACATTTTCTTATATGACAAAACGCTCTTTAAATTTTTAAAATTTGAAAGCACTCAGTATTACATATTGTAAATATCTACAAAAATATTTTACTAATATGAGAAATATCGCTTCATGCATTATTATTGATTAGCATTTACGTAATACCTATTTACTTAATGGGCAACAACATACTCCACAGCGTCTCGATCCGTACTGAAATATTAGAAATATTAAACACGGGACGGGTGAATATAAAAACTGCTATGGCAACACCGCACGACTATTTCCTATACCATATTTAGATCATGCCGAGAACCTGGGTTGTCCAACGTGTATATGTAAAACTGCGTGAAAGTAGTTACACTAAGTAGTAGAAGTAAGCAAGTTGTTCGCTAATGACAAATGTTATTTTGTAATATCTTAAATAGAAAGTAAACTATATTTTTACTCCACTGGCTGGCTTTATTTCAATACAACAACTAACAGGTTATCGGCCCAAGACGTGCTTAGTGCTGTGGTTTGATTTCTTTTCATCCAAAGTTATTTTGTTTGAAACCTTTTTTTCAAACATAATTATATACACAAAATGGAGGACGATAGATACAAGATTCCTTTGTTCGATGGAAGCAATTTTAATAATTGGAAATTTAGAATGGAAGTTCTGTTAGAAGAACATGATTTATTGGATCACGTCAACAAGGATATTGGAGAGGAAGAAGAAAATAAGAAAAAGGATCGTAAGTGCAAATCAATGATCATTCAAAGAATAGCCGATAGTCATTTGGAGTATGTGAAGGATAGCAAAACTGCAAAGAACGTATGGGATACATTGGCAAAAACTTTTGAACGGAAAGGAATAATAGGTCAGTTGTTTTTACGACGCAAGCTGTTGGCCATGAAATTCAGTGATGGCGGAAATTTAGAGAAACACTTTCTGGAATTTGATAAAAGTATTCGGGAATTACGAAATTGTGGAGCAACTTTAGTTGAGGCAGATATAATATGTCATTTGTTACTGACCCTACCAAAAAGTTTTGATACAATAGTAACAGCTATTGATACTATGGCAGATGATAAAATAACACTTAATTTTGTAAAAGGAAAATTACTTGATCATCAGCTGAAAAGGAAGACAAATGACAGAATAAATGAAAAAGTAACAAGTACTGCTTTCACAGGTCACACAAAGTTTAAATATAAATGTCACTTATGTGGAAAAATGGGACATAAACGTGCTGATTGCTACATTACAAAAAGAAAAACTGAACACTCAAACAATTACAAAATAAATTCTTTTAATAACAACAGGAATGCAAATCTCACAGTTGAGGAAGATATTGCTTTTATGGTTGGTAATAAACACGCAAACTGTGGCATAAAATGGTTCCTAGATTCAGGTGCCACCGATCATATGGTAAATGATGCAAGTTTTTTTAAAGTTTTAAAAGAATTAGAAGAACCACGAAAGATTGCAGTAGCTAAACAAGGACAGACGTTGGAAGCTCACAGTATTGGTGACATAGATATTTTATCTGAAGTAAATGGTAAACATATAAAAATACCTATTCGAAATGTGTTATATGTTCCAGATTTGCTGTATAACCTATTTTCAATTCATAGAATT
Source organism: Amphimallon solstitiale (assembly GCA_963170755.1). Taxonomy (NCBI): domain Eukaryota; kingdom Metazoa; phylum Arthropoda; class Insecta; order Coleoptera; family Scarabaeidae; genus Amphimallon; species Amphimallon solstitiale. The sequence continues at coordinate 181,699,637 of OY720675.1, forward strand.
GAAGAAAAGGGAATGAAAATAGTATTTTATGACAAGGAAGTTAAAATTTATAATAAAGACAGCCTACTTGCTAAAGGAAATAGAAGTGGAAAATTATATGAGCTAATATTTCAGTTAGATAGACCGACTGAGGAACTGGCAAATATTGTACTTGAGGATCGTGTACAATTATGGCATAAAAGGCTTGGCCATCTGGGGAAAGAAAGTTTAAAAAAATTAGTTTCGAATGACATGATCGAAGGAATAGACATAGCGACAAAAGATGTGCAAAACAATTTTGAAAAATATTGTGAAACTTGTATTCAAGGAAAGCAGACTAGGTTAGCATTTGAAAATCGTAAAGTTAAAAATACAAGACGTCCTTTGGAACTAATACATAGTGATGTATGTGGACCAATAACCCCCATAACGTGGAATGGTAAAAGATACTTCTTAACTTTAATAGATGATTACACTCATTTTGGTATGGTATATTTAATAGAACAAAAGAGTGAAGTATTAAAATGTTTTCAGGAATATGAAGCTTTAGTGACAGCTAAGTTTTCTACGAAAATATCAAGATTAAATTGCGACAATGTAGGGGAATATATATCAGGAAAATTTTCAGATTTTTGTAAATCTAAAGGTATTATGGTTGAGTATACAGTTCCATATACTCCGCAGCAAAATGGTGTTGCTGAAAGGTATAATCGTACACTTATGGAAAAGGCTAGATGTATGATTATAAATGCGAGTCTAGACAAACGTTTCTGGGGTGAGGCGGTACAGACAGCAGTATACTTATGTAATCGAAGTGCATGTAAAACAATTATGCATAAAACTCCTGCAGAATTATGGCTAAATAAGAAGGTAAATTTAACGAATTTAAGAGTGTTTGGATGCAAGAGTTATGCACATATACCTGAAGTATTGCGTTCAAAACTGGATTCAAAGACAAGAAAATGTATAATGATTGGATATGCCAATCATGGATATAGATTATGGGACACTGAACAAGAAAGAATAATAATTGCGAAAGATGTTCTTTTCAATGAGGATAGTAATTTAAAGGAACAAATATCATTTTATGACCAAGTTAATAATGAAAGTGATAAGGAACTTGAGGAAGAAATAAACAATGAGACAATTAATTTCGAAAATTCAGAACAAGCAACAGAAAGAGAAGTAGATAATGAGACAAATAATTTTGAAGATTCAGAAGAAGCAACAGAAAGCAAACGTGATCGCAAACCACCAATATGGCATTCAGACTACGAATTTCTTAGTTTTGTTTTAAATACGTCAATGTTAGAAAATATTCCAGAAACAATGGAAGAAATAGAAAAATCATCAGATAGGGAACACTGGAAAAAGGCTATTGAAGAGGAATACAGTGCTTTACTCAAGAATAATGCATGGGAATTGATTGAAAAACCACAAGAAGCCAAATTGATTGACAATAAGTGGGTGTTCAAACTAAAAACTGATGAAAATGGAAAAGTGACATGATACAAAGCACGGCTAGTTGCAAGAGGTTTTTCCCAAACAAAAGGTTTAGACAATCAAGAAACTTATGCACCTGTAGCCAAACTTGCTACTATACGAACTGTTCTAGCAGTGGCTAATCAGGAAAACATGCTTATACATCAAATGGATGTGAAAACAGCTTTCCTGAATGGAGATTTAGAAGAAGAAGTTTTAATGAAACAACCCCAAGGTTATGAACAAGGACATAATTTAGTGTGTAAATTAAAGAAGCCCCTATATGGTTTAAAACAAAGTGCTAGGTGTTGGAATGTGCGATTTAATAATTTTGTTTTAAAATTGGGTTTTAACAGATCGCAAAATGATTATTGTCTTTATGTTAAAAAGTTAAATGATTGTATAGTTTTTGTAATACTATATGTAGATGATTTAATTATTTGTTCAAATAGTAAGTCAGAAATAGATAAAGTAAAGGCATATTTGAGTAAAGAATTCGAAATGCAGGATTTGGGCACTTTAAAATATTTTCATGGAATAAATATAACTATGCATGATGGAATTATAAGATTTAGCCAGAAGCAATGCATTTTGAGTATTTTACGTAAATTTAATATGGAAAATTGTAAAGGTGTAAAAACGCCTATAGAAACAGGGTTAAAATTGGAAAAACAAAGTCAGATTTTAACCGAAAAACCTTTCAAGGCACTAATAGGTAGTTTGATGTATCTCATGTTAAGTTCTAGACCAGATTTAAGTTTTGGAGTTAGTTACTTTAGCCATTTTCAAAACTGTGCTTCAGAGACACACTATAATTATTTACAACGAGTCTTGAGATATGTTAAACATACAATTGATTTTGAATTGACATTTTCTAGGAATTTTACTACTGAACCTTTGGTTGGTTATGCGGATGCAGACTGGGGAAATGATACAGATAGACGATCTGTTACTGGTTACTTATTTAAAGTTTTTGGAAACACGATTTCATGGGTAACTAGAAAACAACCAGTTGTGTCCTTGTCATCAGCCGAAGCGGAGTATATGTCATTGTGTAGTGCCACAACAGAGGCAATCTGGCTAAAGCGTTTGATGTTAGATTTAGGCATAAATACTGGTACAGTAAAGATATATGAAGATAATCAGGCATGCATAAGTATAGCAAAGGATCCTTTGGATCACAAAAGAGTTAAACACATAGATATCAAGTACCATTTTATTAGGAATAAAATACAAAACGATATTGTAAAGCCTGTATTCATATCAAGCAAGGAACAGGTTGCAGATATATTAACAAAGGGTTTAAGTTCACAACAATTTTTGTTTTTAAGAGAAAAATTAGGAGTGTTAAATGATTTTCAAGAAGCTTTGATTGAAAGGGGGTGTTGATAGACAATCAAACTTATTTGAATTTGCCGGGTACTTGTATATATATGTAAAACTGCGTGAAAGTAGTTACACTAAGTAGTAGAAGTAAGCAAGTTGTTCGCTAATGACAAATGTTATTTTGTAATATCTTAAATAGAAAGCAAACTATATTTTTACTCCACTGGCTGGCTTTATTTCAATACAACAACTAACATGACCGACTAATTCTCAATAATCAACGTATGTGCACCGTTTATGAAATCAAGATTATGATTCATTTCTAAATCTCAAAGGTTTCTTGCAACGACTGAGAAAAACCTGTCTAATGAACATTTACAAACTTACATACAACAATGGAAGATTCGGCGCAGCTTTCGTGATTATTTTCCTGTACCAGATGTACACAATAAATTGGATAAGAGATCCTTTTACAATAAATATTTACGAACTTGAAGAACTAACTTTATTAGTCGACAGGTAGGGCAATGAAACTGCAGTTTAATCAAATGACCCTTCCAACTTTCTGGTTATGTGTACGAAATTGCCATCCATGACTTATGACTTACCCAAAAAGGCCCTGAAGATTCTGATACCGTTCCCCACTACATATCTTTATGAAAAAGCTTTTTCATCTCTTGTATACATTAAAAATAAATATAGAAACCGTCTGAAGAATGTGGAGTCAGAACTGAGAATTCTATTATCAAAGATTACACCAAACATAAGTAAGCTTGTCAGCAACATACATCAGCCTTCTCATTCATAAGTGTTAAATGTTTTAGTTTTAACTAGTGAATGTAAAATGTCAATAAATATTTTATTTTAGTAAAAATATTGTCATTTTTTTCTGTTCCTAGATACATAACATACTCAATTTCTGTTATACATTATATTAAATTTCTTCATAATATAAGTTGTATGGCGGGTCCTTGATTCACAAAAGGTTAAGAACCGCTGGTCTAAAGTGTGTCTAAAGTAATAATAGTTTCCCCTAACTGTAGCTGTGTTATGCATTGAGCCTAACGATACAGTAACTATAAGATGGCTATAATACGATATTACTCAGAATAACAAAAATTTGTAACTATTTTTTTGTTCCCTATTTATACTAATTTTTATGTTGGTTTCCAGTCCTAATTATAATGCTGAAATGCAATTACTTCTACGCTTTTAGCAAGTCATTTCGTGAAATAAAATGAATTTACTTAAAGAATGTATAAAAAAAGGTAGGTATAATTAATAGTTCATTACAACTAGAGCATTTATCTCTTCAACTTCCTTTCGTATTAGGTTGAGGAACTTTCTGACATCAGTATGCAGCAGTAATCTGTAACTACATCGCTATTCCATTTTTTTCTTTTCCACTAGTACTAATGTCTTAATGGAATCTATGTTCGTGTCTTTTTTTGTCAATATCATCAACATTCGGAAGAAAAATCCAAGTAACAATTTAAATACTGTATAATGTATAACAAGATTACTTCTACTATAACCTAGAGCTTAATACTTTTCAATAGTTAACCAACTCGGCTTAATAATTTCCAGGTTTTCTTTTACCTGAAAGGTATTAATATGTACAGAGACATTCAAAAAGGTTGTCCATCTTTAATCGAATATATACTGGAGACGCGTTAAGTTCAGTTGCACATCATCGATGACGTTTACATGTTGTCATAACTCTATTAGAGAAACGAGAAACTAAAAAACTTACTTTGTTAAATTATACTTGAGGGCATTTACTTCATTAGCTTAAATAGAAGATTTACAAATTGATCGTAATATACGCATTCATGGCAAATAAACACATAATTTCCGTTTCAATATTAAATTTCCTTATTACATATTTTTAATAGACTAGTAGTTCAATTCGGTGTTGACAGATAAATCATATCTGTCAAAAAGACGTGCGTTGTGTATATTCTTCCTGTCAAATTTTTCATGTTTATTTTTGCTTTGATATAAATTGTTTAAAGACAGTGCTTCTTAGAAGTGTATTTATTATTTATTTGCATCCATTGAATATAATGTCGAAAGGTTTCTGTAAACAGTCGAGACTTTTTACACACTTTTCTATAATCATGTGTTAAATTTAATGTGAATAGCGTAAGTATTGTTTATTTTAAATTATATTATGGATACGTAATGAAACATTTGAGGTTTTTCGACAATCTAAATCAATATAATAAATAAGTTGAGAAAGACTGAAGTCTTAGAGCATTTCAATTACTAAATACCTATATTACGTTATAGTTATTGTATAGTGAATAATTTTTTTCTTTGGTTATATCAAATGTCACTGACAGAAATAAAAATAGATCCGGCAACATATACAAGGCGAGTCGTCATGGATCTAGTATGACGTGCAACTGAATGTAACACGTTTCCACCAGACATACTTAATATACAGGTACTAGGTGCCGCCTTTTTCACATACTGGTTTGAAAATGTCGACATGTATTCTAGCATTTTATTAACATTTTAACATAGTTTTATACAAATAATATCGAAGGCTCTCCGACCAACGTCAAATATAAGGAACAAGTCAAATTTGCTCACAAAGTTTTGCCTTGGTGCGCGATTTTATTTATGTGCGAAGAGTATAGCCCTAGGTATATTTGAAATTGGTTTTCTAGCATTTGGGTACTTATTAAATATGTACTTTATTATGAGCATTTGATATGTATCAGATATTTGCAGTGAAAATAATTTTGAAGAGTCACGTGTGCACATGTATGAGGTGTGTTCAAGGGAAGACCGAGCTACAGGTTTACAAACAAACTGACACTGGCCTACTTTCGCTATGACCGTTTGTAGCCGAGCTACAGTCGCCGAAGCAAGCACGTGATTTGTCGGATTATGGACAAAGTAAAAATGAAAAAGCTTGAAGAACAACGATGTTTGAAATTTGCTACAAATTTGGCAAATAATTTACAGAAACATATGAATTATTTAACCAATCATACGGAGAGATCTGAATGATTCAACCGCAGTGCTACGAGTGGTTTAAACATTTTGAGAAGGGCAGGATGTCGGTCGGTTAGGATCCCAGCCCGGACGACCTTCCACATTACAGGTGACGACCATGGCGAGAGGTTTGTGATGTTATTTGTGGAAATCGTAGTTTAGCTGATCGAGAATTTGGTAACGAAGTGAGAATTATGACATCAACTTTTGACTGCAAAACTTCAGATGCGTCGTGTCAGTATAAACTTCGTTCCGCATTTGTTGACTGATAAACAGAAACACAGCCGTATTGAAATCAGTCAGGAACTGCTTGACTTTGCCAATGGCTATGAAAACTTTCTTAAGAACATTATAATAGGTATGATGACGAAGCAAAGATGCCAGTGGATAGGGAAAGTGTCTCCACTCCACGTTCAATAAAGCACGCATGAGTCGATCAAATATCAAGGTGATGTTGGTTGTATTTTTTGATTGAAAAGGTATTGTCCCTCATGAATTTGTATTACGTGTTCAGATTGTAAACAAACAGTTCTATCAGGAAATATTAACGCGTTTGAGGGATATTGCGGACAGGAAGAAGACTGAATTGTGGAAAAATCAGACTTGAATTGTGTACCATGACAATGTGCCGACTCACGCGTCGCTTCTTATCCGCATTTATCTGGAAAAACATTAGACTCTTTTATGCCCCATCTACTTTATTCTCCGGACCCCACTATACGTTTTTCTCTCTCCCAAACTTGAAATCACTTTGAAGGACGCCGTTTTCATACTGTATAGAAGATTCAGGACAATGCAACATAAGAACAGCGCTCAATCCCAGAAAATGCATTCTTCCAAAAATTGTTAGAATTGTTGAGAACGATGTATTGCCAGTAGAAGACACTACTCTGAGGGGAGCAGCGCTTAAACTGTTGTAAAATGAACAATACAGATTTTATAGGAAAAGTATCTTTTTGAACAGCCCTCTTATATGTATTCTAGATATATATGTATATTCCACAACAGAGCTTGCTCATTTCTAAATAAGATATAGTGTCAAAGCATATCCATACACTATTGTTTTGATTTTGCGAAGATTGATGTATCTCCTACATATTTTTAGCTTTATAGTGTCCGTTTATATTAAAAGTAGATATGATGTTACTCTCGTATTGCAGTAACGTTTGTCCCTAAAGTTTTAGCACTAATTACCTTATTTTTAAACAAGAGTAATTTTAATCAAACTTATGTTACATACCGAGGTCGTCATATTTTAATTTCTGATAGGAAAGTAGTAAGTGGAAAAGAGCGCGACGAATTAAACTAAAGATAGACATAAGCGAGGCTGCCACACTGGACATTTGTAAGGCGTGGGGGTCCCCCGCCACCCCGTTGCTCTCCCTCCACTGTTAGCAAGCAGGCATCGCTGCATAGGATAAGATCATCTTTTGCATATGATAGAAGTGCAAACCGAAATTAAAATTTGACGCTTACGGTATATAAGAATTAGCAATCTTGTATATAAAACACTCTTCAGCAATGTGTAATATTCTGCGAACATCTCGTATTGGGTCTTTTACATTAATTTTCCTTAGTTTTATAAAAATCGCACGTGTCAGTTTCTCTAGAAAAATTGCCAAAAAACCTTCAACTGAACGAGCCTGCAGTGAAACATGAGGAATATTATTTTTGGATACAAATGGTGTTTTGGATCAGTTATAAGGTTCTCGGAAAGAGTGACAAGAAGCATGATGCCAATAAAATGAACTAGTTTTGTCAGACAATTTCGAAGTAAGTTCTGCAAATACCTGTAGTGGCAAATTTAGTTTTCTCCTTATATTTTGTGTTGTTTGGACTATCTTCGTTTACTTTAATTTTAGAATTATCTAGAGTAAATTACTGATTTTGTTGTTTGCAAAATGGATTCGCCTTATGCACAACAGCAACTTTATATTAGGGGCAATTGGTTTGCGGTGTATTTCGGCCATTTCTTTCTTAGGATAGTTTCGATTATTACCGTATTTTTGGAAATATCGTAGCTCTGTGACAGTTTCTTGAATGATTATTCGTCCGTATTCTTGGCATTCTTTATTAGTAGGTTTAATCTAGGTGGAGTCAAAAGTCTAGGACTTTTGCTTTTTGGAAGGTTCACACCTGGCCTACAATCACCTATTGCACGATAAGTGGTTCTACATGATATAATTTAGTTTTCAAATATTCAGTACCACCGTACTGTATATACTATGTGTGCCTCACTTAAAATACCTATACGACCAAATTTTCTTTAATAATTATATACAATAGACAATTATGAAACCTTAATTGTTTTTAATTTTGAATGCTAATATATTTGAATAAAATTTAGAATATACAGTGTGGAAACTATTTAAGGAATAAATTCAGTAACATCCAAACTAATGACATTTGTCGAAAACGCTGAAACAGGTCAATTTTTATTTTAAATTGCGCACGTTTTAAATCACTGCACCTATTAGTGACGTCATCTTCTTTAGAGCTGTGACGTCATACGCATTTTTTTTAAATAGAATGCTATATTTTTTTATAAATTCGTAGATAGTACTATTAAATACCTTTTCAATGAACTAACACAAGTTAACTTTATTTTCAACAATTTTTGAGATTTTTACATTTTTACGTTCCAACCACAACAACAACAATTATAAAAACGTCAAAGTTTACTAATTTATTCTTTTTTGATCAAAGCAAAATTACCATCTTTCTTCTATTCTACTACCGTCAGGTGCTATCAATTTCATCACACAGTTTTTTCGTGTTTTTTTTAAAATTTTTTTTTTAATGTAAAAATCTCAAAAACTGTTGAAAATAAAGCTAACTTGTGTTAGTTCATTGAAAAGGTATTTAATAGTACCATCTACGAATTTATAAAAAATATAGCATTCTATTAAAAAAAAATGCGTATGACGTCACAGCTCTAAAGAAGATGACGTCACTAATAGGTGCAGTGATTTAAAACCAGCGCAATTTAAAATAAAAATTGACCTGTTTCAGCGTTTTCGACAAATGTCATTAGTTTGTAAGTTACTGAATTTATTCCATAAGTGGTTTCCACACTGTATTATTTATTATAACAGCTAAATGCAAAATATATCTGGAAATACCTACATATCAATACAGGCTGATTCATTATCGAATAAAAGGGAGGTTTAAGTTTGATTTTTTTAGTTTTTATGGATCCCAAGAGAAAATAGTTCTGTAGCAAATGACGTTCAAGATCTTGGGTTTTATTCTTTTAACTCTGGCAGTTTTATTTGGACTCGCTAACGAAAACTAAAAACACAATCTTAGGGTAACTTTTGGTATTATATCCAATAGTATACTCCAAATTTTTATAAAGCCTTTTAATTTTATGCATACGTATGTATTAACTATTTTTTATACATTTAAAATAAATATTAAAAGACAGTAAATGTTCAAGTTTTTTAATATGCGGTTGCCATTTTTCTGTGAAAAATGTGGTGTACAACTAAAACTATAACAGAAATGAGCTGAAAACTACAGTATTCTGAATCAACAATTCATTGTAGAAGTCAAATATTAAATCGAAAGAGGATTATCCATTTCAAAATACAAAGATGCGCCAATATTTGGTATTTTCAGATGTACAACCATTTTGTATGTATTTTTTAGACTTAAGCAGTCGATAATGGCGAGCCACCAAATTTTACATGGATAATTTTCAGAGAAATCCAATATTTTCGAATTAACGGTATTTTCTTAATTTGAAGGTCACGTAATTATGTTTTCAATATATCGATTTTAAATTTAAATAAACGGAAAATAATACGGAACATTGAATGTTATATGTGTTAAACTTCAAGAAAGTATAAATAAAATTTTACACTGTTTAAGATGAAACAGGTTTAATTTTATAACTTTTTCACTGTTAAAGGAATAATTCTTTCTGGTTTATTTTTGTTTTATATAAACAAAATATTTCTTGAAAAGCTCGATAGCTATATTTAGTGTTTTACATAATAAAGTTGGGTGATTAAGTGAAGTATGGATATAATAAACACGAAATTAGCAATACCTTCTTCTTATCTAATCTTGAATTTGGTCATTTATTAAAGCTTTTCACTGCTTTAATCGATTACTGTCACAAAATCTTTAAATGTATTATTGAATTTTGCAGATATTAATATTTCGTATACTACATTATACTGCATAATTTTTTTTTTTTTTAAAAGCCGCTGTACTACATATCTGGCTAAGTTGCTGCAATATATTGGCCAAATCAGTCCTATTACTATAATAGGAGATATACAAATAAATGCATAGAATAATTGAATTATATTAAAATTACTACTTTGTTCTAGAATTATAAATATTTTTCTTGTATGTTAATAGAAACACAGAAGAGAAATTACTTTGGTTTTATGTCTTATTTGCAGTGTTGTGCATTATCTAGATGATTTTATCCATATAAGTTATCTAGATAACAATTTTGTTATCTACCATCTTATCTAGATAACTCGACAACTATTTATCTATTATATTATCTTAGATTAAAAAAAAGCAGATTGTCTGAAGGTTTCAGATAACAGATAATTTTTTCGCGGGTTTTCAATTTTTTTTTGGTGTGCCTTGAAGATCGTAACGAAACCAATAAAACCATCGCCGTCTCTGTAACACTACTTATATCTATATGGCTTTTGACTTTTGTACAGTGTAATACATTTTTCGCAGTAGCGTTGGTACTGGTACTTTAGACAAATTCGCAACGCTGCTTGTCATTGTCATTAAATGTCACTTTTACTTTTCACTTGTCATATTCTGTGAGCTTATCACAAGATAGCTGGTGTAGTGTGTAGTTACTCATGCTTCATGTTAGTGAGTGCTGTGTAGGTATGTATGTATGTGATATTGAGAAGTTGATAACTACGTGAACATTTCGTTCTAGAGAAAAGCAAATTCCATCATGGAAAATTTTCTAATAAAAGTGGTCATAATCGAAGGAATTGAACAGAGATTTCAACACTTGTTTGACATGGAAGCTACTCAGCCGGAAGTAAAGATTTCATTCCGTCAGCAATGAGTCACCCCAGCAAGTCAGTCCCAAGTTTAAAACCAAATAGAATCTTGAGAGACTTGTTAATTACTGTAAAGATATATTCAGATAGTGAATCCGAAACGGACGACAGCCACGATATCTTTTTAAACCGTTCTGCCAAGGGACAAGGGTCCGAAAAGAAGAGACGAAATGGGAACACTTCACAAATTGATAGTTATCTAAATTGTAAAAATAAAGAACTTAAAATGTTACATGCATACCAAACTATTAAAAAAAATCTTTAAATATAACTACCATCTTCAGCACCGGTCGGAAGACTTTTCAGCATGGGCGCCCAAATCCTTCTGCCACGTAGAAATCGACTATCCGACAAACATTTCGAAATGTTAATTTGCCGAAGCAACCTTAAGGCCTAATTTCAAGTTATACTTGCGCGGTCGCAACTTTGCATCACTGATTTTTGTATTAGTTATTTTTCCATTTTTTATCTGTTTTCAAAACCGAAAAAATTGAAGACTGTAGGAATAGCATAAACCTTGTAAATTAGTCACTAGTAATAGGAATATGAAAATCAGTGACACAAAGTAGCGACCCCGCAAATCGGACTTGAAATCAGCCCCTAAACAATTAATAATAGTAATAAACATAAGAATGTATATTAAATTTGTTCATGTTTAACATTGTGCATTACCTATATCAAAAAATCTAATCCTTATCCCTCCTATATCAATCGATACCTAACCACGTTGAATTCTAAAATAAAATTCTGAGTTCTGAAAATTTTACTAGATTATCTATTCAATTATCTAGATAAAATATACTTTATCTGTCATTTTTATCTAGATAATCACTTGCAAAACCATCTTTTATCTGTATCTACATAATATTTTTCGGAATTATCTGTTATCTTATCTAGATAAAAAATGCTTATCTGTGTACAACGCTCCTTATTTGTGACATAATATGTGTATATGTATAAATATAAAACAATGCAACGCACCTTAAAATATCGAATTTGGTCATTCCTAAAAGCTTTTCACTGTTTTTAAAGTGATATTGAATTTTGCAGATATTAATATTTTCTGACCCAACCCAAATGAACTAACTTTTGGCATAAGTTTTCCTGTAGATTCTACCAAGTTGTATGGATATGATTCCTTAGCTTAATTATTTATTTCAATCTGATCATTCCATCAATGAACAACAGGATCCCGCAAATTCTCAATGGGGTTTCAGGTCCGGAGATAGACAAAGGAAGCACTAAAATTTCAGGATGTTCTTCAAATCATCGTTAAACAACTCTGGCTTGATGAACTGGAATAACAAATACGAACCGACATTGTTTGCATATGCTCGAAGCATAGGTCATTCAGTAGTTCCGCATACTTTGTTGGTTTTTGAAAAATGACTTTGTTTATAAGAGAATTCGAAAGATTATAGTTCGTAGTAAATTTCAGATATCTACTTAAAAGGCTAGGGGACAAGCAAAATTTGTAAATAGAGAAAGAGACGAGAGAGAATTTAGTACGAAAGAAGGAAAATGCACTTTATAAGTTCCTCCACAATTACTAACTAATCAATAATATCTTTAATTTAACGTTCTTACAAAAAAATATTCTACAAACCACTTCGTGAAGACATCTTTCACGCATTCGTTCTTTTCAGTCGGTCGTGCTTTAAAAATGCAGTCATGTGGGAATATAGTCTTCCCGCTTTTGGTTCGTAAATAACTATAATCTTTTTTGTGATTTAGAATAAGTATCTAATACTAATAGGAAACACATACTCTCCGAAAATACATAAATAAGATACTTTATTATTATAATGTGGAAGTTTGTCGTATATTACGACAAACTCCCTCGAAAAATTAATGTTTAGGTCTATTTAGACAACCGTTATGTCTATCAACCTTATCAATAAACATATTACAAAATTAATATACATACTAACCACTCTGCACAGAAATTATGCCGAGACATCTTTCGTGAAATAGACAAAATACATTGTTGAGATATTTTAGGTATCTAATAAAAAACTATACATTGCATCACAATATTTCAAAAGTATACTTTTATTAGAAGTTGTGCTGTTGACACGTAGGTTGCGCACGTAAAAAAGTATTTTTATCGCAATTACTAGGATTGCAAACAATTTATTAGTGTTGGACACCAACTAAACAATGATTATTAAGAATTTTGTTTTATTGCATCACAGTCAACCACTTCCATAATATAACTGACGCACTCAAAAAAAAGTATTCTAACTGGCGTGTAATTATATATAGGTATATATATATATTTTTAAAACGCTTGTCTATTAAATACATGGAAGGTGATGCCTGTTAATTAATAAATTTATTTACGTCTAATAATAATTTCAAACAAACAATTACAATGTTTGATTTATATGTCTAATGTACAAGTTTTAAAAACAAGATACTACCTACTTCTTTTGTACTTTGTAGAGTTAGTTGCAATCACACTCCTCACAATCATGCTAACCTGGTGTCACCTATGTTTGGTAGTGTCGCACGTGGTGTTTGTAGTTTTGAATTTTGCCTGCAGTACAAATAATTAATTCATGATCAATATGTATTATAGTTAATTGCAACTTAGGCAAACATAAATGCAGAACTGTACACTGGTAAGTATAATTACATACCAAGAAATATAAATTCCAAAAAGTAATATTATATTTTGGATAAAGTAAAATGCATTATAATAACTGATAATATAATGTATGTGTATTATTGTGTATCAGAAATATAAGCGTTATTATATTATGAAAAAAAAAATGATAATATTTGCGAATAAGTAAGATATGCGTAAAGCCATATGCAACCAAACATGCACGTTTGCTTACATGTAAAACCCATGTAAAACTACAACGTTATTAAAAATGTTAGGAGTACATATTATAATTTGGTACAGGAAAAATGAGCAAATATGTATAATCTTAGCGAATAAAAACCTAAATAATAATTTTTAATATATATAATCACAAGGTAATCCAATATGTTGTTGTGCAGAGATTCATGCAAGAAAATGTTTACAATAGTTATCTCCTGTTTTATTATTCTGTGCAATATGTCTAGATTATTAACGGACGATTTTTACCATAATTTCATTCATATCATCCTTTACGTTTAAAAATAAATGGTGATAGTAAATTTTGATTCGCTTAAATCCTTACGACAGATGACAGATATTCCCACATATGAATGGTAAATTAAATAATTTTTCTCTCTTTGATTCACCCGTTTGGGGGAAATATAAAAATTGGAACTAAAACATTTCAGTTTTCGTCAATTATTCCATTTTGTCTTGAGATGGTTTTCCCATAAAAGAGACATATGCCTAACTTCAGTTGAATTGTAAGTCATATTATTATGCTAATGGCGACAAAATTATATGTTTTCTTGATGCATTAATGTTTGACTTGAAATGTTGACTGCAGTACTTATCTTCATTGTCACAAGTTTTTAAAAGTGGTTAAACACGTGTTACATAAAACGTGAAATATTTAAGTACTTTTCGGTTTCGGCAATATTGGATTGGGTGTTTTACTATTTAAAGCTACTCATAATGGTTTGTCTTGTGAACGATGATGAAATTAAAAGCTATATGTCTGAAAATGACAATTGAATGGATGACATTTAATAAGTTGCTTCAATCTACATTAATAAGGCGTTGAGTACCTATATTTCTAAATATTTGTCGAATATGTTCCCTCATAACTTCTTTTGTGGTTACAGGTATACTGTATATTTGCTCTTTTACGGATCCCAATAAAAAGAAACTAATTTTGTGATGTTCGAAGACGCAGTAGGTTAGTCAATAAGGGTTCCACGAGCTAGCCACTTCGCTGGAAACATTTCAATAAAATATTTCGTGTTTGTAGTATAGAATAGGGATTCGCTGTCTTTTTGCATCTACATCTCTTCGTAAATTTGGCGGAACATTACAACAATAATGCTTGACAGAAATTACTCATAAACTTCTCCGTTAATACTGCCTTCAAATAAATATGGACCTATCATCCAATCACCAAGAATGCCTCTCCATACATTTACGTTCCACCTATGCTGATGATCTATTTATTAGTGAAGTAAGGATTTTCATTTGAATAGTAATGAAAAAGTTTTTTCGTTAACTGTCCCCTTACTATGGAAACCACCTTCATCCGCAAATAACACATTATCAAAAAGAATTGCCCGTGCATTTATTTCAATTACTGCCCATTGGTAGAACACTCTTTTGTATGTAAAATGATGGGTGCGTAACTTAATATTTAAATGCATTCATTACGGATGATGTTTATTTCATGTTAAGGTCATTGCAACGATGATTTGGCTAATATCCAGCAAACCACTTCTTTCATGGGTACTGACATGAGGTTTATCTCTTTTTGCCATAACAATTCTTAACTGATTTTCATGATGAACCACATATTTAGGCCTCCTTAGTTTTGAATTAGCAATACTACCAACAGTATTGAAAGCAACCATTACTCTTCCAGACGCACCATAAAAAATTTGTTTGACATTCCTTCAGTACAAAAAGACCGTATTAAAATAAAAAATACAAAGTTGGCAAAATTATATAAAAAAAGACAATAGCTCAGTAATGGTCACTTTTAAGATAATAACGTCTTACATGTTTTTAGTGCAAAATTTAGGAAGCAGTTCAAAAATGAACCAATGTACTTTAAAAAAAATCACTGTAAGACAAAAATCTGCCATGTAAATTTAATCCAGTTTTCTGCAAATCCAGTTAGTAATTGCAAAAAAATAAATTGTGTTTGTATTAGGACTTTTTAATGAACAACGCTACTAAAAATTGTGTCCATCTGATACGCCGTTTTCGAGAAATATAATTTAATAAAACAGCAAATTTTTTAGAAAAATGGTAATAAGTCGACAGCCTTAAATTTTAGGCCTATTCTATCTTACCAAAAAAAAGTAGGAAAACATTCGTGCGCAGCAAAGGATACCAGTTGTCAATCAACAAAGATGGTCAAACAAACCTCGCAACAATTTGTTTTTAATTTACTAAGTAATATTCATGCACCAACGTGCGAAAATTCTCTTTGCATATTGTAATGAACCCAGTAGACATCCAGGCAGACCGCCGAGCGACAATAAAAAGAGGTTGTAAATCATCTCGACGCGACTGGTAAACTTCATAAAAAGCAATAAATCATCCGTTTGCGGTACTGAGAAGAGACAGAATGTCTATGGAATGTTCTACAATCATCGAGAGGAAGATGGAGTGTACGCGAATGCTTCCAAATGTTTCGTATGTGTATATAAGGCGGCTGGGTCACCGATGGATGAGTAATTCCGGAATAAGAAAGTCCTTAAGAGGGGAATTGCCCTGTTTTGTCGATCTGTAGACAGCGGTCCAGAAAATTATTAATTTCTTGAAAAATAAATAAGACAGAAAAATGGAGCAAACTTCATTCAATAGAGAATTGATGAATTTATGTCTCTCGTGTAATGTTTTTTTGAAATTGTCCTTATTATTTGTTTATTAGATATTTAAAATCAGCAAAAGTGAGAGAATAGGAAGCTTCAAAACGTGTACTTACTGACAAAATAAATTAAATCTGCCACAAGACGGACATAGATAGATGTTTTTTATAAGCGAAAAAGTCATTGTTTCGGTAATTAAAAATTTCTTCTTCGTTAATCTGTACACAATTATGAAAGCTTACAGCGAAATATCTGAGGTTTTTCTACCGCTAGAAAGTGCTGCCCACGGCGGCACTCGGGGTAGTTAACACCCATTCCAGTGACATGAATCAGTTTGTGTTACTTACACCAATATCTAGGGATGGACTCAGGTAATAATTTATCGTTTTCTTTTCATGTTCGGCTATCTGAGATGTTTATTAGATTTTCGCTGTTAATCGGCGAGTATTTAGAATTGTGATTTTTGGTGTGGCGGTAAAGGTGTGTTAAAACTAAAAATTGTAAACAGTTTAGTTAAAACAAAACTTTTATTTCTTGAAGTTTCAGTGTGTTGTGAGTGTTGTGCATAAGAAATAAAATTGACATCATGTGCCCCCGGAAAGGTAAAAAAGGTAGACTACGTTTGTCAGCTAAACGCAAGAGGACGTCAAACATCGGCAAATTCAACAGGTATGTAATAAAACAATAGGTATTATTACTATCGGATTTATATAAAAAAAAGTAGGATAGAAAAATATATATCAATCTTTTGAAATATTTTATCCCCGGAGACAATAATGGTACATTTCAAAATTTAGTGCACACTTTATATCGATTTTTACTTTCTTATACGTAGTATAAGGAAGTATTGTGACGATGAAAATTTTCATGGTACTTAAAATTGAAATTGTGAACAATTTTATTAAAAAAGTATTTCGAAATTCCTACCGGACGTAGGTCTTTTACTCTTATCGAAAATCAGTTTTTTGCAAATATTTTGCATGTCATGCTTTTTAGACTGGTACGTTACGAGTATATAAGTATTTAGAACTTAATTTTCAATACCTTTTGTATAAAAAAAATCAAAATTCGAACCGGAACGGACACCTCTCTCTACTTTTACCAAGTAACGATTTTTTGCAAATATGTCGTAAATTTTGCATCTATATATATTTATCAAGAATACAATAGTTATTTACGAACCAAGTGCGTGAAATCAAATTTCGCGAATGAGTGACCAGTTTAAAGCGCGAGCCGAAAGGCGAGCGTTTTATGGACACGAATTCGCGAAATGTTTCACGCACGAAGTTTGTACAATATTTTTTGTACGAGAACTATAATAATAATACATATTGTTAAATACGTTATCGTTTATGACACACTACTAATCTCTTGATATTAATTAAAAAAAATTGAGTTGGCAGTATTGATTATTTGAAGTGACATTTAATTTAAAATTATCAAATTCAAAAAATTCCATACAAAATAAAAACCTCACCAACAACATGAATTCTGATAATGAAATGCAATGTACACCGCCTGAAATTCGCGAAGCTGCCAATATTGCAGTGGATAATTTATTACCCATAAAATCAAAAAACGTATACAAAAACACTTATACTAAATTCGTAACTTGGGCTAGATCTAAAAATATACAAAAATACTCCGAAAATTGTTTGTTAGTTTATTTTCAAAATTTACAATCAAATAAATCATTATGGTCCACTTATTCTATGTTAAAATCATGCTTAATAATATATGATAATACGGATATATCTAAATATGCAAAACTCATAGCGTATTTAAAACAGACAACCAAGCAACATCAGCCTAAAAAATCAGCAGTATTAACCGAAGAACAAATTACTAAATTTATTGTTGAAGCACCAAATTCTTTGTTCCTACTAATGAAGGTAAAGTCATTTCCGTATATTTAAATTCCATACAACACTATATATATGTATTTATAGGCTGTATTAATATTGGGTATTTCTGGAGCGTGTCGACGTGAAGAACTTTGCAAAATGTCATTGCGAGACATAGAATTTAAATCGAATTTAATTATCGTAACAATTCCAGAAACTAAAACAGGTAACAGCCGTACATTTGCTATCATTAAGCCCGAATGGATTACATTAATTCGGCAATATGCAAATTTAAGACCGGACAACCAGCATCGATTCTTTTTAACATATCGCAATGGCAAGTGTGTTTGTTCACCTGTTGGTCTTAATACAATTGGCAAAATTCCAATGCGAATAGCTGAGTACCTTCAGCTTGATAGCGCAAGTAACTTCACAGGTCACTGTTTCCGAAGGAGTTCAGCGACATTGTTGGCAAATCAAGGAGGTGACTTGCTTACAATTAAAAGGCATGGTGGATGGAAATCATCTACGGTTGCAGAAGGATATATCGAAAATTCTCTGCATAGTAGAATTCAATTAGCTAAAACAATGACCCCGTTAGAGATATCGACTCCGCCTGCAACTTGTTCGACATCTGAAATACAAGATATATGTAATAATACAATCAACGTTACTCTACCTTCGCAATCAAGATCAATTCAAACAAACCAGTTAATCCCTGGGGTATCAATCTCTGGTTGTCAAAATTGCCCAATCAAAATTTTTAATAATTGTTCCGTTTCAATTTCTGAAAAGAATGAATAATGGTAATTTATATAATATTTGTTACTGTTCTGACATTGAATTACATACCTTCCAAATATAACAATTTCTATTTCATTTCCTTTTATTTTCATAGAAAAACAACGAACTGGGTAGCATATTATTAAGGTTAGGGATTTATGATTTTAAAATGTGACTAAATTAATTAAGTTCTGGGTAGTACCAACTTTACTTTTACGCACTCGTGTTTAAAGTGACTTTTTACGCACGCAAATCGAATCGTGAAATGACAGGTTTTGATAAGCGAGTACAAAAAAGTATTTAAAGTTGGATTTGGAATATTTTTTTACAATACAATACAAATACAAATTCATTTATTTGTCTTGACACCAATATGGTATGACAAATGTCAGTATAAATATCTGGATTATATATAAGTATACTAATGCAAATAACAATGTCTACAGTTTAAAATATATATACATACATACCCATATGCATATACATATATATACATATAAATGAAATTTCAAAATTCGGACCGAAGCGAAGGTAACACTTTTACCCTTTCTTTCGAATATCTCGCAGAGTATGCATTCTATAGAGATTTATTAAGAGAATAGAAGTATTTATAATAGGATTTTGAATAATTTGTATATAAAAAAATTCTTAAAATTCTATAGTTTGAAATTTCATACGTATAAGAAAGTCGTGTGGTGGCCACACCTAATTTTTTACTTTCTTATACGTAGTATAAGCATGTGTGTGTCTGCCTGTGTGTGTGTGTGTGTGACCACGATAGCGGTCAAACCGCTGTAGATATCAATTCCAAATTTTGTATTTACGTGTATAATCTCCCTCTTGAGATCTGATTAGTTTTTCAGTAAAATCAGTAGACCGGAAGTAGCAGCATACTTCATAGAAAAAACCGAATTTTGCCAATATTTCGTCAACTACTAAATTTAAACAAATTTATAAATAATTCATATGTACTTGAAATTAAAATTGAGAACAATTTTATTTAAAAAATTTTTCGAAATTTCTGTCGGAAATAGGCCTTTTACTCCTATCGAAAATCAGTTTTTTTCGAATATTTCGCTAGTCATGCTTTTTAAACAGGTACGTTATGGGGATAAAAGTATGTACAACACAATTTTCAATATCTTTTGTATAAAGAAAAATTCAAAATTCAGACCGAAAGTACCACTTTTACTCTTATAGAATAGCGATTTTTTGCAAATATATAGTAAATTATGCATTCTATATATATTTATCAAGAGTACAAAAGTATTTAGTGCTAGATTTGCAATATCTTTTGTATAAATGAAATTTTAAAATTCGGACCGGAAGTAACACTTTTACTCTTAGGGAGTAGCACTTTTTTTCGAATATTGAGCAAAGTATGAATTCTGCAGCGATTTATTAAGAGAATAGAAGTACTTAGAATAGGATTTTGAATAACTTTTGTGTAAAAAAATTCTTAAAATTGTATAGTTTGAGACGCTCGTACGTATAAGAAAGACGTGTGGTGGCTACACCTCATTTTTTAAAAAATTTCTCTCCGTGTGTGTAAGTATTTGTGTGCCCACCATAGCGGTCAAACGGCTACAGCTATCTATTCCAAATTTTGTATTTACGAGTATAATCTCCCTCTTTACATCTGCTTAAATTTTCAATAAAATCGGTAGACCGGAAGTAGTTGTTTACTTCAGTGAAAAATCGAATTTTGCCAATATTTCGTCAACTACTAAGTTTAAACAAATTTATAAAGAATTCAAATGTACTGAAAATTAAAGATTAGAAAAATTTTATCATAAAAGTTTTTCGAAATTCCTACCGGTAGTAGGTCTTTTACTCCTATCAAAAATCAGTTTTTTGCAAATATTTCGCAAGTCCTGCTTTCTAGGCAGATACATTACGAGTATAAAAGTATTTGAAACAAAGTTTCAATGCCTTTTGTATAAAAAAATTTCAAACACACTTTTACTCTTATCGAATAGCGACTTTTTACAAAAATATCGTAAATTATGCATTCCATATATATATTTTTCAAAACTACAAAATTATTTAGAGCTGGATTTGCAATATTTTTTGTATTCGTGAAATGGCAAAATTCGGACCGGAAGTAACACTTTTACTCTTAGCGGGTAGCACATCTCGAATATCCTGCAAAGTATACATTCTATAGAGACTTATTAAGAGAATAGAAATACTTAAAATTTTGAATAAATTTTGTATAAAGAAATTCTAAAAATTGTATAATTTGAAACACGCATACGTATGAGAAAGTCGTGTGGTGGCCACACCTCATTTTTCTTCAGTAATTTCAATTTGTAACAGTAAAAAAAGTGTACGTACTGTTAGTAATAATGATTTTGTTTTTTTTATTTTCAAAATGTTGATATATGCCTTTATTTGTGTTTCTCAATTTTTGAAATAGTTAGGTGGTGTAGAGCAACTATATGTTATTTTTCCAGAGCTCGACAATTTGATCTTCCATGTGTAACAAAGGCCATATTGGAACTAACAGCATAATGAATGAAAACACTTGGGAGGATTCTTCTATGGCGGAACCGTCAACTGCAACAATTCATTGATGCTTTAGTAACCTTAAGCAAGCATGCAGAAGATACTTTCGGATGCAGTCTCAGCAATTTGAAACTCGTTGAGGAACGCAGGCATGGTCTTCAGTCAAAATTATATTTTAAATGCAATCTATGCAATTACATTGGTGCAGTATCTACATATCCAGAAAAGTCAAATACAGTGGACATCAATACGGCAGCGGTTGTTGGGATAATGAACATTGGCGCTGGGTTTCCTCAAATGACATCGTTTCTAAGTTCCATGGATATACCTTCGATGGGCTATAAATTATATCAAACAGCACATAATACCGCATGTAATGCATATGATAATGTTGCGTGGGAGTCAATGAAAGAAGCCGCCGAAGAAGAAGCTAAATTAGCAGTTGAATCGGGTAATGTCAGCGTAGATGGAATACCAATGATCACTGTGGTTGCTCATGTAGTTTCGCAAAAAGGTCATATCGTGGTGGTGGCAGCTACAATTCATTATCAGGAGCTGCGGCTATAATTGGGTTTAGAACACGAAAGGTGCTATTTCTGGGAATAAAAAATAAATTTTGTATACTGTGTGAGAGAGCTAAAAGTAAGGGTGTAGAACCTAAGCCACATCCATGTTATATGAATTGGACTGGTTCTTCTAATGCTATGGAATCTGCCATAATTAGTGAAGGATTTTGTAGAAGTATTGAAATGTACAATTTAATTTGCGTGTAGTATATTATCTGACAATGTTGGTTTTCTATAAATTTTATATGTTATATTATTAGCGTTTTTGTATATGGTAATATCTAAAAAATTAATTTGCTATTTTCTACTTTTTCTATTGTAAATTGTATCCTGCTGTTATTGCATTAAGTAGTTTTAAGAATTCTGTTAATTGTATATTTGCACCTGTCCAGATACATAATATATCATCAAAGTACCCCGCTCAGCATTGTATTTGTTTAGTTAAGGTGTTATTAATCCCGTATAACTTTCTTCAAAGTGATTCATGTAAATATTTGCTAATAATGCGCTTAGAGGGTTTTCCATCGGTAATTTTGTTCCAGGCAAATCTTTAATAACCCTATTATTTGTGTTATCTGGGTATTATCAATAATACTGTCATTAACTTGTTTTTCTATTATGTCCTTTATTTCTTGTATTGGTATAGATGTAAAAACGCTTTTAATATCGAGAGATATTAATTTAGAGTTATCTGCTTATGTGATATCATTTAATTTCTTAGTTAATTCATTTGTATTTTTTATTGAGTAATTATAATTTGACTTAAAACAGATTTTTCCGACCAAGAAGTGTCTGCAGCATCAATTAAGGAAATTATATTATTATTATTAAATAAAGTATTAATATAAAAATTATTTTTTGTAATTTTTAATTATAATATGATTTTCCTTTCTGTCTAGTAGTAGTCCCGTTGAAATATATTTAGTGCGGGCCTGTTACAACCCAATTGGATTTTAGGAAGTACAGCCGAGTGACCGTATTTGGTAGTGGTCGTTGGTGTCATTTATTGCATCCTCGTCTCCCGCTCCGCAAAGAAGTATACCCCTAGAGTCCAGGGCAAATCCCCTCTTAAGTAGTCTCGTGCCTAACAGTAAGTTAAATATAATAAATAAATAAATAATTCCTTCAATGGTATATAGTCGCCCAGTAAAGATAAATATAAGAAATAAATATAGTGGTGTTATATACATAGAAGTGATATAAATACGGTAGTGTGATATAAATATACGGACATTAGTAATAGAAATAAATACATGTGTTAATTTTAATTTATTAATAGTAGTTTTAAGTGTGATACATTACTTTTACATTTTTATATTGTAATTAATTTTAAGTGTATGAATATACAGACTGTTTTAAATAAATAAATTGCACGAGTTGTTTATTGGAACCCGAAAACGTTACAATTGGTGTCAGAAGTGGGATAGACAATATAAGTGCAAATAAATAAATAAATGGCTACCAAACGGTTGGAAGAACTAAAGGTCTCCGAGTTAAGGACGGAATTGGAAGAAAGGGACGCAGATACGTCTGGAAAAAAAACAATTCTCCAGGATCGGCTTCTTGACCTTTTAATAAATGAAGGTGAGGATCCCGAGAAATATTTGTTTCAAGTACAGCCTGATTCAAACTTAATTTTGGAGACTCTAAAAAGAATTACAAGTAATTTTGAAGCTTTAATAGATGAAATTGCAAATAATTCAAAAGCTTGCACGAGTTGTTTATTGGAACCCGAAAACGTTACAATATATTTAAAACAAGAAATTAGAGGCAGCAAAAAATTAGCAAGAATAAAAAAAAATAAAGTTTAAATGTTGGTGTATGTAACACAAGGAACACTTAAAAATTCGTATTCCTCCAGTGTATACAGAAGTATACATTGTATATTACAATACAATTTACGTTAAATTGACATGTAAAAAGAAGAATGATTCCCAAATCACAATAGATGATCAGAAAGAACTAACGTTCAATGCTATTCAACACTTCATTGAAGGTAAAAAACACCCACATCTATATACAGAGCATTCCATCCTATATACTCAAAATTAAATTAGCAAGAAACCCCAAACGGAAAATGTGTCTTAATGACGGTTATGTACTGTACAAGAAAAAGAATATTTAACATTCAAATTGGCAAATTAACGGAATAGTTATTTTTGTCCTCACTAAATAATTTTTGATTAGCTAGTTCTATATGATGTTAGACTTCAAAACGGATGGGTTCTTTGATATTCCAGAAGGAATTCTCTTCTGCAGATGCTCAATAGAGACAAAATAGGAGCAATAATGGCGTGGCCACGCGATAGTATAAATCCTTCAAATAATCGACAATTTGTCGCCTTGAAATAGTAATCGGGCAACAAAGAAAGAAGACAAAAAACACTAAGTAAGGAACGACCAGAAATTAAGTTACGAATAATGTACTCACAAAGATTGATTAAAACAGGAGCTTACCGAATTCAAAGCTCACCGAATCCCAAGTAATTAATGATCCGGAATACGCACCAGCAATTTTCTTCCAACAAAATCATTCAAACACCTTAAATTTTAAACTCTCGCTACAGATTCCATTTAACAAGATATTGTCAACAGCGAAATAACAAATATGTGAGTAGTCGAAGGGTTAACGGTATGTGGAAATGGTGTTTACGACAATGACTTAAGACAAACTGATCATTAAGCACAATCATGAGTGCGAGTATACGCCTAAAACATGACCCAAAATACAAGCCAAAGTACGCAATTAAATTAAGGAGGAAACAAAAGAATTAAAGGTTAAAGAACGTAAAATATATTAAAAAATGTAGTTAAATAAATTTATAAACAAAAACGGAGCGGTAATACAGCTAATTAAGGAAATATAAATATAAAACAGAAATCGTCCTATGTCTATAACTGAGGAAAGCACCTAAGGTGGCGCGAAAATCCAAAATCCGGCTGAAGAATCAAATTTATAAAAAAATTATCAGATTAAAGAAAATTAATTAATATGTCAAAATACTAAAAACCAGTTTTCTCAAAAATCCTTCGGCGGAGATTTGTTTGCTTGGGTTCACGTTATAAATTGAATAGAAAGCTACCCGGCTGTGCACTTATTTTTCGTTCAACTATTCTTTACTTTGTTTAAAATGAATATGAAATAAATTAAAATTAGGCAACCCACATTACAATGAATTGTTATTCTGCTATAAATATTTCCCGCGGTTACAAATGTGTAAATAGTTGGTCATAAATGAATTTTTATTCGCTTAGATATTGAGTTATTATTTCAAATATTTATGATATGTTCCCTATGTGTAAAAGTACTCGGACATCCTTGGCTTATTAAATTATGTGCTATGCAACCAATATTACATTTCCCATTCACTAGGGAGGACCCTTAAAAATAACAAATTTAAAATGTAACAGTATTGTACTTCTCATGTGGCAGTTGGTAACGCACCCGTTCAGTGAATTACTACTACATACGATTATATTTGTGTTAAATGTTTGATAAAAATATAATATTACTAGAAGAATAAATCACGGATTTTAATTTGTGTCCATTACGTTGCCTTAGACTTGTTCAAGTAACTCATTTTAATAATGTTAAATTGTTAATAATGTTATATGAGATAATTTATTGGACGATGGTGTTATTATAATTAATCATTTAATGCATTAAAACATTTTATATAATTTGTCTCATTAAATCATTATTTATATCATAAAATACCGTCCAAGCATTTCAAAATAAAATTATTATGAGGAATACTCAGATCGATATCAAATCATTTCTTGATATTAGTTTGTTTTATCGTACCTGTCGGTGTAGCGACTTTCTTTTGAGTCCTTTAGATGGATAGTTTGTGTTTATTGTGTTCTGCACTCTGCATATGTGTGGCGAAATTGTAATACAAATATGTTTGACTAATCCTGAAAACTCTAACAGGGAAAATGCCACCAGAAATTTCAAGAAAGTATTATCTTAAGGTAATGTATTTAGATTTTCTTTAATTTGTGAATAATGTAACTTTTCGTACTGTTTTTTCAGAATTACTCACTTTTCTATTATGTACCTAATATATTTATGAAAAAGGTTGTCAGAATCATGTTATTGTTCACAAAAAATAAGCGTTAACAATTAGTAGAACCTGATTACATTACTTGCTATAGAATACTTACACTGAAGAAATTGATTTCTAAAATTTCTGGAATTTGTGTGTTCTTCCGAAATAGCACAATATTTGAGTATGTAAAAAGCAACTAGCTCGCATTAATTCCTTACTTCAGACAATGGGCCTGACTCTCATTTAATGAAACAGTATGATCTCCAGTATGTCACAATTTACGTAGTACTTAAAAACCAACAGGCAAAACACTGTTGTTGCATGATTTGTTTCATAGTTTGTATGTATAGTTTTATGTTATCTACACAGCTATGAAGGAAGGGGGTTAATATTTAATTTTTCAACATGTGACCCATGTCACACATTTATTTTGTCCAAATATGTTTGTCCAATATCGCTAAACCATTGTAAAGAATTCGTTTCAAGCCCTCAAAAAATCCTCCACCACTTCACCTCTATTAACCCGCACTTCTACTTCATGGACTTTGACAGCTTTGTGAATAATTATCATGAAGCAGCATATATTTTTTTTTATTACAACTCTGGAACTTTTTTTTCTGTATAGCAGTTTTAAACTTACTGATTGTTTTCTTAAAGAATTCTCTTGTTATTATAGAACTTTCTTCATATATTAAATCAGTAATTTTCCTTCCCAGTGATGCAATCACGTTTTATCGCCCGCTATAATTTTCGAAAAGAGCTTTTCACCACTAGCCAAATTTTACCAGTTTTTTGTTTTGTTAGGTCAACCCAAGAAAGCGTGTTGGAAGTAAACAATATTAGGTGAGTAAACATCAAAATTTCATTGCAATTTGACAGCAAATATCTGCGATCGTCGCTTGTTTTCATCATGGCTATCATTACGTGTACAATAAATAAACGTATCAAATTGGTATCAACATCGAATATATACTTCGAACCTGAAACCCTCTTTTGCATCATGAAACTTCACAAGGACAGGACAGTTATGCTTGCTGTCACCTAAGCGGAACTGACATACATTAAGTCACTTCACCTTGGTGGTAAGAGGTTTTTACGTTTTATTGTTATTGTTTGCTAATAACTTCAATTTTATATACAGGGTGAATCATTAGTAGCCGCTTCTACGATTACTCTTTTGTGTCTTAAATATGAAAAAAAAAGATTAGATGATCATTCGTGGTTGTTGGGGGCGTATATTATAAAAATACTTTAAGCTCAGACGCACTTCCGGTATCACCGGAGCTGCAATGAACTTAATTCTTTTAAATGACTGACTATATATTTATGGATTTTTTAGTACTGTTTTAATTTGCCTATGCAAAACTGTTTCTTCTTTTTCAAAATTGAACAAATAGTTTTTGAGTTATTTTTTTTTTTGAAAAAAAAACATATTTGCATAGTTTTTCAAAGTAAAAACATTAATTTTGGTGGTGTATCTAACAACGAAAATTCTGCATCATTTGGTATAAGTTGCTCTCGACAGTACCTCAAAAAACTGTGCTTACTTCCCCCAATTTTCACATAGCAAAAACTTATTTTTTTAAATGGACCACCCGGTATTTTATTGTGCTATTTTGTTATTTTTTAGTCTCTTTCATTTTTGTTGACAAAGCCATATCTTTTGTAATTTCTGGGATAATCACTATAGGAGCAATCAGCGGTCAAATACAGAACTACGAGCGCTGTTGTTGTATGCACCCAAATATTCGTTCAAACAATGGAAGGCTGCCGACTGCCTTAGTCAACTATCAAACAAAGTAAAGGTTATATCCAACTACCCCAAAAGTAATAATTTTACAGAATGAAGGGCACCGCAATTCAGTTTTTTAATTCCAGCAATGTCCAGTTGCAGTAACTATTTCATTTTTTACACTGTTGGTTAACAACGAAATAAAAGAAAGGTTATGTTAACTGACATATTATATTTGAAGATGTCGCCTCACTAAAAGGTGCATCAAGGCCAACTGTATCTCTCTATCGCTGCGCGATATAACTTCGATTTACATTGATGAATTTGATTCTGGTAACCACAAAATATTGATCCTTATGTAACGCCATCTAGTAATGCCAAAAAAAAAAATTATTTCTGAAATTTTATTGAAATAAAGTTTAAAATAACACTTTAAACATTGACTTTGAAATAGAACGAAATAAAATTAAAAAGTGTCAAGAATAACAATTTTACTTACATTTATAATTTTGTAATAATTCAAAAGGAAACATTAATTAGGGCTCAATTACGTTGTAAAGTGTTTGTTTGTATTTTGTAGATGACTTCTTGGATTTTAAAAAATATTGCGGTACTGACGTGATCGTCGCTTTCAACTGTATTGAAAGATTTTGAAGCTTTACTATAAAATATTCAGCTATTCTGGCATCGCTAGTGTCATTTGCACTTCCTTTAAGCCTAAAATGTGGAAACATTTCTTCTACAGAATCGCAACTAAGCGATCTTTTTAAGACAAAAGAACTTTGTGGTACAGTATACTCACATATTACGATAAACTAATATACATGCATTTACATTTATTAAAAGAAATATAAAATATTTCCAAATAACACTGGTTAAAAAGGTAATATTTACTAAACTTTTTTTTCTGTGTATTTCGGTACATATTTGAAGTACTTTTTTCCATTTTGACACTATTACAATTTGCTAATTTAGTTAGTTACATACTCTTTGGTGCTGCCACACCAAATCTGTTAGTATTTCTGCACACAAATTTCAAGACAACCAAAATTTGCTTTATAACACTAATCAGTTCCTTGTTGGCACTTCCAAACCTTACGATGATAACAAGGTGGTAATAATTAGAGAATTTTAAACATTACTATAGTATTTTTATTTACTCAACAGGCGCAAGTCTAATTACAGAAGAAAAATTGACAATGTTGAAATATTCATAATAAACCCACTCCTTTTACTTTCTTATATTAATATAAGGAAGTATTGTGATGACGAAAATTTTCGATCTCGAGGTTTTTGAGGTGTCCACGTTTTGAAGTCCTCTGATACCAAAAAAGTGGTTTTTAAAAAATGTCTGTGCGTCTGTGTGTGACCACGATAGCGGTCAAACCGCTGTAGTAATCAATTCCAAATTTTGTATTTACGTGTGTAATCTCCTTCTTGAGATCTGATAAGATTTTCAGTAAATTCGGCAAACCGGAAGTAGAAGTTTACGTCAGTGAAAAAATAGAATTTTGCCAATAACTACTAAGTTCAAACAAATTTATAAAGAAGTCATATATACTCAGAATTAAATTTGAGAAAAAATTTATTATGAAAGTTTTTTGAAATTCCTACCGGAAGTTTTTATCAAAAAAACGTTTTTTGTAAATATTTCGCAAGTCGGGTACATTACGAGTATAAAAGTATTTAGAACTTAATTTTCAATATCTTTTGTATAAAAAAAAATTTGAAAATTCGGACCGGAAGTAACACTTTTACTCTTACCGAATAGCGAGTTTTGCAAATATCTTGTAAATTATGCATTATATACAGATTTATTAAGAGAATAGAAGTAGTACAGTAGGATTTTGTTTATTTTTTCAGAAGATAAAGTATTTAAATCTTAATTTAGAACAACTTTGGTATAATTTGAAACGCACACACGTATAAGAAAGTCGTGTGGTGGCCACACCTCATTTTTTTTATTTAAAATTGTACTAAATCATCCCTCAAATACCTTAATGTTCACATATTCAAACTTATTGCTAATATTAGTGACCAAACACCGTCTAGCAAAGCTGCTTCACTTCAGCCCGGGAATTTTTCCATTAGAATTTCATACATCTAAAAATATTAAGACATATATTTAACCCAAAATGCAAGACATTATAGCCATTTACCAAGAATTTTATTTATACTACATTTCGAATAATAAATTCTCATTTTCCGAAGTATCTTGCCTTTTAGTGCAGACTATTTTGGTAAGGATTGAATGACCCAGAACAGCGACGTTTTTTCCCTGAGAAAACTAGATATAGTTTTCTATCGGTACTCGAAGTAACTTCCAAAGTATATTATAGTAAATATGAAGCACACATTAAACCAAACGACTGAATAATTAAAGTAGAAAATAACATGGAAAAGACAAAATAAATGCCAAATCAGTCAAGTAGTAGTAGTAATAGTAGTAGTAGTGCTTTATTTGTTGTAATAAACATTACAGCGAGCGTCAAAAGGTACATAAATAAATACTATTGTATATATAAAATAAGCTTAAAACATTGCAATTGTATGAAACGTAAGACAACAAGTCGTACAAACAAATGTCAATCTATGAAACTAGTAATTCAGAAAAACGTCCAGAGTATAAAAAGCATTCTCCAATAGAAAAATTTTCACATGATATAAATAGTTTCTTTCACTTTCGTATTTGTTATTTGACAGTACTGTCTGTAGCTTATTATGTATTTTCGGACCCCAATAGTCAATATACTTCTGTGTTGTTGTCAACCGGTGGTACGGAACCTTTAATAGATCTCTCCCGCGTGTGATGTATGTGTGCGTTTCACAACTCTTCATAACGTTAGTTAAGTTTTTTTTCATATACACTGCAACCACAAAAATGAAGATAGATGGTAAGGTGAGTATTTTTTCACTGACAAAATATGATTTGTATGACTATTCTGTTTTTGGGTCGCACAACACTCTTATAGCACGTTTTCGGAGTAGAAAAATCCGCTCCGCACCCGCGGACGTTCCCCAGAACTCGATTCCATACGATAGAACACTATGGAAATTCGCAAAATATGTCATTCGGGCCGCCTGGTGGTTAGATATATTCTTAATTCTGCGAATGCAGTATATCGCTCCATTCAATTTTCCTGCAATTTTATTGACATGTGCCTTCCAATTTAGTTTATTATCTATATAAAGACCTAGGAGCTTGATATTTTTTGTTTCTTCACATTTGTTTGTTGTGAAATCCAGCCCTTGCGTCTTATTCTTGTTTAATTTTTATCTATTTGAAGAAAACCATTCTTCAGCTTCTTTTTCTCAAATGTCAATAACAGTAGGTTTGATATAATCCAATCATATTGCTTATTTTTAGCACGTGATTTTTAAAAAGTTTGGCCTTAGGAGCATGAAGCAATGCTGCCATATTCAATTTAATTTTCCTAATTGTTCGTATTCTTTTATTGTTGATGCTCTTCATAAGAGATGCGGCTGTAGCTTTTCAAGACTATAAATTAACGTTGTAAAACTTTGATAGAAAAAAATTTAGTAACAATAAAATTATAAATACGCAACTGAAATAACCTAAAACTAATAAGCAACGCAACAACAATCGAAAGTATTATATACAAATTTCATCAAATAATATGTTCAACACAACCACAACTTTGTGCAATGCACGTGTGTATTCTGTTTTCCATAGAAGTACTAACGTTGCGTAAAAGGTTTCGACATATTCTTGTAAACGCTTTTCTGATTCTATTTCTCAAGTCTTCAAGAAGTGTTGAAAATCTGTCCGTAGAAAGCGAAGATACTCTTCTACATTAACATTTTCATCGAAGAAGTAAGGTCCAATTATGTAACTAGCCACTATTTCTCTTCACAAATTTAGTGACCAACGATTTTGAAAGTTAACAGGTCTGATAAAATGAGGGTATTTATTTGTTGTAATAACGGAAACTGTGACGATTAACGTATCCATTTTCATAGAGGGTGCCTTTGTTGGTAAACACCAAAAAATTGAGTAAGTTGGGCTGTTCTTCTAATTTATTTGCTGCTCATTGACAAAAATGTAGGCGATTTTGAAAATCTCTTTTATCTAACCCTGTGTATGAATATAATATGGATGAATTACATATTTCCTAATTATTCTAGACTCTCAAATTTGACTTACATATAACTGGCGACTAGCTTTCGTAGTACTAGTATGGGGATGTTCGACTATAGTCGCAAGTACCATAAATTTATCATCCTCACCAATCATTAATTTGTCCGCTCTTCTGTTTTCATATTCAATACTTTTTGTTCACTCAAACCGTTCCTTTAGACTTTCGGAGGTCTCCGGGTTAGTCTGACTGCTATCAGGGTATCGCTGTACAGAAAGTCTGGATGCTAGCCGAGTTTCTTTCAGATTCATCCAAAACGTAAATCATATCTATTAACTCTTCATGAGAATAATTCATTTTGATGATTACTAATAACGATGCTTTCATAAATTTTACATAAATGTTTACCGACTTTCTTTAACACTTGACTCAGGCAGTCGGGCTCCATTCTAGCCTTTATTGCACGAACTAATATTGGGTGTATAGAACAACAGCGCTTGTAGTCCTTTATTTGACCGCTGATTACTCCTATAGCGATTATAAGGAACAAAGTGCCACAACAAAGTACAGGGTGTTCCATTTAAAAAAAAATAAGTTTATGGTATGCGAAAATTTCGAGAAGTAGGCTTTAAAAAAACAAACTTTTTTGGGGTACTGTCGAGTGCAACTTATAAAAAATTATGCAGCATTTTCTTGGCTACACGCATCACTAAAGTTAATGTTTTTTAATGAAACTTACAAAAACTGTCAATTAAAACAAAAAAGGAGGGACTAGATCCAATAATATTTTTTTTAATATTTTCTTTGTTGTTTTTAAAAATAAATAGCACAAATGCTATTTATTTAGGGTATAAAAACACGTTCAATTATTTCAAAGCCGACTTGACGTTATATAAGAAAAATTAGAGTTAATGGTAAAAATTTTAAGAAAAGAAAGTGCAAGAAAAAATCTAAGTCGATATTTAGATTCTGCATAAAAAGTGCCGCAAGAAACTACAACTAAAAATTACGTGTCTACTAAAACAAAAAAGTTATTACATGGAAAAGAAGTTTGACATTTTTCTTTTTCTTGCTATAAGTCCTGAAATACATGGAAATTGGAGAATATCGAATAATTTATCTAATTTAACCAAACCTGTATCTTTTATAATAATCTAGATCCCCATGCTGGAAATGTTGTCTGGGACACGTTGTATAGCTTTACAAAGAGAATAATAGTATTTAAAATGTAATTTAGAACAAAACTCTGCACAAACAACTGGTAACGCGCATAAGCCGTGTGGTGGCCAAACCTCATTTTAATCTCGTATATTGTATAAGGAAGCATTGTGATAACGAAAATTTTTAAATTTTAGGTTTTTGCGGATGTCCACGTTTTGAAGTCCTCTGATACCAAAAAAGTGTTTTTTGAAGAATGTATATCTCTCTCTGTGTCTGTGACCACGATAACTGACGAACCGCTAACGCTTCAATACCAAACTTTGTATTTAAAAGTATACTGATTTGCTAAAGAGATGATTACATTTTCAGTAACACCAGTAGTTTATTTTGGTGAAAAAATCGAATTTTAACAATATTCAATAGTAATAAATAGTAGTACATTTTTTGTTATAAATTTTTTTCGTAATTCCGAACGGAAGTAGGTCGAAAAACAGTTTCCTAAGTTATGCTATTTAAGCAGATATATTAAGAGTCTAAAAGTATATAAATCTTGATTTTGAATAGTTTAGGTTAAAAAAAATTTCAAAATTCAGAATGAAAGTAATACTTTTACTCTTCCCGAATAGGATTTGGAATAATTTTGGATAAAAAAATGTTCTGACCGGAAGTAACACTTTTGCTCGCAGGTTTAATTATTAAGAAGGTAAAAGAATTTAAAACTTATTTTGAAAGAACTTTTGTAGACAAATTTTGGAACACACATACGTATAGGAAGGTCGCGTGGTGACCAGACCTCATTACTTTTTTATGCGTAAGCGCGATAGCGAATAAGGTGTTAGAGGTAGCAGTATCGACGGAAAAGTTCTGTGCGGTGTGACGGTATGCATAAATCACCACACGAATTCAATGATGCGACAACTTTGCTACCGCAGGGTATATTTCGCTTCGGTCTATAGCATCCTTAAAGAATAAAACACTGCGTATGAGACACGTAATAGAATGTAAGAAAAAAGTCTGTTGAACAGTGTTGATAGATGCATATAATTTAATTAAAAAATATAGTAAACGCAGCCGTATAGAAAATATTTGCCTCTTTCTTTTCATTACCTTTTTAGCGATATAGACAGAGTGCAACACATAAAGCGTACGCAAGCTGTTTTAATTTAAAAATACAACATTTAACAATTTTAGTTACGTTACAACATTAAATTCTAGTTTTATAACAACATATTAAACCACATTATTGTTTTAATTGCACCGAAATTTATTCTTTATGCTTTTTTGGTACCCTTTTGTTTCAACAATCACTTCAAGATAGCAGGAATCCAGCTGTTAACTAATGGTGAGTTTGTTTTTGTTTTCTTTTAATTACAATAGTTTGTATACTCATACCTTCATAGTTGATATCGCTTCATGAAAATTATAATTATTCTGAATATCAAATTTTTTTCCCAGTGTAACATCTGGGCATTCACACATCCACTAAAACTAATATGAATGTTGTTATTAGGATATTTAGTGTTTAAATAACGAATATGCGATTGTTAATAATTTACTGTTATTAGTACAATCACATAAATAGATTTCATAAATACGTGCACATGAATAGTTCAAATATTAATTCTTTAAATAATTCCCTGACCTCCGCTTTTATTCCAGAATACCTCATAATCTTTTGGCAGAGAAATATCGCATTTGTCACAGATGACAAATCTTTAAACCATACCTCTGTAATATTTGATGTTTAAAATGATTAGATAACGGTTACTTACTTAAAAAAATGAGATGTGAGCACCACACGACTTTCTTATACGTACGTGCGTTCCGATTTTTTATACAAACGTTGTTTCAAATAAGTTTTAAATACTTTATTTTTTAATAAAACATATCTCTGTGTTAAAGTGTTACTTTCGACTTTTGAAATTTTTTTATTAAAAAAATGTTTCAAAAAGAGATATGCACTTTTGTGTTTTTGATAAATCAGTATAGAATGCATAATTTGGGATATATTTACAAAAAACTGCTTTTAGGTAGGAGTAAGGCTAGGCGCAGACAGGCAATTTTCAGTTGCCCAATTGTTTCGCGACAGTTTGATTTGCCTTCTATTAAACCACGCACATTTAGGCAACTAAATAGTTTCGTCATGAGATGTGTGTACACAAGCAACTAATAAATTTTAGTGTTAGTATGGACTTCGTTGAGGTAACTGCTGTGTGTGCTCTCAAGCTAAAGGGAAGAAGAAAATTTAAAAGAGAGAAGCGATATTGGGTGCATTCCCTCACAAGCCAACGTTTCAGAAATGGGAATTTTATTAGTTGTATGAAGAGTTACGAGGT
Organism: Amphimallon solstitiale; assembly: GCA_963170755.1. Taxonomy (NCBI): domain Eukaryota; kingdom Metazoa; phylum Arthropoda; class Insecta; order Coleoptera; family Scarabaeidae; genus Amphimallon; species Amphimallon solstitiale. The sequence goes on from OY720675.1 coordinate 181,735,017, forward strand.
CATCCAGAAGAGTTTTTGAATTATTACCAAATGAGTGTCGAAATCTTCGATGGTCTTCTGGAGCAGATACGGCCTTGTGTCACATACCAGAAAAATGCCGTTCCTCCGGTCGAAAGAAAATGCCCGTAGAACATGAACGATTTGAATCTATTGTTTAACCTTGAAACTGGTAGCTATCACATCTTTCATATGCTACATTGTCTACTGGTTGGTTAAATAAACTTTGGCCTCTTTGTGTAAGCCATTTTATTGTTGACAAAAATTGAGGAGCTTCTAGCAAAAATAACCATAGTCAAAAAAAGGTAAAAATGAGATATACAGTGCAACACGTAGATTCAGGGTCGAAAAATCGTTTAATAAAACTAGTTCTGAGGAAAAGAACTATTGCCACAAGTTATATTAATCTAAAAATTAGATGTTTCTACAAAAACCACCTTAGTCCTGGATATTGGTTATTTTGGCCAGAAACCAATTTGACATTCCTAACAGTTCCTAACCTTACTTAATTGTTGGTGCGTATGTGCTAGTTTATTGTTTCCAAAATGCATGATTCTGAACAATATACAGATGAAAATAATCCTACACAGTGGAAAAAAGAAAAGAGAAAAAAGACAAAAGAGGAAAAATCATTAAAATAAAAAAAATACTTACATTAATCACGTTGGAAAAGAAGTACCTGAAAGAGTTACAGGACCAGACTGCAGGTATGTTTTATTTTTCGATTCTATCACAGCATATGAGGTAATCAAGGGTTTCCGATTGTAGATGTAAAAAACACAAGTGTTTCGAAACAATTTCTGAAGATTCCAGAGCAAATTTACTTCATATATTCAACGCGACGACAACGAAAAGTGAACAAGACAATTTTCTTAGAGGTGTTATGAGTTTTCATGCTCCAACACGGCATCGCCCGAGAAGACCTCATGCAGAAGAACCAGCTGAAAGTGAAGATTCTGATAATGATAACAAAGCAAGGAAATTTGCAAATAATGCAATTTTTACTTACAAAGGCGAGTTTTTGATTCTGAAATAGCTGTATGTTTCAAAGCACTTATGGCTATGTTTGGAACAACTAGGGCAAGAATCAGAAGACTCCATGACTTCATCATACACCGTGATTGCTCTCCTAGAGACTAAATACAAAATTAATAAATTATTATAAGGCATATTGTCACTTTTCAAAAGTAAATTTACTATAGGTTTTGGTTTGCCATGAAGTGATACCTGTCCAATTTGTGATCAGTTGATGCTAAAGATTAATGCTGCTGAGGACCTAGAATTAAAACAGAACCTGATTACTGAAAAAGCTAAAGCCGATAAGTTTTATGACCTTAAACGCAGTTACAAACTGCGGGCCAAACAAGGTGAATTGATTTGTTTGTCATTTGCCTATATGCAAAACCTGCCCTTGCCTCATCTGCGAACGGGTGATGTGCTTTTCGCGAGCCAGTTGTGGTACTATGTATTCGGGGTACATGATGTTCGTCTATGATGAAACAATAGGCAAAAAGGTGCAAATGATGTCACTTCGTTGTTGCTGAAATACTTTAATAATCGGGGAGCAGAAAAGGATACTTTGGTTTTATTTAGTGATGGTTGCCCAGGTTAAAATAAAAACTACGTTATAGTCCGATTTCGTTACTTTCTTGTTTATGGTTGGTAGCTGTTCAAAAAAACGATTTACTACTTTCCAGTGCGAGGGCACTTGCGACTTCTTAATGATCAGGACTTCAGTTTAATTGAAGCAAAGAAAAGAAAGCACAATGCTGAAATTCAATCGGATAGGAACGAACTTATTTTATATGCTAGAGAAAAACCATCTCCTTTTAACTTGATAAAAGTAGAACAATCGGCATTTTTCAATATTGCTGATTCTTTAAAACCATACTACACTTCTAATACAAAACCACATATGAAAATAAAGGAATCCGATGCATGGAGATTTCGGCAAACGTTGATCATGTTAAAGTAAGACATCACTACACTGGTTCATGGGAAACCATTCATGTTCGAAATAAGAAGAAATTACCATTAGAATTGAACTTCCAACTACTGTATGGACAAGAAATAGCAATAAAGCCAAATAAATTAACTTTTCTAAGAAAATAGGCAAATTTTGTTCAAACGCTAGCAAATCAACAATATTATTTAAAACTGCAAGCAAACATCGTTCCAGAAGGAGAGTATGAAGACACAGAAAATGAAGACAACAGCAGTGTAATAATAATGTGTAATGAAATTTGACATTAACAATGCATTGCTCAGCAATGTCAATTTATTTGTTACATTATTTTAAACTAATAAAATCCAAATACTTGTTCGAACATCCAAGCGAAATGTTAATATCTTTAGAAATAACCAAGTGGAACATTTTTTTTTGATTATCTCAAATTCAAGAAAATGGACTAAGGTTGTTGCTGAAAGCTCCTCAATTCCATCTTTGCTTCAAGCTTTTGTACATCACTTAATTTTTCTAGACGGTCTGCTGAACGTTACTGACTGCAATTTAGTTTGTGGCAAAACACAAACTGTATGGTTGCTCGAATTATAGTCGCACGCACATAGGTGCTTGTGCGCGTGTCTTTATATAAATGCTTTGAAGTCACTCAGAGGACCAAACTGTTGCGCAACTGAAAATTGCATGTGTGCGCCTAACCTAAAAGTTACTGCCAGTCCTGATTTTGATTTTTTTATAGAGAAATTATTCAAAGTCAGGCTCTAAATACTTTTATATTTTTAATATATCGGTTTAGAAATCACGTCTTGCTTGATATTCGCGACGAACTATTTTTGATAAGAGTAAATAAGGTACACACACGAGAGAGGGAAGGGAGAGTAGGAGGGGGAGATTGAGAAAAAGATTTTAAAAACCACTTTTTCGGCATTAAGTAACTTCAAAATGGGGACACTTGTAAAATTTTTGACAACACAATACTTCCTTATGTCTTTAGAGTCATACAGGGAAAACAGCAGAATTTTGTTTAAATATAACAATAATTACTGTACAATAAATGTAAATCAAGGTAAAGAAATTTTAAAATTTGTAGAAAACTTATGCTACTTCTGCTATAATTTTTAGTAATTATGTACAACACTAAACTAAGTTTTAGTTGGGCCAAAAGATAAACTGTTCATTTTAAACTAATTACTTAAACCACAAAGCAAATTTCTATCATATGTTTTGGGCACTCAAGTAAAATAAATAAATAATCAGGATGATAGCGGGTATTCGTAATTTATTGTCAGGCCGCTTCTGGGATTTAGCGGTATATTTACAGTGTACCACCCAATTTGAATGCATGTTCGAACTAGAAACTTCGCACTATTGTGCTTTGAAAGTATTTCTTACGTTAGCAAGTATATGAAACATTTAGGTTTTACATAAGTGGGATGTATTTAACCTGCTGACCTATGATGCGATGTTTATATGAATTATATATATTTGATCTGATTTTGCTTAGGAAAAGCATCATACTTTTGTATATGGAAAATGAGATAACACTGTAGCAAGTTTTCTAGATTTTGAAAATGATGAGTTGGTATAGTATAGTGTAAATTATGTTGTATATTATATCCCTTTCTCTTGAGAATGCGACACTGACAATGTCGTTAGTTACAAATAGAAGCTGTCAAGTAATATTTGAGGATCATTATAATCGTATATAATCTAATAAAACTTATAAATGCAGTTTTCTTGTTTTGGGTATAGTTAATGAACAGTTCATATACCATAGTCGTCAAATTTTAATTTCGGTTTGCACTTCTATCTTATGCAGAAGACGACCTTATGAAATGCAGCGATGCCTGCTTGCTAACAGTGGTGGGAGAGCAACGCAGTGGCGGGGGACCCCCACGCCTTACATTTCATAGCAAACGTTTGTCGAGTGTGGTAGCCTGGCTTATGTGTATCTTTAGTTTATTTCGTCGTGCTCTTTTCCTCTTTCTACTTTCGTATCAGATATTAAAATAATCAATAATAATAAATTTTACTGTTAAAAACCCTATCAAATACGTACCTAAATTAGATAACAAATTTTGTGAATTATTTCAGATATACAATGAATGATTGAGCAGGTAATTCTGTTTTACTCTTTACGTTTATTATTTTAAAAAGGCATATAATGGTTACAATTGAATATCACATTTAGCTTTGGGGTTTATTTTAAAGTTTATAATTGTTTAAGAACTATGTAGTAAAATTTCTGCTTATTCTCTATTTTGTGCCAATGTGGAACATGAGATTGTATTATATAAATGTTCATAAATTAAAATAACCACCAACACTCATTTTTACTTTCTTATACGTAGTATAAGGAAATATTGTGATGATGAAAATTTTCGACCTCGAGATTTTTGCAGATGTCCACGTTTTGAAGTTCCCTGATACCAAAAAAGTGGTTTTAAAAAAATGTTTGTCTGTGTGTACTATGTGTTTGGCTGTGTGTCTGTGTGTGACCACGATAGCGGTCAAACCGTTATAGCTATCTATTCCAAATTTTGTATTTAATAGTATAATCTCCCTCTTGAGAAATGATTAGATTTTCAGTAAAATCGGCAGACCGGAAGCAGTAGTTTACTTCAGTGAAACAATCGAATTTTGCCAATATTTCGTCAACTACTAAGTTTAGACAAATTTATAAAGAATTCATATGTACTTAAAATTGAAATTGTGAACAATTTTATTAAAAAAGTTTTTCGAAATTTCAGCCGGAAGTAGGTCTTTTACTCTTATCGAAAATCAGTTTTTTGCAAATATTTTCCAAGTCATGCGTTTTAGAGAGGTACGTTACGAGTATAAAAGTATTTAGAACTTAATTTTCAATACCTTTTGTACGAAAGAAAATTCAAAATTCGGACCGTAACTAACACTTTTACTCTTACAGAATAACGATTTTTTGCAAATATGTCGTAAATTAATGCTTTCTATATACCGGGTGTCCACACGAAAACTTTATATTGAATTATTTCTGGTGTTTTTGAAGACAAAAACTTGAAATTTTGGGTGGTTGTTCAGGATATAGGGGGACAATGAATAGTGTATTTCATACCGCCCCATCGGGTCACCCGCCGCCGCCGGCCACCCCCACTCCAATATTTTAAATGACACCCTGTATTTTTTTTTTGGTGGTTTTGAAAGAACACAATTTTCTTGATATTCCTATGTGAAAAAACTAGTAACACACATTATGACATTTATGAGATATTTAAATTTAAAAGTTTCAGATATCAGAAATTATTAACTCCGAAAAATCATAAGTTAGTCATGGAAATAGTTTGCTTTAAATTAGAATTGTCAAAATTGTGACTTTTGTGTTTCATTAATATTAATACTTGTAAAATTGTTCTTAAAGTTTCGGCTTTTTCGCTGAAATGGTTTATACTCTTGAAGAGAGAACTGAAACAGTGATTTTGTATGGGATTGCAAACAAAAATTATTCCCAAGCGGCGACGTTATTCAATGAAAACCATCCAAACAGAAACGTATCTGTTGCTTATGTCAGAACGCTAATAGAAAAATTTTTGCAAACTGGATCTGTAAATAATAAAAAACGGAATACGAATAATTGTGGTGTACTAAATGAAGCTATGCAACTAGCAGTTCTTGGGCATATTAATTTGGACCCAGAGCTTTCGTTGAGAAAATTATCCGAAGTTTCGGGATTGCCAAAATCAACCTGCCATAAGATATTAAAATTAAACAAAATGCACCCTTATAAAATTCAACTTCACCAAGAGTTGGGTGACGGTGATTTCGACAGAAGAGTCGAATTTTGTGAAATAATGACAGATATGATTCGGGGCAAAATGGAAATGTTTTGTGAAGTATTTGCTTTAGTGATGAAAGTTGCTTTTACCTAAATGGTCTTGTGAATAGACACAACTGTCGATATTGGAGCGACGTAAAACCCCATTTTTTCCGAGAAGGCAACACACAATATCCCCAAAAAATTAATGTATGGACTGGAATTCTTAATAACCAAGTAATTGGCCCGATATTCTTCCAGGAAAATTTAAATGGACCTAAGTACTTACAATTTTTGGAAGAGCTAATACATCCTCTTATCATACAGTGTCTAGAAGAAAACTTGAATGAAATAGAGGAGGAGCAATTATATTTTCAACAAGATGGAGCTGGGCCACATTACTGTTTAGACGTTAGGAATTATTTGGATAATATTTTCCCAGGACATTGGATTGGACATAGGGGCTCTATTGAATGGCCAGCTCGCTCCCCCGATTTAACTCCCCTAGATTTCTTTTTGTGGGGACATTTGAAGTCTGTTGTTTATAAGACACCGCCACAATCAATAGCTGATTTACGTAATAGAATAACAAAGGAATGTCGAAATTTAACGCCACAAGTGTTCGAAAATGTTAGAAATGCTTTTGAAAATAGACGGTGAACAATTTGAGCATTTAATTTAACTAAAATGTTGTGAATAAATCTTGTTTTAAGTATTTCCATGACTAACTTATGATTTTTCGGAGTTAATAATTTCTGATATCTGAAACTTTTAAATTTAAATATCTCATAAATGTCATAATGTGTGTTACTAGTTTTTTCACATAGGAATATCAAGAAAATTGTGTTCTTTCAAAACCACAAAAAAAAAGTACAGGGTGTCATTTAAAATATTGGAGTGGGGGTGGCCGGCGGCGGCGGGTGACCCGATGCGGCGGTATGAAATACACTATTCATTGTCCCCCTATATCCTGAACAACCACCCAAAATTTCAAGTTTTTGTCTTCAAAAACACCAGAAATAATTCAATATAACGTTTTCGTGTGGACACCCGGTATATTTATGAACAGTACAAAAGTATTTAGAGTTGAATTTGCAATATTTTTTGTATAAATGAAATTTCAAAATTCGGACCGGAAGTAACACTTTTACTCTTAGCGAGTAGTGCTTTCTTTCGAATATCTCGCAAAGTATGCATTCTGTAGAGATTTATTAAGAGAATAGAAGTATTTATAATAGAATCTTGAAAATTTTTATATAAAAAAATTCTTAAAATTCTGTAATATGAAACTTTCATACGTATAAGAAAGTCGTGTGGTGGCCACACCTAATTTTTTACTTAATCACTTATTGATTCCCTTTGACAACCGACATGCGCTAATAAATTAAAATAGCGTCAAATTTGAGATGTAAAATTTTACCTTTCAAGTGATATAAACTATAAAGACATTTTAGGACTGTCATAAACTACGAGCAAATAGATCTATTTGCTCGTAGGTCATAAATAATAATATTCATACACCCTTGAAATTTGTCATAATTACCGTCTTGGTTTGACATTTCGTCTAATTGTTATCCCAACTATATACATTTGTCAACAATGCTTACCTATTACACAGATTTGTCAAATATTAAATAAAATATATGTATGCAAGAGTAATATTTACTGACTTTATTTATAATATTGAATTTGTAGCTGGGTTACATGTAATAGTATTTTATTAGTGGAAGTTATATATTCTCAAATATTAATTAATTAGTTTAATTTTATTGTTCTGAAAATTTTCCGGTCGATGGGAATTTGTAGTGGCATTGAATAGTCGTCTTTAATTCGTAGGATTCAACTATATTTTTACATTTGCACTTAAGTTTGTCAAAATCGCTAGATTATACTTCATATATTATTATTTACGTACTATGACTACCTCATCACCATTGAAAGACATAACTTTTGATTTGATTTCGCAGTTAATCACGATAATCATTTTCACTCTTATAACACTAATTCTTTACAGAAGCGCATCTCAAATTTTCACTAAACTACTTACAATATTCACTAGTGGGCAAACACTTTATCTGTTTATTGTACAATATGTCGATCTTTTAATAAAGCTAACTATTAATGACAAAGTAATTCTGAAGGCTTGTTTGGTTCTCCACAATATATCAGCTAGAACTAGGACGCGCCAGATGATTTTTGCGGACACTCTTAGTTACTTGAAGACAATTTGTGATTTTACAAGGGCAAAAGTTTCAAATCATATTGCGCTAAATTTAATTATAGCGTTATTGTTAAACACACAATTCTGCTAAGTAATTCCATTTTTGCTGTGGATTCCGTTGGTCTTGCGAACATATTTAACTTAATGTGTATTCTTCAAGAGATATTTACAAGAAACTGCATTTCGATATGAGTACAAGTGTTTCTTCTGAATTCTGATTTATTTCACGCAAAAGTTATACCAAATGAATCTGCGAAGATTGCATAATTTCAAAGACATTTGTAAAAATAATATTGCGATAAGAGAAAATGTTATACTTCTTGCCAGAATTTTGAAAAACAGTGTATAAAGTTGTTACGACTGATCTCTGAATGTTGTATTCTTTATAAATTTTAATAGAACTAACAGTTAATGACAAAGTAATCCTGAAGGCTTGTTTGGTTCTCCACAATATATCAGCTAGAAGTAGGACGCGCCAGATGATTTTTGCGGATACTGTTAGTTATTTGAAAACAATTTGTGATTTTACATGGGCAAAAGTTTCAAATCATATTGCGCTAAATTTAATTATAGCGTTATTGTTAAACACACAATTCTGCTAAGTAATTCCATTTTTGCTGTTAGCAAGCAGGCATCGCTGCATATTATAAGGTCATCTTCTGCATGGGATAGAAGTGTAAACCGAAATTAAAATTTGACGACTACGGTATGTATGCAAGAGTAATATTTACTGACTTTATTTATTATATTGAATTATACGCCCAAAACATGAATTTTGTTCTGAAGTGAAGTGCTAGATTTGGATACCGATTGTTCTCAAACCTACGAGGTAGGCGTTATAAATTCTCGGCCTGATATACAAAAAAGAAACTTGGAACAATATAAGAATTTTTATTTTTCAATTTGATCTAACTTCTATACATTTATTATAACGATTAATTAATAATTCGATACCCTTGTAAAAATAATCTGAAGTTTTTCCGTTACAATGTTCTATAACAGCTGCTTGCAACTCAATGTCGTCCTTAAAACTACGTCCTCTAAGGTCTTTTGTTAAATTAGAAAACAAAACAAAATCTCAAAGAGCCATATTCGGACTACACGGTGGATGTTCCAATTCTTGAAAGCCGCATTTGCGGATGGCAGCTTGTGAAATGGCGGCAGTATGGACGGGAGCATTGTAGTGCAATAATCGCACATCTTTTGTCAATTTTCCACGACGTTTAGCACGAATACTGTCCCTAAATTTATGCAATAAAGACGCATAATATGTGCCGTTCACACTTGAATTGCGCTCTTTAAAGTCAATTAGGAAAAGGCCCTCACAATCCCAGAATATTGTGACCATCACCTTTTTCGTTGATTGAACGACTTTCGTCTTTTTGGGACGAGGTTCATCAGGTCGCCGCCATTCCATGGACTCCCTTTTCGATACAGGATCGTAAAACAGATCTACTGTTTCATCCCCTGTGACAATGGACTCCAAAATTGGTTTTGGGTTGTTTCCACACATGTTTAAAAACGACTGCGCACATTCGACTCGACCTTTATGTTTGTTATCACTGCTAATTCTTTCACTTTCAAAAGGCGATCTTCTAGCACTAAATGTTCAATAATTGAAATTTGTTGAGTCGTTGTCACTTCAAATGGTCGACCCGACCGTGCAGCATCTTCCAGGATTTTCCAAACGGAACCATTTTGCCCACTTTTTTACAGTTGAATACGAAGGAGATTAATCACTGTAAACGCCGTCTAAACGATGTTTAATGTGATAAGGTGTATGCCCTTCTCTTATTAAAAATTTAATGACCGCGCGGTACTCAATTTTTGTTACTTCAGACATTTTCGTGCGCTAGTAACGTTGGTTGGCTGGTTACTAAAAACTACTAGGCTTCGAACAGTCATACTTATAGTGGACACCTGGCGTATGTGCATGCATGATGTGACGGAGTTTGAACACGATTGAACCTGTATAAGCCTGTCAGGCCGAGAATTTATGGCGCCTACATCGTAGTTCATTATTCTAATTAAGATTATCAGTTTAAGCTTAGAATATATTGTCGATAACTTCAGTCGTTTAGACGTATAGGATTAAAATTGCAGGTAGGTTAGTATCCAATTTACATCCGCCCAGTTGTAGGTACCCAGTCGACTCGATTTTCATGTTATCAACAGATTAGCCTGTCGTGGAACTTGTTTTGTATTTTTAATAGCGACTACTAACAAGTTTACTCTTTTATATTTGGTTCAAAGTTGATTCTAAAGAAACTCCAAACAAATTCTATTTTATTTTAAGATTTTTAATTTGGAATAATTTACATCTAACCAAAAATCACATTTTCAAATGATGTTCTCAAAATCAGTAATCAACATAATAGCCATAAGTATTTTTAGCTATGATAAGAACCATAAGTTTTGTTTTTTCAATGTTATTTTCGTATAGTATTTGCAGCACTGCATTGGGTGTGTGTTGGGAATGCTTTATTAAAGTTGTACATATCTCATCTTTACAGCTCGCGATGTGATATGCCGGTTGTGGTATCGTAAGATATTGCAATGAATATTTTTTTTTCTATTTCTCTGAAACTAATATTGGATGTTTATACTTTGTAGTGTATTGTACATACATAATTTATTCTATACATATTTGTTTTCATACACTAGGGTAAACTAGTCTATTAAATAAAATTTATATTTATAATAATAAATATTTCCCTGAGATGTTTTGACTATGAAGTGCATTAATATATAAGCTGAAAAAATTTATAATTATAACATTAGTTATGTATCTTTATTGCTAGTATTAAATAATTTACCATTCCATCTGACATTCGAAAACAGTCATCAGTCAGTAAAATGTTAGATGGTGCACTAGAATAAAATTAGATCCGTACGATGCGACGTATAAAATTACAATTCAGTTCACTTTTATAAAACAGTAACCTAATAGTCTTTCAAATTAAATTATGTAAACTAGAACGTTGTAAATATGAGAGTGCATCGTAGTAATTATAACAATATTTGTGTGTACAATACATAAAATAACATGTAAATGCAGAAAATAATTCATCACTTTAAGAATGTTAAACTACTTGTTCTTTAAATAGGGTCTTCGCTTCATGCCGAACCGCCTTCGTCTAAAATCGACGTGACGCCGAAGACGCTCAGCGCCGTGTCTATGTGATTTAAGTCGCCGGTTTACTAGTGGTTCGTGAATAGTGAGTGTGCCTTTTCCTTAACCCCCTTTTCGCCCTTAATTGTACTAATGCAAGAAGGTGGTTAATTGAGAATGACGTTTATATTAATTGGACGTACCCATTTTAATCAATTTTAGTCTGAGACAGCCATTTGTTCGATTCCATGGCTGCAAGTCTGTTTGTTTTCCTTGAAATTTGATTCTGCAGTATATATTTTTGTATTCAAAGTAATGATGGTGCATGAATTAAATTAACTAGTGCATAATTACGTCCAAATATTAAATGTATGTATATTGCATATATTCCAAAATTAATTTATATTCTTTTGAAATTATCCTAGATAGATTGAAATTAATTTTGAATTGCAGGGTAGACGCACATATTTAATTTTAATGTGTTGATTGTGGTTTCCATTTTTCATATTAAAATTAGTATTATTTTTACTTGCCTTTTTAATAATAACCACACTTTAAGAAATAGATTATTAAGCCAATTGTATGGCTAATACTTATTTTAATTTTAACTTTGTCCTACATAACCCAAAACACAAGTAATATATACACAGCTCTTCTGCCAAGCGGAAGACCTACATACAAAATTATATTTCGTTTTGCATAAAAAAGAATCCACTATGAGACAAAATATTTTTTGTAGAATACGTTTTCGCCTGCATTATTTTTTTAACATGTAACCTAAATTGCATATAAAAATGTATCTTTTAACGTCAAACATATTTAAAAAATATAAGTAAGTAGCTTCACGTGCAAGTATACTGGTTTAATTAATAAATGCGGTAATGCTATGTCAATGAACAAATAGCTGTCCAATTAAAAAATAACCTATAAACATTTATTCAATTAAAATTTAATTGTAAGTATGTACGGAAGATTAGTTATTGGTCTAAAGTCGTTGGAATGCTTTAGGAAATATATAGACTATACATTTTGATGTACTGTCATTTGAATTTAGAAAATTGTGTTGTGTTTCATGTAAAAGTGGCTAAATAAAGACAAAATTAGTTAATTGGTGTGCTCGTATTAACTGAAATGAGTGGATATCGAAGTTATGTAAGTAAATTAAAGTATTTAGTAAAGTGTAATATTAATGTTTATTGTATTGCTTATTTAAAATTGTGTAAATATAGGTATTTAAAACGGAAATGCTCTCTAATAAAGTTCTTACCTTACAACTATTGAGATTCCCTAGACGGTTGGATATTTTTACTTTCGAAAGATTATAACTGAAGTGGTAGTAAGTCGCATTCATTCGGAACTATTTTAAAATAAAATACGTGGTATGTAAATGTAGGGTCAAGTATTATTCTTGATACATATTTCATAACGTAAGCAATAATAATAATAATTATAATTATGCATAATATATAAACTGCATACATAATAAGTATGTAAGAAAAAAAGTCAAGAAAACGTGTAATGAAAAAATTAAATAAAATCAAGGCATTTAAATGTAATAAAATATAATAACAAGCACGAACTATTCGAAAGTATGTGCTAAAAGTATTTATCTATGTTCTTGCATATTTGATAGATTTAGTAGTCATTACATTATTTGGGCATACTGCGTGGTTCAGATGAAGAATTTAGTTTTCCACCCCTTGTTCTTACACCAAAACCTTAACATTAAGAGAATAAATTTAACAAACTTTGTCTATTCTAACTTAATACTACTATTCTTCTATTATTACATATTCGTATATCAATTAAGGTGGTATGCAAATAACTGTATGCAGTAATATCTGTATATTTACCAGGCAAACCCTATATATGTAAAAAAAAATATTATATATATATATATTGAAAAGAAAATAATTTACAAGTAACGACTGAAAGCCACTACTGACATCTAAAGAGATACTGCACAATTTGACGTTTAAACGACGCCTCTAGCTCTAAGGATTTGTAGTAAATAGAAATGAAATTGTATAGTTGATAAATGTACGTAAAGAATCATTCGAAAATTGCCAATCTATGTTTTGAGGGTCTAATCAAGTTCGTGTTGCAAAGATTTATATTTTGAACATCTGACCAAAAACGTATTCTTGATGTTAGATATGATGGAGTTTCAGAAACAAGAATTTTATGGTACTGGGATAGAGCATGTAATCTTCTCGTATTAGCCATGTTCAACGAACGCAATTCGATAAGTTTATGCGTAATATGATTAAATTTACGTATGCCAAAAATATAGCGCATACAATCATTTCTGTACCTTTTGAATGCGAGACCGATCCGCACTATCTAAGCAGAAACCGTAAATTGGGGAAGCATAATTAAAGTGCGATCAAATAAGACTTTCGCATAACAGTGCGTGTCTCCGAAAAATACACTAGTGCAGCTTAACCCACTGGTGTATCTTTCGGAACAATACGAATGCACCATATCCACAGCGTTGCCATTGAAACCCAGATGGTGTAGGCTAGCCAAAAATATATCATAGTTAACAGTGTCGAATGCCTTACTGTAATGCAGCAAAACCGATAGAGACATGAAGTTATTATCTCTAGATCTAAAAATATCATTCGTAACCTTCAGCAGAGTAGTAGTACAACTGTGTCGAAAACCCGACTGACATTGAGGGAAATGCTTGCAAATGTTCATAAATTTGAATACTTAATATCTTTTCCATAACTTTGCTCAGAACAAGAAACAAACTAATAGGGCGAAGGTCACCGATGGAAGCAGAAAACGCTTCATCAGTTCACCAGGTGGGTTATGTATGGAAGGACATGTGGTAAAAGCAGTCTAAGCATATGCAACAGTGCGAAATAGAAAAATATTTGTTAGATCCTCTCTAGTACTTTCCATGCAGTTACATACGTATACACCTCATTTACAACAATAAGTTGAACAGTTCTGGATTAAATTAATCCAAAACTTAGCATTAGCAGTCACAAAACCTAACTCAAGTGATATCCATATACAATATTCATCAATAATTAAAGTAATCTGTGTACTGACAGAACAAATATATTCTTTTTAAAACTCAAAAGACTTAAAAAAACGTCGTTGTATCCATTCTAATTCTAATTTATGACATTTCTAAATGGGCTTCTATATTATACAACTATAATAGCATAAGTTTCAAAGCTAAATATTCAAGTTGCATCATGACCATACATTGTTTCTATGATGCACATATTTTAGACAATTGTCAAAGAGCTCTCCCATATCTCTGATAGTGCTTGCAGTTGGTAGATTATAACCGTAAACGTTGCAATTAAACATATACCATGTGTTCAAGGTTCAGCTGTCGATACATAAATGAAAGTGAATGGGATATATGAGCTAGTAGCTAGTAATCTCGAAAGAAATGGAATGACATTAACGTTCGTCTCGTTTATCGTCTCGTATCAGTATACAACATAAATACATTTGATCCTAAAACTTAGAGCTCAAATTTGAATAAAATGTGCATATTCATCGGTAGTTTCTCTCTTAGATAACAACATTAGCAAGTTACACCTACATATTATATATTGCTGTTGGCATCACATTCCCACGATTGTCGTCGTGATTAGGACTGAGGAGCCTGAAACACGTGTCTGCAGTTGTACTACATCAAAAGTTTCCAATCACTTAATGTTAAGTTACACATTTCCGCGTCTTATATTTCTGTTTTGTCACTGCTGGTTCACTTAGTGCATATGTTGGCAGTGCCTACCATGTGATAAAGTTGGTGGTTGTCCCCAATAAACTGAGAATTTACTAATAGAAGCTATAAAAGAGATGGCAGCCTGTTTTCCTATTTTTTTTGTTAGCTTACTATGATTGCCCATTAAACCATGAATTTGGTTAATAATTTCAATAACAAGCTAAGATTCACGTGCGAAAAGGAAAAAAAATGGTTACTTACCTTTTTTGGAAACCAATTTAATGACACAAATGAGACATTATAAAATTGAGTTGGTATAGTAAGCCATCATATACCAACAGACTCCCAAACTGTAAATCTTCATGTCCAATGAGATAAAAAGTAAACTTGGTTCTAGCATTGAAGAACAGATCTACAAAATTATATAAACCAAGATCTCAGACTTCTGCACAAGATATCAACAAAAAGCTAACATCCACGATATCTTGCAAAGAGATAATTTTTTTCAACAACCAACCTAATTTCCAGCAAAAAACCTTTTATGACACCAGAAACAACAGATCAAACCAATAAAACAGTATATATTTGTAGCTCAGGAATAAAACAATAATATAGTTAACGCTGTCAAATATGACAGCGTAAACTGGTCTAGGGTGTATTTTGGCCAAACGACCTAAATGTCGACTTTAGAGTAACCTCCAATTATATTAATAAAAGACACAGTTAATTTTAAAGTTGTGACAACTATTTTTTAGAGAATTCAATTTTTATAAAAGAACATTGCTAGAAGTCTCAGCCACTAAATCAAGCAAATTCAATAACAAATTTCCAAAAAAATATATAATTAAACCATAAGTAATAGTACTTCCATAATTTAGTTGGACACCTGTATACAATCTGTGATGATCGTTTTGCCTCGCGCAAGACGTTTGTTTTCCTCTTTCCTTTCCAAGAAAACATCAGTAAAAGAATTTTATATATGGTTCTTTATTATTCCGTATAGTTTTATATACAAGATTATCCCCTCAAATTTAAAAGATCTATATGTAAATACACATAAGAAATGTGTTGTTTAATTATCAAATAGAAATGTTTTATAAACCTGACAAAAGTTATATGTGCTAAAATATTGATTGTTTAAGCCCCCAAAAAATATACTGTAAATTTAATGTAAGTCTGACTTTATGTATGTAGGCAATTGCGTTCCTGCAGATATCTCTTAAAATAGTGGACGAAACGTCTGCAGCAAAATAGACGACAACACGGTTTCAATCCTGAAACCTGGGAGTGATCTTCAACATTATTTGCAATTTGGAAAATCTTGAATAATTGTACATTGCAGACTGGCAGAGTTGTCATTTTAAAATCTTTGTTGAAACTAAATTTGACTTATCAAACTTAAATCGACAATATAAACATTGAACAAAATACTTTGAATGTGACACGTATACATAATGAGGCTAATAATTCTATTTTTTAGGACTTTCTCGTATTCATTTGCTCTACTTAAAATCCTGAATCCTCCATAAAGTGCAACCCTAACTACTTACACAAATAGTTAATATGATGGTAGGGCATTTTCTATTTTAATGTATGAGTAGTGATTTGCTTTACATACACAAACTACAAAGACGTGACATACTAAATGTAAATACTAAAACTAACCAACACTAGAAATAAAAACAATAGAAACAGGAATACAAAGAGTAAATTAGCTAGAAACTACATTCATTTGAATCGCACTTAATAACACCTTATTATGAATAAAACATTACTAATATCTATGGGTAATACGAATATGTAAAGTATGACAGAAGAGTAGCGCTAAAAAGTTTTGTGATTGCATAAACTGTGATAATTATCTTTTCATATAGGTAATTTATATTTATAAAAAGATTGGGCTCAAGTCTAGGAATATAGTGTATATTTAATCCATGACTAAATATGCCAAATAACTAAAAGTAATACTACTATGTTTACATATAAATCATGCAGGCAGTAAACGGATTTTATTTCATATTTCTTGTAATACTTACTACGGCCCAGAACATGCTTGTGTATTTTACGCATAAAGTGAAGCAAAATTTACAATGTCCTATTAAAATTCCATATATACATCGCTGGATATTGTTTTAGAACTAATTGTTTACAATATACATACTTTTAGATCAAAGTAGGAGCTTATATGTTTTGTAGTATAAAATAATTCCATTCATTTTTGAAAGCTCGTGTCAGTCCTCTTACCATCCACATTCACGATGATGTCGACAAAATGAGGTTTAAGGAAAATTATTGTTGACAATTTTTGTCAGTTAATCACGTTGAAGTGTCATTCATACATGATTATATATATATATAATATTTTGAAAAAATGAATATCTTCTTGGTAGTATAGTGGTAATAATCTGATGAGGAAAAGTAATAACAACGTATTTCTACATGACTACCAGTTAGAGCTAGTCTGCAATTCATACTGGTTTATTTTAGTATTTGCTATTCAAAATAAATAAAAAAGCATAATCAAATTCGAAATTTGCGAAACAAATTGTCAACAACACAAGTATATTATCTGAGGTTATACCGTGCTTGTCGTTAAAGCTTAAAGTTGATTAAAGTGAGAAAATTGGTACTTTAGCTTAAAGTGATTTTAAAGTTGACATTAAATTTAAAGTAAAATTTTAAACCAACATTCAAGGCTGAAGTCAACTTTAAAATTTAGAGTCACTTTAACTTGACTATAAAACTGGACATTAGCAATATCTATTATCTAGTACTCGATTCTGCAATACTTGCCATGTACGTATCACCAGCTTCTCTTAAGATGTTTTCGGCTATTAAAACCTCCATTTATTTATTATTCTAGTCAGAAACATAGAAACATCATAAGAACGAGTTAAATCACGATTTGTTTCATATTATGTTGTATTTACAACGGATGGAAATACTTACTAAAGTTAACATCAAGAATTATCCATGTTTCGGTGTCTTAGGGATTGGTTTTCCATAACAGTAATAGTACCAGAATATCTTTAGTATAGCTTCAAAAGCCTTATGACTCTTATCTCTACATTAACCTCATAATGCAGTCAAGTCAGTTGGATGAACGAATTCTATCATCAGATTATAGAGATTTCTTGTGAATAATATACAAATTGTCATTAAAAATATTATACATTATATTATATTAATGTGTAGTTTTAAAAAGTAGTTTAAAACGATAGTACAGATATGTATTTAAAATAACAGTTTGTGGCATTTCTTTAGTGGTTAATTAAATTAATAGAAGAGATCTAATGTAAAAATTAGACGAGTTAATAAAAAAAAATATAATAGACCCGTAAGTCAAAAGCATCTTAAAATTCTTTAAAGAATCTTTTAAAATGATTTTTATTAAATTAAATAACATCTGGTTGAGGGGATGATTGATGAGTCGGCCTCTAATGCACTCAGTGAGACCGGTCCTTGTAATTACATATCACAATATTGTTATATAATAGTATTTACTTAATTTTAAAGGATTCTAATATATTTAATAGGATTGTAAAACTTAACAATCCTTGGATATTTTATGTAAAGATTTATAAAACAAGAATTACTTAAATTAAATTAGTGTTTATTAAGTTTTACATAATTCACATAATCTCTATGCGTAATAATGAAATAATTGAAAAAAATGAGGTGTGGCCACCACACGACTTTCTTATACGTATGAAAGTGTTACTTCCGGTCCGAATTTTGAAATTTCATTTATACAAAAAATATTCCATATCCAACTCTAAATACTTTTGTACTCTTGATAAATATATATAGAATGCATAACTTACGACATATTTGCAAAAAATCGCTATTCGATAGGAGTAAAAGTGGTACGTCCGGTCTGAATTTTGAAATTTTTTTATATAAAAGATATTGAAAATTATGTTCTAAATACTTTTATACTCGTAACTTACTTGTCTTAAAAGCATGACTTGCGAGATATTCGAAAAAAACTGATTTTCGATAAGAGTAAAAGACCTACTTCCGGTAGGAATTTCGAAAAACTTTTTTAAGACAATTTATTTCAAACTTAATTCTAAGTACATATGAATTCTTTATAAATTTGTTTAAACTTAGTAATTGACGAAATATTTGCAAATTTCGATTTTTTCACTGTAAACTACTACTTCCGGTCTGCCGATTTTGCTCAAAATCTAATCAGTTCTCAAGAGGCAGATTACACACGTAAATACAAAATTTGGAATTGATATCTACAGCGGTTTGACCGCTATCGCGGTCACACACACACACACACAGAGAGAGAGAGAGAGAGAGAGAGAGAGAGAGAGAGAGAGAGAGAGAGAGAGAGAGAGAGAGAGAGAGAGAGAGAGCGAGAGAGAGAGAGAGAGAGAGAGAGACATTTTTTAAAAACCACTTTTTTGGTATCAGGGGACCTCAAAACGTGGACATCTGCAAAAATCTCGAGGTCGAAAATTCATCATCACAATACTTCCTTATACTACGTATAAGAAAGTAAAAGAAAAACAAAATGCAAGTAAGCTTGTTTTACATCTGAGAATTAATTGAACTTAAAATCAAACTAGAAATTAAACTTAAAATTTAAGGACACCAAGATCACGTGAAACATGTTTAACATTTGTCAATTACAAGAAGTTTTTAATTGACAAATGACGTTAATGTGTTGTTGTTCCTCACTAAGTAATTTGATGTCTTTTGGGAGATATTCTTCATAACTCTTATAAGTTTTTTGACGCCTTTTTTCCTAAACATTTCTATTATAAAAGGCATTCAAAAATGTGTTTTGTACTCGTTCTAACCAACTTATATCTTTATTGTACCGGCGACTACACCGAAAAAGCGGACTCCAGATTTGCTCACAGAAAAGTATTGTAACATACTGCATTCGATCTAATGCTTAATAAATTCCGGAGAGCCTCAAAACTAATTATTCCAAAAATAGAAGATGTAAGGTTACACTCTGATCGTTCAGCAAAATTACGCGAGGAAGAAGTACAACTAGAATACCATAATTATTACCCTTTTCCTCGTACAAATTTATCATGCCGGCATATTACTTTCTTATACGTAGTATAAGGAAGTATTGTGATGATGAAAATTTTCGACCTCGAGATTTTTGCAGATGTCCACGTTTTGAAGTCCCCTGATACCGAAAAACTGGTTTTTAAAAAATCTCTTCCTCCCTCCCTCTCTCTCTCTCTCTCTCTCTGTGTGTGTCAGTGTGTGTGTGTGTGTGTGCCCACGATAGTGATCAAACCGCTACAGCTATCAATTCCAACTTTGATGTTTACGAGTATAATCTCCCTCTTGAGATTTGATTAGATTTTCAGTAAAATCGTCAGAACGGAAGTAGTAGTTTACTTCAGTGAAAAAATCGAGTGTTGCCAATATTTCGTCATCTACCAAGTTTAAACAAATTTATAAAGAATGCATATGTACTCAGAATTATATTTGAAAAGAATTTTATTATCAACATTTTTCGAAATTCCTACCGGAAGTAGGTCTTTTACTCTTATCGAAAATCAGTTTTTTGCGAATATTTTGAAAGTCATGCTTTTTAGACAGGTATACGTTACCAGTATAAAAGTATTTGGAACTATATAAATCAATACCTTTTGTATAATAGAAATGTCAAATTTCGGACCGAAAGTAACACTTTTACTCTTATCAAATAGCTATTCTTTGCAAATATATCGTAAATCAAAATTTGGACTGCAAGTAACACTTTTACTCTTAGCGAGTAACACTTTCTTTCGAATATCTCGCAAAATATGCATTCTATACGGATTTATTAAAAAACTAGAAGTACTTATAATAGGATTTTAAATAATTTTTATAAAAAAAATTCTTAAAATTTGGCTTATTTTTCTAAGAAGATAAAAGTATTTAAAACAATTTAGATCGATTTTGTAATTTGAAAGGCTCATAGGTATAAGCAAGTCGTGTGGTGGCCACACCTCATTTTTTTCGATGTTATAACAAAGTCTGTCTATCCATACTATTAACTATAATTTAGGATATTATTCTTACACTTTCAACATGCATACATAATATATGAAGAAATTTGAATGATAATTTTAAGAACATATAGAACTATCTTTACCACCTCAGTTGAAAATGACTGAACACACAGGATGTCGGGTGCCTTTCAACGATGCGCCTTTGAAAATTAACTAGATAAATATTTTATCACTTAAAATAGCGCAATTAGTGAATATATATTCTAAACAAAACAGTCACAAGAATTCCTCCGCTTCGTTTGATCCCAAAGTGCAACTTGGTTAATAATCTTATGTTTCACATGTCAGTTTTGAGATCAGAAGCAATAACGTCCTGCGAAATTATATGCGATAATATTTCATACAAGCAAATAAAATTTATCTAAGCACCGTAGATGCGTAAAGATGTCATACCAATAATGTTCTGATAATTGTCTTATACACTAATTTCATATAATTCTTATAGTAGAAATGTTGAGAGCCTAATGGAAGTTCTTATATAAAGTATTTCTTCGTGAATTATTTGACTGCCCCATACATTATTTTTATTTATTTGAAATGTTTTGTCAACGTTCGTATATTGTAATAATAGTAACAATAGATAATGCTTACAATAGGGGATACGCATAGTTAATAATGAAAACTCAAATTAGATCGAAAGCTTATTAAGAAATTAAGTGTGAGCACTACACGACTTGCTTATATATATGTGCGGTACGAATATTTTTACAAAAGTTCATCCAAATTAAGTTTAAATATAGAAATAGAAATAATTTTGTCATATTTGAGTAAAAGACTTAATTAATTTGATATTACGTTTTATTCTGCAATAAATATATAGTTTTATTATTATTATTACGATTATTAATTATTTAAGTTGTACTTCTTATTATTTCTCACCATGACTTGTATTTACTTCACATGTAGAGGTTTTTTAATAATATGAGTAATTTTTCAGGGAAAACTAAAACCTGAATAAAACAATTTTGTATTGTAACAACTGTGCCCGTGTTTCTTACAAAATGGAAAAATATTTATATTCTCTAAGTAGCGCATGTTTTAAATTATTGAAAATTATATTCTTTACAATCGATATTGATATTTTTATTAACAAAATTAAAAATTTCACCGTCGGTAAGATACGAACTTAGAGGTTTGCCTGATTCTTTGACGTAATCATTGATTGGAAGCAAATTTTAATACTACAATTTACAATCGATTGTTTTTGATATCTTTTTTTATTAATATCTTATATTGTTATTTTTTTCGGAAAAGCTCCTACGAATTTTTTATTTATAAATAACTATTTTGTGGCATACAAAACGTCAAAGCACTCCTTTCCGCACTACCTTAGAGGTAGAATGCAAAACGCGTTTTTGTTCTCATGTCCCCCAGTCGGCCTAAACCATGTTCTTTTTTTTACAAAAAAGATGTTCACAAAAACATAGAAAACGTACAGGAATAAGCAAGAATGGCCAAGTTGCCCCCTGCAAACTACTCAAGGCCATTATTTATGTCGTTCCTTTTGTAGGCGCAATAAAAAGAATGACTAATTTCTTGACATCCGCGTTTTTGTCTAAACATGTGAAAATCAGTACTAATCCTCCAATTTAACTGGGGAGTTAAATTGGAGGATTAGTACTGATTTTCACATGTTTAGACAAAAACGCGGATGTCAAGAAATTAGTCATTCTTTTTATTGCGCCTACAAAAGGAACGACATAAATACTCATATACCTCATTTGTCGATTTCTCAAAATGCAAGGATCAGTAATTTCAGGTAGCAAAGCACGAAAATAACATTTTTCCAAACTAGTTACTATTTCTGTCCGGAGTTCTTCATCTCTGTGTATTATCTCATGCCAAACACCCTTCGGAGTCCAGACTATGAAATAACATAAATCTTTCTTAGAGTTATGTTCAACTATCCTGTATTTTTGCCTAGGTTTTAAACGTAATTCAGCGTTCCGAATTTTTAAAAATGCACTTAACTCTTTCCGTTGCTTTAAATGGAGTTACTTCGCGAGCCTTGAATGGACAATTTACATTAATAACCGCGTTTTGATTAGCAATTATTCCGTCTTGAGATGCCGCTAAAATCTATATACCTATAGGATGAATAAAAAGACAACCAGAATCGACTTTTAGGTTTGCCGAAATTTTAAAAGCTTTTACAGGCTGCTGTTCTTGTTCATTACCGTACCATGTCACAAAGGTTTCTGTAAATTACTGGTATAATAAAACCTTCACAGTATTGGCCGTAGATGTGGGTCTCCTCAATGTCATTATCTCGCCAAAATTTGATGCCGTTAATCTTTTTACCCTGATTTCTTTCCATAAATTATTATCTTTTTGCCCTTTCGTTAAATTTCAAATTCAGCAGGATTTTCGCTTGCTAAATTTGTCAAAAACGTATTTTTTTCGTCGTACTTCTGACTGTTTATATCTTCAATAGAAAATGTATACGCCAGCGGTATATAGAAACATGTAGACAATAAATTCTTGGGATATTGGCACTGGGAATAAATAAATATATATATTCGTATGAAACTACATGACAGGTACAACAAAAGAAACATATGTAAGTTATATTACAAGAGTAGAAATATATTTAAAAGGGCCATAACTGCAGGGGCCCTTTGAAACACTGCACCATTTGTCTAGGATGTAGGAAAAAACCTGGAGCATAAAAAACCTACATCACAGCGCCACATAACTTCAGGTCTTTAGTTGTTAATATCCAAGCAACAGCCTCTGGAGTTAAATTATGTAAATCTGTATATCCAAATTCAAATTTAGCTAGCGAACATTCTTCAACAATATGTTTAACTGTTTTAATCTCAGCTCCACAATCACAAGCTGGACTCGCAATCACATTCCACTTGAATAAATTCCATTTCCTTCGTCAATCTCTCTAAGTAGTTACATTTGTCTTTGGATATACCTTCGATATTAAATTGAAAAATCTTAACAACTGGACCAATATTTCTAAAAGAAACACAATATGAATTCAAACCTGAAAAATTATACCTGTCATATGACCGTGAGGATCTTGGGGATCTTGTTCAGTCTTCCAAGTGATGGTTATTATGGACAACATTATATTCTCCATTTTGGACCATCGTAAAGATGGTTATCATCAAGCAAAATCAAATAAAATTAAAGAAATATAGATTAAAACATAAAAATAACTAGGAACATAGAAACTTAAAAGTGACACTGACAAGATGTCAAACGTAAACTAAATAAAAATACATGATCTATTTTTAACTAAAAAATAATTCTTTTCATATTATTTCTTTTAATACATGTTTTTTATGAAATAAAATTAACTTTAAAGCATATACACTTTCCAAAATTCTACATATGTTGATATTTCTTCAATAAATAATTGGCTCAGACATAGCATTTGCTTATTACCCATGGGTAAAGTTTGCGTTAGAATGTGTAGAATTTCTTTTACTAGTACATACATATATACAAAAAGAAATCTAAAAAGTGTCCTGTAGTTCAAATACAAAGTATAAATAAAACAAAAACCTGAAGGCACAACAAATTCAGGTAAATAAATGAATGTTTTTATCATCTAGAAAACTGAAAATTGTATTGCGTCCTGCCTAATCCAATCCATTGATTTATGATAATTCAAGGTCACTGTATTTACACAACAGTTACCTCCCCGAACAAAAATCATAGATGTGTACCGAAAATGACGTGCTAATATTGAAACGCAACAACATAATACAATTGACAACGTTAAAAATTATTGGTAGGTACTTATGTCTCCACTATAAACTAGTTGGTTAGCTCCAAGACATTCTGACTGCAACCTCGGTACAGTTCAGACATAACAGCGACATGCTATCCGACATGTTATCCGACAGCGAAGGCGAAGAAGAAAGTGCCACGGCGAGTGGTCACCATACTGACCCCAACGAAATTCAACGTTATATATACAGCCAAATGAGCAATCCAAACACCTCTACAGAAGAATTGAAAAACTTACTTGCACATCTAACTGCAACTGTACAACGCAAATAACAAGGCGTAAACACGGTTTCGCCTCAACAACCATCACAGCAAATACCAACACCGACACTTGATTTACCACCTTTACCAAGTTCACCACCACCGGTAGCTCCACTAATGAAACTAAAACATTTGGTAGTGCAGGGGCTCCCAGCCAAAGCAAAAATGGACAGCGAGGGGTTCAAAACCCCGAAAAACCCGCTGGAAAGAACAAAAGCCAAACAAGAAAATCGAAACTAAAAATCGATTTGAACCTCTACAAAGAGACAACATGGAAATAGAAGAAACAATAGTAAATACAGAAGAAACCAACGCGTCTACCTCCAAATCACCAACAAAAGAGGGCACAAAACAAGAAAACACAACAAACAGGCAACACATAACACCAATTATCGCTACTGACACAAGTAAATGGCCGCAGCTGCGACATTTAATCAAGACAAACAACGTAAACACCACACACTCAAAGCTCGTTCGTTCGGGCATTCGAATCGAACCATCAACGGAAACCGACTACCACAAATTACATGAAGTATTCCAGACAAACAACATTGACTTCTATACTTTCAAACTCAACTACGTCAAACCACTGAAAGTCGTCTTACGCGGAGTACCGCTAGAATCGACAATCGACGAAATAAAAGAAGATCTAGCCGCAAATGGATATCAAACACACAACATCACCAGGATGACGGGTAAATACAGCCGCCCTACGCCCCTAGTCCTGGTTAGTTTGAATCGAGAACTTAAATCAATCTTCAACCTAAAAGAGTGCTGCGGAATTCAAATTACAGTCGAAAAGTTAAAGAAAAAACCCCGTATCATTCAGTGCAATAAATGCCAGAGATACGGGCACATACAGGAAAGTTGTTTCATACCATTCATTCATATGTATGAAATGCGGAGAGGGACATTCTACGCACCTCTGTGACAAATCAACTGACGTACCGGCTAAATGCGGAAACTGCGCAGGAAACCACACGGCGGCCTGGATCAACTGCCCGAGAAATCCGAATAAAACTCACATAAAACCGAAATATGTGGATGCACCATTACCAACTCACAATCCATGGACTCAACGCCGACAACAGATATCCGAACGGACAAACACAACCACACATTCAACTGCTACACCGAAACGCACAGAAAACGACGAGCTCGCTCTCACGTTGGGAAACATGCTCATAACCCTACACAACACGAATGCAACAGACAAACAAATAGCAGAATTTATTCGTCAAACTGCGAAGATCGTAACACTCTTCAACAACAGAAATTAAACTTCAAACAGCAACACGGAAACCTATAGATATACCACCAACATCAGATACCTCTACAGAGGAAGCAAATAGCACCAAACCCATCACCGTAAGATCCACCTTATTATGATTATAAGTAAAAGGCAGAAACCTGACTTGAACATGCCCGAAAAGATGACGAAAGAAGAAGCTCCAAGAGTCCGGCACACCTCTTAAGTTCCTAACTGCCTTACCCAAGGTGAAATTTCTATAATTTAATTTTGCTAATTTACAATATCATTGTCAGTTGTGAAGAATATAATTTTCAATAATACATATATATATTATAAGATTTATAAGAAAAACAGGCACTGTTATTACATAACAAAAAAATGTTTTTGACAGATTTTAGTTTTTTGTAAACATTGAAGTATTATCAAAAAGCTTTAACATGTAAGATAAATACAAATCATGGTGAGAAATAACAGGTAAGACGTCATGCAACTTATTAATTATTATTACTAATAATAATAATATGAACTATATATTTATTGCGGAAGAAAACTTAATACCTAAATAATTATCTCTGGCAAATATCATTAAAATAATTACAAATTCCATAAACCTGGAATAGCGTGGTGTATGTGTTTGTATACAGGGTGGTTGGTTTTTCATTGTCCAGCCTATATCAGCATCATTATCAAAAATTCAAAAAAATGTTAGAGGAAAATGTTTTTTTATCTCGAAATGGTCTATCATATTGCAGCATTAGAAATCTTTCATAGCCTACTGATTTTTAGCAGCGATAATCAACTTTAATTTCTTAAATGGAACACCCTGTATATTTTTACGGGATATGATTCTAAATACATTTCTCTTTATAACGATGTATAACAAGTAGGGAGCTGCCTTTAAATTATGCCTAATAATGGGAAAAACGAAATTATAGTTCGTTTCGTAAAAATCTTACATTTCGCCGAGAAGGGTTAGAAATTAAACCTCCTAGACGCCCTAGAAATATTCAAATCCTCCCGCAATTCAGATATTATATTGCTTAACGATCAGACTGATTTGATATAACACCTCTGTTTACCTGTTGTACTTGGGTTATTTCATTTTACCATTTTACTGTAGTCAAATTTCTATTTTCTGGGTTTCCCTATAATTAACTAATAGTTATTACAATGTATTATATATTATTCCTTGTATCCCCCCTACTTTATAATTACCGCCTAACACCAAATTTTTAGCATACATTTTGTGTGTCTTCGTTAATGGCCATGTTGGTCGAAACCGCGGTCACACATTTGGATTAATATAGTGATATAACAAAGTATAAGTGTTTTGTTAGTTTGAAATTATAGTAGTCGACTGTGATATTCTGTTGTTTATACCTGTTAATATTTGACATAAGTCAGTTAGAAGTGACAAAGGTATTGCGGTTCTTATTTAACTAATAAAACGTTAGTGCTTTGTATAAGAAAAATGAACATGGGCTTCACAAACAGTGAAAAAGTTGATATGCTGTGCTGTTTTCACAGATCAAATAACAATAAACGTCAGGCTGCTATCTTGTATAAAAATTTATATCCTGACAGAAGACAACCTCACGTAAATACTTTTCAAAATTTAGAAACTTCTCTGCGGTTAACTGGCACCTTTTCAAGGCGTATAAATAATATTCAAAATGGACGAGGAAACAACCACGGTAATGAAGTTGTTATTTTAGCTTACTTTAGAGCAAATCCAAGAACTTCTACAAGACAAGCAGCGTTTGATTTGAATACTCCAAGACACGAAATTATGAATGTTTTAAAATTGCAAAAACTAAAGCCTTTTAAATTAAATTTAGTCCAAACACTACATGCTAATGATCCCAACAACAGAATAATATTTTGTGAATGGCTCGTGAATGTGGGAAGACATTATTTAAATAATATCATTTGGACAGACGAATCTAATTTTCACAGAAATGGAATTTTTAATAAAAAGAATACACATTACTGGGACGATGTAAACCCTCGCGTAATTGTTGAAGCTCGTGTGCAGGTGCGATTTTCAATTAATGTATGGGTAGGGATAGTCGGCAATGAAATTTTGGGGCCATATTTTTACGATGGAACATTGACTCAGAACCGATATTTATTATTTTTACAAAATGAATTTCAAGACTACATAGACAATCTCCCATTAGCTTTAAGACGAAACTTATGGTTCCAACATGACGGCGCCCCACCTCATAATGGAGTTGCAGTAACAAATTATCTACAAAATGAATTTGGTCAAAACTGGATCGGCAACCGAGGACCAATTTTGTGGCCTGCCAGATCGCCTGATTTATCAATTCTTGATTTTTTTGTATGGGGTTTTTTGAAAAACCAAGTTTATAATACTCCTTCTCAAAATCTTCAGGAACTGAAGAATAAAATTACCACGGCTTGCTTGCTAATTACACCTGCAATGCTGCAAAACGCCAGGAGGAACATAATTACGCGAGCCGACAAATGTTTAGAATGTAATGGTGGACAATTTCAACAATTATTATAAGACACATTACTTACTATTTAGTATTTAATTTTTTTTTATTTATAATAGAAATAGCAAATTTTAGTTTTCCATACTTTTTCTTATTATTTCGTTTCCGTAGACAATTGCTACACATATGCCAACTTGTGACGTATCATAATAAACAGAATTTAATGAGGATTCATTTTTATAGAAAATATACAGGGTGTTCCATTTAAGATATTAAAGTTGATTATCGCTGCTAAAAATCAGTAGGCTATGAAAGATTACTAATGATGCAATATGATAGACCATTTCGAGATAAAAAACATTTTCTTGAATTTTTGATAATAAAGCTGATATAGGCTGGACAATGAAAAACCAACCATCCTGTATATCTTTTCAACCGCAACAATCATTTATGAATATAGTTTAACTGAGAAATATGGCATTTTATTTATTATGGAACATAAATGTAAAATTCCACGAATATAGTAATAAATGACAAAAGTAGTTTATGTTTAACTAAAATTTTATGTCCAATAATAACTTGACTGGAACCTCTCGTCTGGCAATCGCAGAATTGAGATTCAAAGAAATATAATAAAATTAAATTTTAGCTACTGGAATCAAGACAACAGAAACTAATCTTGGGGTTAATTTATTGGATTAATATAAAAAAAATATGGTAAACAAACATCGCAGGTACAGTGGTGCGCATAAGAATTTGAACAGTCATAATTTCTTATTTGGACATGATAGCATCCTGGTTTCTAAATTCGTATGCTTCTTACCTCAGCCAAATATTTTAGCTTTAGCTTTGTTAGAAATATTTCGCAGTTTCAAAACTCTATAGGCTTGGTCTGGTTTCTTTTTATAAAATACAAATCTCTTTGACTTATTTGTTTTGCTTATATAGAGGCTTTCGTTGCTATAGCATGGCGCTATCTGTACTTTATTCAAACGCTATGGCTAGGGGCACTCGAACGTGCCCCTTAGTTTCGAATTATAGGCACGTAGCTGACATCACTGCTGTTATGACGATATCATTTAACTTGCGTTGAAATCTGAAATTAGAGGCACGGGAAAAATATGCATGTTCTAGTTTGTGTTGTGGATTTCTGATGTTGTTAGTGGATTACTGCAGTTTATAACGATATAAACTATTAAATATGGACGGTCTAGGTAAACGCTGTATTTTAATAATTTCTATTTAATAATAGTTAAATTACTAAACACAGCGTACTCTAATTTTGTATTATGCACACGTAATGCATAATACAAAATTAATCCTTGAGGAATTGAGGTTAGGAAATAAATTATCCTGACTGGATTTATGTCATAAACAGTACTTCATAAGGTATCTTATATCTCATTTTTCTAGATAACAATATGGCTACACTTACCATGAATAATAGTAGTAATGACAGAAATGAGACTATTAATGAAAAAAAAGAATTAACCCTTGGTCTTCAGTTTGGTTCCTATAATGAACTAAAGAAATATTTAGACATCTATGAACAAGACCAAAAACAAAAATTTTATAAAGAAAGAAGTCGTACAATAAAGTCCTCTTTTAAATACATACAAAGACCGTTGAAGTCTTCACTAGAATTTTATAAACTTGAATATGCATGTATCCATGGTAAAGAGCGTCCTAAAACAGAAAATGGATTACGACAGACCAGGTTACAATAGCTTTTAAATAACCGATAAAATTGTTTTGACTTATGTAATAATTTTCAGCACGCTACACGCTTAGGATGTAATGCGAATTTTAAACTGCCTATTTGTCCAGGAGGCCAATATTTAAATAGTTGTAATTTAGAACATACACTACATGAACTTTCGAATGTAAGCAAATACGTAGTTTAGGTATAAACATAAAATCAAAATATAGTTTCATTTTGTAGAAAGTTTTTGATCATTTACCTCAAAATCGTATATTAAATGAAACAGACCTTGGAAATGTGCAAGATTATTTATGTTTGGACGCAAATAAGAAGAAGGTACAGAATAAAATCCGTCTAGAAACTGGTAAAAAGACAACATTAAAAGATCTTCATAATATTCACTACAAACTCAAAACTGGGAAAAATCATTTGGAAGAGACTGTGAAATTATTGGAATCCAAATACCGTAATAAGTTAAATGTTACTGTATCTATATAATCCTAAAAAATATTTTTCTCAACAGATTGCAATGTTCATATACTTTGCGACGAGGAAAAGAACTTCAAAGCATTACAATTCTCTACAGAAAGTATGAGAAATTCAATGAAAGCGTGGCCTGAATTTGTTAGTATTGACGGCACTTATACGTAGTATAAGGAAGTATTGTGATGACAAAAATTTTCGACCTCGAGATTTTTGCAGATGTCCACGTTTTGAAGTCCCCTGATACCAAAAAAGTGGTTTTTAAAAAATGTGTCTCTCTCTCTCTCTCTCTCTCTCTACCTCTTGAGATCTGATTAGTTTTTCAGTAAAATCGGTAGACCGGAAGTAGTACTTTACTTCAGTGAAAAAATGCAATTTTGCAAATATTTCGTCAACTACTAAGTTTAAACAAATCTATAGAGAATTCATATGTACTTAAAATTAAAATTGAGAACCATTTTATTTAAAAAGTTTTTCGAAATTACTACCGGAAGTAGGTCTTTTACGCTTATCGAAAATCAGTTTTTTCCCAATATTTTGCAAGTCATGCTTTTTAGACAGGTACGCTACGAATATAAAAGTATTTAGAACTTAATTTCCAATATCTTTTGTATAAAAAAAATTTCAAAATTCGGACCGGAAGTATCACTTTTACTCTTACCGAATAACGATTTTTTGCAAATATGTCGTAAATTATGCATTCTATATATATTTATTAAGAGTACAAAAGTATTTAGAATTGGATTTGCAATATTTTTTGTATACATGAAATTTCAAAATTCGGACCGGAAGTAGCACTTTTATTCTTAGCGAGTAGCACTTTCGAATATCTTGCAAAGTATGCATTCTATAGAGATTTATTAAGAGAATGAAAGTACTTAGAATAGGATTTTGAATAAGTTTTGTATAAAAAAGTTCTTAAAATTGTATAGTTTGAAACGCTCATACGTATAAGAAAGTCGTGTGGTGGCCACACCTAATTTTTTTATTGTTGGCAGAGGATTCTTATGGCCAGTCAGAAATTGTTTCTGTATCATTAATTGCTGTGGAAGATCGTGAAACATATCACTGCATTTTTGAATTATTTAAGAACCAAAATGACACTGATAAAGTAATTTGCTTTATAGGAGATAAAGCTTTAACAGAACGTGGAGTTATAAAAGAACTTTTTCTAGGGAAACCTGTGTATTTGTGTTTATTTCATAACTTAAAGACTTTTAGACGAGAAATAAACTGCGAAAAGTTGAATATTTCTAAAGAGGAACGAGATTTATCTTTAAAATACCTCCAAAAATTAGTCTATTGTAACAATGAGGCTGAATATGATATCATATATACCTACTCAATTTAAGAAATGCGTTCCTCAAAGAGTAAGTGATTATTTTGATAAAAACTGGCATACTGTTCGGAATGAATGGCTTGTATGTAACATGACAAATGTCAATTTAAAAAATACAACAAATAACTGTATGGAGTCAATTAACCATAAAAGCAAGCAAATAGTACCTAAGAATTCTACTTTAACCGACTTTGTTAAATATTTTTTCATTTTTTTGGATAGTCATATTCAAGAACGCGACAATCGAGCAGCTAAACACATTTTGAAGCGACCACTGCACCGATTTAAAAACCATGAAGAAGATTTATGGCAGTATGTGAATATTTTCACAGGTTACAGTTTCAAGTATATTCAGAAACAGATAGATTTAATCACAAAAGTCAAAATATTAAAGGAATATAATGACGGTATGTTTCAAATAAGAACATCAAATGGAAATATAATAAAAGACACAACAGACAATTGCCAATGTCCTCATTTTTCATCTATGATGTTGCCCTGCCGACATATCTTAGCCGTAAGAAAACATAAAAACGTAATATTATTTGCCGATAACTTGTGTCACATACTATGGACAAAAAATTATTATTTATCAAAACGTGGAATTGGAACAACCAAGACAGATATTGTGACAAAATCAAAATGTGTAGTAAGCGAAAAGCCTAAAGTGATTAACCGAAAAACGAATATCAGCTACTCTAATTATCAATTCCTTAATCAACTTAATTAGCATTTCCAGCAATAGTGAATTCAACTATAGATTAGATTTATTGAGGAAAATGGAACACTGCTGGAGAACTGGAAACGAAGTGGCTTTGACGGAAATAACTTCTGATACCAGTAACGGGAATTATATTACAACAGGTGAGGCAAATTGTGATATGATCGATACAGAAATAGGTACTGAGGCATACGATAATAATCAAGAAGCGATCTTCCAACAGAATAGTGTTAGAATAGTCTTGTCTGATGGAGATATAAGTGAATTGACAGATAATAATTTAGCGAACATGCAACACATTACATTTGTTGATGAACCCTTTGGTGATAATGAAGATAACAGTAATAACAATAATAATAATGAAAATATTGAAACTGGTTTATTAAAATCAATAGTGTTTCCCTCAAAATTTAAGAAAAGGGGGCGACCCAATTCTACGACAGTAATAAATCTTAAGAAACGCAATAAAAAGAGTAAAAGCAAGACATTCTCACATTTATTTTAAACAATTAACTAGACGCTATAAGAAAAGCATCCTTGGATACAGAATGTTCTACTAAAACTTCTAATAATATTTTATTTATCCTTAGTAAGAGTTTTGTTACTTTGATGTTTAGAATTTTGTAATAAAAAAAGACTTATTTTGACTCTAATTGTTATTTATTTCCTTAAAAAGAATTAATAATTAATTATTCGCATAACTTACAGATTGGCGCAGAATAAACTAATGATTTGACGTACCTCTAATTCCAAATTTAGGCGCACGTTAAATGTTAATGTCATAACAGCAGTGACATCAGCCACGTGCCTATAATTCCAAATTAATCGGCACGCTCGCGTGCCCCTAGCCATAGCGTTATCAAAACACATCTTTCACTCATATCTTTATATCGTGACAATTAAGTGGGTTTGATTTGATATAATGTTCATGTGTATATTAAAGTGCTAACTTTATTTAGTGAACACTATTATAGGAACTTCAAAATACCAAATTTTTATAAAAAATAGCGTATTTTGGCAATACGATGTTGGTTTGTTTTATAATACATTACGTAAGGTACAGTTTGTACATAATTTTGTCCGTCTAATCATTTCTTTTGTTCTACACTAGTAAATATATATCGACTCATAGAGGTCAAATAGATTTACTAGTGTAGAATGTTCCACGTAAACAGATTGTTTAATGCCTGTACCATTATGTCAGTATTATAACGAACAGTTAAAATAACGCTGCGAATGTGTTATCGTCTAAAATAATTGTTTTTAGTACACGAGTTGACTTGTCAAAGCAGAAAAATTAAAGGAGAAATTAAACTAAACGTTAAATGTACGTACATTCGTATTTAATTTGAATAATCTACGAATGAATAAAAGTAAACGCATAAACGGAAATTGAAACGACGTAGTCGTAAACTTTACAATTACCGCACGTGTGAAGTTATAAACATCGTTTAACATATGCGCGGTTCTGTTCATCTTGTAAACAAGCATGAAAGGGTTCCTAGCCCTTAAAAGAGCTATGATGATGTTCCGGCCCTTTAGACATTTTCATTCAATCATGACGGAAACTATTCTTGCAGCGAAGTATTAAGTCGAAGACAGGATTGACTTTTATTTATGTCTGCTTTTAACACCCATCTTAGATATCCAGTTTTTGTTGGCGAAGCTTAACGTCGTTGTAAATGTAGATCTATTTCCCTGCTAGTTTCAATAGGGAATTACATTTGATGCAATTTGTATAAGAATACGTTGAGAATTTTGTTGTACTGTTCCGTAACATAATATTTTGTGGTATGTTATAAACTTCCCATTAAATAAGTTACAGGTTTACATACACACAAGATGTAATGCAAGGTAAGCGCCGTAAGTTTTCGGTCTACCAGAAAAAATAACTTTTTGATAATTTATAATCTTTATTTCTTAGAATATTTTCTATTAATTTAAATGCACTTGTGAGTAATAACTATATACTAAAAATAATCTTAAAATTTCCCCTCAAAATGCTGCATTAAGGCTATTTATAACTTAATATCGTCATTAAAAACGATGTCACCTATAATTTTTTATAGAAAAATAAATAATTGTCACTAGCAACCATATCACGTGAATGTTTAAGTTCTTGAATGCCACGCCACATCCGCTAATTGCAGCTTGTACAACTGCAGCAGTATGAATAGCCGCATCGCATTCGGAAATCGAACACCTTTTGACATTATTTCTCGACTTTTTCACGAATACTGTCTCGCAGTTTATACAATAAAGAAAAACACGTGCTGTTGATATGTTGCCTTCTTTAAAATGAATTAACAAAATGTCCTAATTATCCCAAAACTACTTACATCAATTTTATATGGTCACCACATTATATCTATTTCCAACTTGCGCTTGAGAAGATTCAGCGACAATTTCTCAATTTTCCGTATTCAGGACTAGTGGGACTAGTGGGACTCTATAAGGAAATCTGACAACGCTATTCATTTGAAAAGACACAACTTCTAGTACCTGAGTCCATGACATGAAAGACCTGCATGGTGTATGGAAACTTTTTCATGATGTAATCGGCAGTCCTGCGTTACTTTCTGATAGTAATTTCTTAGTTCCTGGATGTTCTTCCCATTATGTTCTACTTTTTCTTTACCATTTTCTAGGACTAACCTCCTCATTAAGGGTGAACGCCCGCTTTAATCAGAGTTCGATTTGGAGTATGTGTACCACTGCTTTTCATGCAAATGTAATAAAAGCCAAATTTTTAAGGGTCCGAGTGGTCTATCTTATAGCAAGGAAAAAAATAACTTGTCAGTTAACTTAATCTGACTATAATTTATGGCTCCCTTGTGGCTTCAGTCAGTCGCCGGTTGGCCCGTAGTTTAGTACTCTGGGCACATGCACCTGAAATTCGCCAACTTATATACAGCTCAAACACACTAAGTTTAGACAAATTTCTAGAGAATACAAGGGTACTAAAAAGTGAAATCTAGCAGGATTTTATGAAAAAAGTTTTTCGAAATTCCTACCTGAGGTCTAACCGAAAAAATGAGGTGTGGCCACCACACGACTTTCTTATACGTATGAGCGTTTCAAACTTATACAATTTTAAGAATTTTTTTATACAAAAATTAATCAAAATCTTATTCTAAGTACTTCTATTCTCTTAATAAATCTCTATAGAATGCATACTTTGCAAGATATCAAAAAAGTGCTACTCGCTAAGAGTAAAAGTGCTACTTCCGGTCCGAATTTTGAAATTTCATATATACAAAAAACATTGCATATCCAGTTCTAAATACTTTTGTACTCTTGATAAATATATATAGAATGCATAACTTACGACATATTTGCAAAAAATCTCTATTCGATAAGAGTAAACGTGGTACTTCCGGTCTGAATTTTGAAATTTTTTTTATACAAAAAAAATTGAAAATTATGTTTTAAATACTTTTATACTGGTAACGTACTTGTCTAAAAAGCATGACTTGCGAGATATTCGCAAAAAACTGATTTTCGATAACAGTCAAAGACCTACTTCCCGTTGGAATTTCGAAAAACTTCTTTAAGACAATTTGTCTCAAACTTAATTTTAAGTACATATTAATTCTTCATAAATTTGTCTAAACTTAGTAGTTGACGAAATATTGGCAAAATTCGATTTTTTACTAAAGTAAACTGCTACTTACGGTCTACCGATTTTACTGAAAAACTAATCAAATCTCAAGAGGGAGATTATACACGTAAATACAAAATTAGGAATTGATATATACAGCGGTTTGACCGCTATCGTGGTCACAGACACACAGACACACAAACATTTTTTAAAAACCACTTTTTCGGTATCAGGGGACTTCAAAACGTGGACATCTGCAAAAATCTCGAGATCGAAAATTTTCATCATAACAATACTTCCTTAAACTACGTATAAGAAAGTAAAAACAGTTTTTTGGTTTTTATACGTTATTTAATATAATAATTATAATATATAGGTTTATTATAACTACAGAAATATTTAGAGCTAGATTTAGAACAATTTTTTATAAAAGAAATTTTAAAATTAAGACTTTTACCACTTTATCAAATAGCAGTTTTTTTTTTACGAATATGTCGCAATTATGCATTCTATACACATTTATTATAAATACAAAAATATTAAGAGCTACATTTGGAACATTATTTGTATAAAAGAATTTTAAAAATCGGCCCGGAAGTAATACTAACACTCATATCAAATAGCAGTTTTTTTGAGAATATCTCGCAAATTATGCATTCTATACAGATTTATCAGTACAAAAGTCTTTGGAGCTCAGGATGGAACAGTTTTTGTATATAACATATAACAAAACTCGAACCGGAAGTTACACATCTACTAACGTGTTTATTAAGAGGATAAAAGCATTTAAAACTCGTAGTACTTGTGTATGTCACTTTATAAATACATAATTTAAATATTATGCAGAAAGTACTGAATAATGTCCAAGAAAGTATTAGCTTGTTAGACTGTAACGTCATGCACTAATCTCAGAAACATTTTACAAATTGCATAGAAAATGTCCGAAATGGTGGGTAGAGCTTCCCCTTGCCACCATGTACAGCCGTGCCATATACTATAATTAATTACAGTGGATTTTGCCGGAATATCAAAATGTTGTTTTCCATTTCGTATACAGGAATTGTTGTTGCGTGCTACGAAATTTTTATGCTTTTTGGACTTTATTAAATTTTTATTTTTATTTAGGCCCTCTGGACATTTTTAGAAAAATAAAGGTTTATTCCTTGAGAGATATTTTTTCTGAAATGTTAGTTTAAATTTGGTAAGGTGTTCATAAAAAATGAGTTTAGGAAACGGGAAAAATGATTTCGCGGCCGGGCGTATAGCCTTCAGTCCTCTTTATTAAGAACGCGTCGATCGGCTGACCTGCACTACAATGGTTTTTCTAATTCTTCAATTAATGTATAATTCCTTTCTTATAGACTTATGTACACTGCTCAACCAAATTTAGCGGAACACAAATTGATTACTGCAACATTATTTAATTAAAAGAGAGACATAATTATCTACTTTGGAATATCATATCTCCAACGTTAGTTATCAAGATTTTAACAATAAACATGCTTTTTCTACTCCGATACTTTAATTGTATTATTAGATATGCCGAACCTGTACTTGAATGATGTCCATTAAGATACAAGTTTATGTCCAATAGGAATACAGATTTTTCATTAAGATACAAGCTTATATCCAATAGGAATGCGAAATTCCAATATTCAATCAATATTCAATATGGCGACTGCATATCTGACAGATATAAAAATTAATTAAATGTGACAGTTCTCTGCAATTTACTAGTAAGTAGTTATAATTTGTGCTTTTTTGAACATATAAACGGTAAAAATAAGGGATAATGACAGTGAAATGTAAAATTTGACTCCACCATAAATTATGGAACAAGCCTTAGTAGCCACGAACAATTTATTATCAGCTAAATTCGCAAAAACGTACGGAAAATTTTACGCTCAATTTATGAAATAGTTCAAAAAATAATATTTTATTATGGGGTCGTAGAAAAAATAGTGTATGCAATTCGCATTTAATGGCTATTAAGACACTCGTATTCATTACAATACTCGCCTTCGGCTCGTATTGTAATTTTCTTACTCGTGTCTTAATAGCTATCATTAAATGCTCATTGCATAATATACTATTAATATAACAATTTTCTTGTAGAATAATAAACAAATAAGAATACTTCCAAAGTAAAAATGAAAGTATTAAAAATTCTCCGTTAGCATTAATTATAGCTTGGCATCGTCTAGCCATGCTGCGAATATTTCGTCTTAACATGTCAGGCTAAGTTCTGAAGAGTAAAAGGTGCATATATGATATTCCTATCAAGTGAATCCCAAACATGTGTGATAGGATTCAACTCTGGACTAATGGTCGGCCACTCCATCACTTAGATTTCTTATTCTCGAAGAAAACTGGTCGTAAAATGTGCTGTGTGAATTCGGCAATTATCCTGCTGGAAGACAAAACCATTGCCAAAATTGTTGGCAAATGGTACAACATATTGTTCAAGGATCATTCTAAAATAATTCTGTGCATTGATACGTTGGGAACAACAACCAAGTCGGTATGACCATTTATGCTGATTCCACCACATATCAACTGATCCTAACCCAAATCGATCCGCTTCCTGTATACACTTTGGGTGTATCACTCTCCAGGACGTACTATGTACATTCGCACACGACCATCGCA
Source organism: Amphimallon solstitiale (assembly GCA_963170755.1). NCBI lineage: Eukaryota > Metazoa > Arthropoda > Insecta > Coleoptera > Scarabaeidae > Amphimallon > Amphimallon solstitiale. The sequence goes on from OY720675.1 coordinate 181,774,043, forward strand.
TCGAGTTAAAGTCAACTGGGACTCATCACTAAAAAGCACAGACCTCCAGTTGCCATTCTACATGTTCGCGAGCAAAGTTTAGGCGGGCTCGCTTGTGATTCCTGGACAACCGAGCAGCTCGCACAGGCCTCCGAGCAGTCAAATTTGCTTCTTTAAGTCTTCTTTTAACCTTTGATCAGATATTATTAGATCAGTAGCATTTCGAAGTAAGTTTTGTAACTCACGAGCGCTGGAAGTTCGACGGCGAAGGCAAGGATTGATTATGTAACGGTCATCTCAACGACTAGTTTTTCTCTTATGTCCTTTTCCAGTTTTTCTAGAGTGTTTGCGCGTTTTTTTGATACCTATGCCATGCTCTGCAGATAATCGATGGACTGGTTTGTAGTCGATAGGCCACATATCGCATAGATCGACCATCTCAAGTAGAGTAACCGCCCTCGCGATTTTGATTTCACTTAAATAAGACATTTTTATCTTAAAATAATTTGACACTTCAAATTGACGTTTAAAATGCCAATATACAAACTTAAAGAGTTTTGTTTGTTTGCTTTTTTTTTCGGGAGTATTTTCCATTTCAACAAAAAATAGATATAGAAAAAAATATTAAAGCAATTTTCTTTTGTGCTTAGCTAACACATTCCATACAATAATAAAAACATAAAAAAATATTTGTCTTATAGTAACAGAAAAAATTACAGGCGTTCAAAGTAGTGTTCCGCTAATTTTGTTGAGCGGTGTATGTATAAAATTGATATGTAATTTTTATTGGGAAACCGTCGAACAATAAATGAATTATTAATATGATTATTATAATTATTATTCTTATTGTGTTTTTGTAGTTAATATCATTTTCGTTGATTTAACAATTACTGCTTTTATACCTGTTGGCCGCCATTCCATCGACTACTTCTTGGATCGAGGATCATAATACAGTACCATGGTTTCATATTCTCCTACAATGGACTTGGAAATCGGTATTGGGTCTCCACACATGTTTAAAAACGATGTTCACTCATATCTAAATGGACATGCATAATTTGGCGAGTATTTGTTTCAGAAATCTTAGACATTGCACATATTCAAATATTTTGATAAAATTTTTATTAATAAATGAAATTTATCGTGGCACCACCACATCAACTAGCTAATCAGGATAATCGTCCCCTGTGCCAAACTGAAAAAAATGCGTCCTTTTTACACTAGAATATAAAGGAGAAAAATTAGTATAAACGGTGTCTAAATGTTGATTAATTTAATTATGCGTATTCCCCCTTTTAATTCTTTTTAACTGAAATATCTTGATGCATTAATGGTGTGATAACTACTACTTTTGAGAATCTTTGAACATATAGAGGAATGTTAGGGCAAGAATATATAACGCCTTCCTCTTGTGTATGCATTCCTCTATATCAGTTATGGCCTATTTATGATTAATTGCTGCAGTTTTCTTTCATTTGTTTTACTATATAGCTGCGAGTTATCTATTATTTCTGATGGGCATATTTCAAGTGAAAGAGCAAACAATTTATTAAAGTAACTATTAGACATAGTGCATTTATTGTTGATACATTATGCATCAGACTAATAACTGACTATATATAACTTTCTTTATATGCTTTAGTGAATTTTCATAACTTCGTTGTAGTGCTTAGTTTTTTAAATTATTAATGAATTTGATTTTAAGGTAATACTAGTAAATGAATAAGTTATCTTATTATTATATTGCTTTATCTATTTACACATTGTGGCTATCTTGTTTCTCGAATTGTTGATAAAAACATCACTTACTTGCAATATTGAGTTGAGCATTGTAACTTTATGATACTTTCTTATCTGCATCCTAAACTTGATAAATAAATCTAGGAGTAATTTTATTTATCTATGACTTTCTTTTGTTAGACAGAATTATGCGTTTGTATTGAAGTATTTCTTAATAATGTTTTGGGATTTTTATATAACAAGGTACATATATTAGATAATATGAAAATGAAAAGTCTACATAAACTAAATTCCACAAATAAACAAGAATATTATAGGAAAGCCTTGATAAATGTACATAAACTATAAATACTCTACAAACAAATTCAAAACAGTATACTGAATTTTGTTTCATAAAATAACAAATGAAAGGCTAATCTACTATTTTCACTTTTTATATCGTTTGTTTCTAGCTATTATTATGTATTAGTAGTACTGAAATTAGTACAAATATTTGAAGATGTTTTTCCCCATTTTGCTTCCTTTTTTTGTAAGATCCATGTCGGATCGATATCATCCATACCTAGTCTATATTTATAAAGGAACATATGCGAGGAGCAGGTGCTGTACGTAAAATGAAGAATGCATTTAGACAGTTCTTAAATTTAACATTTAGTTCAGACCACAAATACCATTCATAAATATTTTTACTGTACCATGTAGTTTTCTTTTATTCAATCTCTCCGTTTAAGTTAAATTGCTTAAGTTCTTAGGTATTTAGACGACAGTTAAAGTAGAAAATTCCCTTTCAAGCGTAGTTAACATGTTTTCATGCATGAAATGTTGTAAACATTGCGGCAGACAAATTTAAACATAAACCGTGTTTAAAATTGTCTGGCGACTCTTGGATCAGATTCTGATTCGACCTTCTTTCATTGTTTTCCATTTTATAATTATATACATGTCGACAGTCATATTGGTTTCACGCATGTAAACATACATATATATTTTTAGATATAATATGTATGGAAATATGCTCCACGATAAAAGCTAGGTTAATAATGTCGTTATGCAAATTGAAAATTATGGCAAAGTATATCTAGAAGTACACATACAAAAATCGTTTGCAATTAAATGAGTATGCATCAGATGAATGCGTAAGACACTATCTACACAGTGTTAGTGTTTGGATAAATTGTTACGATTGTACCTTGGTGAAGTTTTAAACGTTTTGTTTCTTGTTGCTTATATAAATGATCTCATATCTTTCCTTGAACCAACATCCTACTCAATGGACGTTGGTATACTTATTCATTTATTTATGACCGCCAGTATATTCCGGAATACCTATTTTTTATTTCAAGTATAATAAATAGTGCTTCTAATTTGACATTTCTTCTACGTCAAGATTTCGAAGTTACTTTACTTTTCCTCAAATATTGGACTTCTTCGCTGCTAATTCTTTCTAGTAGTAAATATTCTTCTGGATACATCCAATTACATAGTTTTTAGTTTGCTTTTATTGTCTGCTGTAAATCTCCATATTTCTAAAAGTTTAGTCATTGAGCTGTATATATCTTCTGTTTTTCCTATATTGTTTCTTCACAGTAGGCGCTTTTGCTGGAATTATGTTTCATTTCTTACTTTTCTATTCCTACATACGAGGTAGCCGCAATAAATTCTCAGCCTGACAGGCTTATACAGGTTCAAACGTGTTCAAACTAAATATGACGGTGCGAAGCCTAGTAGTTTTTAGTAACCAGCCAACTAACGTGACTAGCGCACGAAAATTTCTGAAGTAACGAAAATTGAGTACCGCGCAGTCATTAAATTTTTAACAAAAGAAGGGCATACACCTTATCACATTAAACAACGTTTAGACGGCGTTTACGGTAATTCATCTCCTTCGTATTCAACTGTAAAAAAGTGGGCAAATATTTCCGTTTGGGGCAAGAATCCCTGGCAGATGCTGATCGGTCGGGTCGAACAATTGAAGTGATACGCCTCAACAAATTTCAATTAATGAACATTTTGTGCTAGAAGATTGCTGTTTGAAAGCGAAGGAATTAGCAGTGATAACAAACATTTCCGAAGCAGGTGTTTGCCGAATTCTTCGTGACCAGTTGGGTATGAATAAAATTAGTGCTAGATGGGTACCGCGATTTTCTGCACTCGAATGTGCGCAGTCATTTTTAAACATGTGTGGAGACGACCTAAAACCGATTTTGGAGTCCATTGTCACAGGGGATGAAACAATGGTTCTGTTTTACAATCCTTTATCGAAAAAGGAGTCCATGGAATGGCGGCGACCTGATAAACTTCGTCCCAGAAAGGCGAAAGTCGTTCACTCAACGAAAAAGGTGATAGCCACAATATTCTTGGATTGTGAGGGCATTTGCTAATTGACTTTAAAGAGAGCAATACAAGAGTGAACGGCACATATTAAGCGTCTTTACTGCATAAATTAAGGGACAGTATTCGTGCAAAACGTCGTGGAAAATTAACAAAAGGTGTGCGATTATTGCACGACAGTGCTCCTGTCCATACTGCCGCTATTTCACAAGCTGCCATCCACCGTATAGTCCGAATATGGCTCCTTGTGAATTTTCTTTGTTTTCTAATTTAAAAAAGGACTTTAGGAGACATAGTTTTAAGGACGACAGTGAGTTGCAAGCAGCTGTTATAGAACATTTTGACGGAAACACTTCAGATTATTTTTACAAGAGTATCAAATTATTAATTAATCGTTGTAATAAATGTATAGAAGTTAGGAGAGATTACATTGAAAAATAAAAATTCTTATATTGTTCCAAGTTTTTTTTTGTCTATCAGGCCGAGAATTTATGGCGCCTACCTCGTACATTTCAATCTCCTCGTTGTTGTTCTATAAGATTCCGGCGCGGCGTCGGTATTTGGTAATATTATACTTCGGCAGCGCGTGGTTTCATTTTTTGATTTCCGATACCTCTTCTATAATTGATATGATTTTTGTTGTTTTCGGTAAATACAATAAAGACCCATGTAATAATGGCGACCGAAGGCACAAATTATTGTTAACACTATTAAATCATCGATATTGCCATTCCACCAATGTTACATATTTTATATCTTGAATGTCTAGAACAAATCTCCATTTTTATTTTCGTCATGTAGTTTATGAGTCATACACTTTATGTCACTTCAGTTTTTCCTATTAGGGCTTTATTATCTGCGCAGGGTTAAATGTATAGGGAATTGTAACCAACCTCTTGCCATTGCTCGATATTTTTTCCATTTTACTAGAAACTGATATATATGGATCACAAGTAGTGACAGGAACACAAAGCGGAGTTTTCTAAGCTTGCAATTACGAGAACATCCTATAGGCATGTATGGAAGTTGTTGGATATAGTATGCTGTATATACAGGGTCGGGCAAAAAGAGCGGAACACCGAATTTATGGCTTAACTAGCACTTTTTCGAAAATTTAACTTAAATGAAAGTTTTTGTATACTTTATGTATTATTTATTGGTGTTTGCAGATTTTCCGTTTTTGTCACATTTTTGGAGATATGATGTCACCGGATAGTATTTTAAATGAATCACCCTGTATTTATATTTTTTTTGAGTAGATATTTTTTTCCTGAATTCACTAATACCAGGTTTAGTGGGTCTCTGACTTATGGTTTCATAAGAAAAAAATAAAATGTAATGGCACCTAAATATTTATTTAATAAAAAACGAACGACAATAACTAAAGATTCTATTCATTAAAGCGTCCATTAACTTTAGCAAATGATTATGAAATTCATTTCTCGCTTAAAGGTGACATGAACTTTTAATGCAGCATTAACTTTTATTATGATATCGGCCCTAAGTAATTATCGCAGTAGGTATACCAAAAACTTTTTTTTTTTTTTTTTTTGAAATGATACAAAATTCATTAAGGTCATTTGTTGACAGATTAGGATACTGTCAGGCAGCCGAAGGTTTTCAGTTTGAACACCTATTGTAAATAAATGTACGTAGATTCAGTTATTGTCGTTCGTTTTTTATTAAATAAATATTTAGGTGCCATTACATTTTATTTTTTTCTTATGAAACCATAAGTCAGAGACTCACTAAACCTGGTATTAGTGAATTCAGGAAAAAAATATCTACTCAAAAAAAATATAAATACAGGGTGATTCATTTAAAATACTATCCGGTGACATCATATCTCCAAAAATGTGACAAAAACGGAAAATCTGCAAACACCAATAAATAATACATAAAGTATACAAAAACTTTAATTTAGGGTAAATTTTCGAAAAAGTGCTAGTTAAGCCATAAATTCGGTGTTCCGCTCTTTTTGCCCGACCCTGTATATGTGAATAGGCAAGTAGGAATTTTAGGAGAATTGCATACCGGGTGTCCACACGAAAACTTTATATTGAATTATTTCTGGTGTTTTTGAAGACAAAAACTTGAAATTTTGGGTGGTTGTTCAGGATATAGGGGGACAATGAATAGTGTATTTCATACCGCCCCATCGGGTCACCCGCCGCCGCCGGCCACCCCCACTCCAATATTTTAAATGACACGCTGTATTTTTTTTTGGTGGTTTTGAAAGAACACAATTTTCTTGATATTCCTATGTGAAAAAACTAGTAACACACATTATGACATTTATGAGATATTTAAATTTAAAAGTTTCAGATATCAGAAATTATTAACTCCGAAAAATCATAAGTTAGTCATGGAAATACTTAAAACAAGATTTATTCACAACATTTTAGTTAAATTAAATGCTCAAATTGTTCACCGTTTACATTTAAACATAAATAAAGTCTATTTTCAAAAGCATTTCTAACATTTTCGAACACTTGTGGCGTTAAATTTCGACATTCCTCTGTTATTCTATTACGTAAATCAGCTATTGATTGTGGCGGTGTCTTATAAACAACAGACTTCAAATGTCCCCACAAAAAGAAATCTAGGGGAGTTAAATCGGGGGAGCGAGCTGGCCATTCAATAGAGCCCCTACGTCCAATCCAATGTCCTGGGAAAATATTATCCAAATAATTCCTAACGTCTAAACAGTAATGTGGCTCAGCTCCATCTTGTTGAAAATATAATTGCTCCTCCTCTATTTCATTCAAGTTTTCTTCTAGACACTGTATGACAAGAGGATGTATTAGCTCTTCCAAAAAATGTAAGTACTTAGGTCCATTTAAATTTTCCTGGAAGAATATCGGGCCAATTACTTGGTTATTAAGAATTCCAGCCCATACATTAATTTTTTGGGGATATTGTGTGTTGCCTTCTCGGAAAAAATGGGGTTTTACGTCGCTCCAATATCGACAGTTGTGTCTATTCACAAGACCATTTAAGTAAAAGCAACTTTCATCACTAAAGCAAATACTTCGCAAAACATTTCCATTTTGCCGAATCATATCTGTCATTATTTCACAAAATTCGACTCTTCTGTCGAAATCACCGTCACCCAACTCTTGGTGAAGTTGAATTTTATAAGGGTGCATTTTGTTTAATTTTAATATCTTATGGCAGGTTGATTTTGGCACTCCCGAAACTTCGGATAATTTTCTCAACGAAAGCTCTGGGTCTAAATTAATATGCCCAAGAACTGCTAGTTGCATAGCTTCATTTAGTACACCACAATTATTCGTATTCCGTTTTTTATTATTTACAGATCCAGTTTGCAAAAATTTTTCTATTAGCGTTCTGACATAAGCAACAGATACGTTTCTGTTTGGATGGTTTTCATTGAATAACGTCGCCGCTTGGGAATAATTTTTGTTTGCAATCCCATACAAAATCACTATTTCTATTCTCTCTTCAAGAGTATAAACCATTTCAGCGAAAAAGCCGAAACTTTAAGAACAATTTTACAAGTATTAATATTAATGAAACACAAAAGTCACAATTTTGACAATTCTAATTTAAAGCAAACTATTTCCATGACTAACTTATGATTTTTCGGAGTTAATAATTTCTGATATCTGAAACTTTTAAATTTAAATATCTCATAAATGTTATAATGTGTGTTACTACTTTTTTCACATAGGAATATCAAGAAAATTGTGTTCTTTGAAAACCACCAAAAAAAAATACAGGGTGTCATTTAAAATATTGGAGTGGGGGTGGCCGGCGGCGGCGGGTAACCCGATGGGGCGGTATGAAATACACTATTCATTGTCCCCCTATATCCTGAACAACCACCCAAAATTTCAAGTTTTTGTCTTCAAAAACACCAGAAATAATTCAATATAAAGTTTTCGTGTGGACACCCGGTATACAACCTCATTAAGAATTACACAATCCCATAGGACGCTCTCGCAATTAGTGTTTGTAGATCTAGGAGGAGAGTAAATTTTTTACCTACATCTAAGGTTTTGATGGACTCTATAGATTTTATGATAAAGTTTTACCAATCTCAGCAACTAGAAGATAAATATAAAATACTTCATTTCAGCAACGGTATTTATGCTTTTCTTCTTCTTTTTCTTCTTCGTCTTCTTCTTATTCTTCTTCTTCTTCTTCTTCTTCTTCTTCTTCTTCTTCTTCCTCGTCTTCTTCTTCCTCGTCTTCTTCTTCCTCGTCTTCTTCCTCTTCTTCTTCTTCCTCTTCTTCTTCTTCCTCTTCTTCTTCTTCCTCTTCTTCTTCTTCCTCGTCTTCTTCTTCCTCTTCTTCTTCTTCCTTGTCTTCTTCTTCCTCTTCTTCTTCTTCCTCTTCTTCCTCGTCTTCTTCTTCCTCTTCTTCTTCTTCCTCTTCTTCTTCTTCCTCTTCTTCCTCTTCTTCTTCCTCTTCTTCTTCCTCTTCTTCTTCCTCTTCTTCTTCCTCTTCTTCTTCCTCTTCTTCTTCCTCTTCTTCTTCCTCTTCTTCTTCCTCTTCTTCTTCCTCTTCTTCTTCCTCTTCTTCTTCCTCTTCTTCTTCCTCTTCTTCTTCCTCTTCTTCTTCCTCTTCTTCTTCCTCTTCTTCTTCCTCTTCTTCTTCCTCTTCTTCATCTTCTTCTTCTTCTTCTTCTTCTTCTTCTTCTTCTTCTTCGTAATTCATAGCATAGTACGTGTTAATTCCCTAGATCAGCTTGTTGTTGCTTCTGCGATGTTGACTGTCAGCTATGACGCCATCTTTTATAGGGGCATCTTGGGTGTCTTGTTTTTTTTTGGTTTCCCGTTTCGTGTTGGTTTTACCAGTCGATTGTCCGACATTCGGCTTATGTGTTCGATCCAATTTCTTCTGCGTTCCCTCGTCCATCGTACGACATTCCCGATACCACATTGCTTCCTGATATCCGAACTACGCTTCCTGTCCAGCGATGAATAGCCAGTGATCGCCCATTTCAGTTGTTCTTAATATTCGTTCCGTTGTTGTTATGTCGGCTTCTGTTTCTGCTGCGGACGTCATAACAGGTCTGGCGCATGCATTGTAGATTTTTGCTTTACACTTCTTTGTGAGGTGCTTGTTATGTTGTGGGTTTTTAAGCATCCTGATATTCTAGACATTTAGTTCGTTTGTTGCTCTACATCGGAAATCAGGCCCCCCTAGTTCGATTTTCGCACCCCCAAGTACTGAAATTCCATAACCTGGTCAATAGGTCTATCATCGACCAACAGTTTGCAGAAGAGCGGCTCCTTTGCCATTGTCATGCACTTTGTTTTATCATAAGAGATGCTCATATTGAGTATTTTCGCTTCCTTGCTAAATATGAGCAGCATGTACTGCAGCTCGTCCTCTGTTTCATGTACTAAAGTTACGTCGTCCGCGTAACAGAGTTCTTTTGCCTTGAATTAAATTGATTAGCGTTGGCTATCTCTCTGTTGGTTTTCGCAACTGGTGCTTATTTCCTTCATTGTTTATTTCCATAACAAAGGCAAAAACATTCCTTAGGTCGCCCCTTCCTCAGTCTACATCAGGAATCGGCACAGTTACATTATCTCCCACTTTAGCTAGCGGATATGATTTGTCAGAGCAGATTTCATTTTCTTAGCCTGTTTCTGAAGATTTTCAGCAACTGTTTGTCTTACCTTTTGGATATCAGCACCAATTTTAGAAGTTTCGACATCATTACTATTACTAACATATCCTGTCTGTCCATGTGTTAAACCATGTTTTATGCCTGAATGATATGCTCTGTTTTTCATAAATTGTACATACCTCAAACCATCTGACCATTTAGTCGATTGATTATCTTTTAGCCAATAACAAATCATATTCTCGACCTCTTGCTTGGCTCTCTCAATGGAGCCCTGACTTTGGCTGTGCCGTGGTTTTCCGTGCACTAGCTTAAGTTCTGGCCAAAAACTCGTCATTTTACATATATTATGGTTGACGAATTCTTTTGCATTGTCTGACTGCAAAATGCATGGGGCACCTATCCTCAAAAATATGTAATTTAAATCATAGGCTACTTCTTCAGCTCGTTTAGATTCCAAAGGACGCAGCAAAACAAACTTCGTCAAGTGGTCTTGGTAGACCATGATAAATTTAAACTTTCTGTCAGGTTGAGTCTGAAAATCAATGAGTTCCACTTGGCACATGCTGTTCATTTCAGAATGTAAAATGGGCTTAGAAACTAAATCTCTCTCTTTTTTTGTCTTGTTTTCTTGACATCTTACACACATATATAAATACAGGTTAATAAACTGTTTTGTGACATTAGGATATTTTAAAGATGCCTCAGCCAATAATCTGTTACGTCCGCCGTGATAACATTATGCAATTCCTCAGCCGGAATATAGTATTTTATGTTATCTTCACAACGGGCAACAAGTTTTTTAACAGAACCAATCAAAATAGCAAACCTTTATAATCGCCTTTGATGAGGCGATGTTTTGATTTCAGCTTTTTCAGCCTCTTCCACTTGTAGGATAAGATCTAAGTATTTATCTTTTGTTAAAACATTAAAATGAGAAGATTTTATATTTTTACTTTCCAACATTTGTTTTAAAAACCGCCGGCAAACGTTTCATATGAAATGTGAGTATCTCCCGCCTGCGTCGTCGCTTCTCCCTCCGCTGTTGGCAAGCAAGCATCGCTGCATATTATAAGGTCATCTTCTGCATGGGATAGATTGGTAGTATTCCTGTAAACCGCAATTAAAATTTGTCGACTACGGTATATATAACAACATATACAAAGTGTATATTTTAGTTTATATTGCTGTTATCTATTCCTTGCTAATAGAATCCGTTTATGACGCGATATATATTTTTAACGTAGGTTTAAAAGTGTACTGATTATTTTATTAGGCTGTTTACTAGTATATAAATAGGCAATATGTTTTTGTTTAAGTTTCATATGCCATCAACATGAATAATATATTTTTCCAAGATTTCAATTTCATGTACATAACATAAACGTATGAAAAATAAAAGAACTCTGGTAAATAACACTAGTTATTTATATTTTAATTATTTAATACACCTATTATAACTTTTAATCTATAGATTGATTAGAAATATTAAAGAGAGCTGGCGAAAGTATGATAAAGAACTAAAACATGACAGAAATTCGAAATTCATGTTATAATAAACCACGCCCCACTAGCTTTATTGATACTAACAGTACATCCCATCCCATCCCATCCCATCCCAGAGAAATTTGATAATTTTTACTTTCTTATACGTAGTATAAGGAAGTATTGTGATGATGAAAATTTTCGACCTCGAGATTTTTGCAGATGTCCACGTTTTGAGGTCCCCTGATACCAAAAAAGTGGTTTTTAAAAAATCTCTCTCTCTCTCTCTCTCTCTCTCTCTCTCTCTCTCTCTCTCTCTCTCTCTCTCTCTCTCTCTCTCTCTCTCTCTCTCTCTCTCTCTGTGTGTGTGTGTGTGTGTGTGACCACGATAGCGGTCAAACCGCTGTAGATATCAATTCCAAATTTTGTATTTCCGTGTATAATCTGCCTCTTGAGAACTGATTAGATTTTGAGCAAACTCGGCAGACCGGAAGTAGTAGTTTACTTCAGTGAAAAAATCGAAATTTGCAAATATTTCGTCAATTACTAAGTTTAAACAAATTTATAAAGAATTCATATGTACTTAGAATTAAGTTTGAAACAAATTGTCTTAAAAAAGTTTTTCGAAATTCCAACCGGAAGTAGGTCTTTTACTCTTATCGAAAATCAGTTTTTTGCGAATATCTCGCAAGTCATGCTTTTAAGACAAATACGTTACGAGTATAAAAGTATTTAAAACATCATTTTCAATATCTTTTATATAAAAAAAATTTCAAAATTCAGACCGGAAGTACCACTTTTACTCTTATCGAATAGCGATTCTTTGCAAATATATCTAAGTTATGCATTCTATATATATTTATCAAGAGTACAAAAGTATTTAGAGTTAGATATGGAATAATTTTTGTATAAATGAAATTTCAAAATTCGGACCGGAAGTAACACTTTCATACGTATAAGAAAGTAGTGTGGTGGCCACACCTCATTTTTTTTTATAGTTAAACACTCAAGGTGTTACTAAAGTTAAACAACATATTGGAATATAGCAGAAAAAAAAGCATTCTAGTTTAAATGCGAAAACTTAATTACTGAACTTTTTATTAATAACTTAATATTCTTTTGAAGAAACTAGTTAATGTATTATTAACATTTCTGACTTTATTGTGCCTGTCTGCTTGGCTGTCTGGTCTGATTAGGTTTTAAGCCAAACTGCCACTTATTTCAGCGGCAGAACCATATTTTGGGAATATCTCATCTGCTACTTTTACTCTAAAACCGAATTGCAAATTATGCCATCCACGCTGATTTCGCAGATATTCTCTGATATCGGATCAGAAATACATAATATATTTAGTCTGATGGAAAAGCTGTTTTTTGCATATATACGAGTACCTACATATCGCGCAAATTATGCATTCTACCCAAATTTATTGAAGGTATAAAAACTTTGAAAGTTAATTTAAAAGGGTTGAGCATTTCAAATTATAGAATTTTACGAATGTTTTTATACAAAAATTAGCTGTTTTTTGCATATATACGAGTACCTACATATCTCGCAAATTATGCATTCTACCCAAATTTATTGAAGGTATAAAAACTTTGAAAGTTAATTTAAAAGGGTTTCCAAGAATAGGAAACACTTTACTTCGATCGATCAACAGTACTTACTAAATAATGACGTGTGGCCACCACACGACTTTCTTATACGTATGAGCATTTCAAATTATAGAATTCGTTACAGTGTATTTAGAAGTTTAGCATCTTCACTATTTAGTACGTGATTAGAAGAAACCAATCACCGCATAAATCAGTATGTAATATGTACATATACCTTGATAAAGTTTTATATACATGCTGTAAACATGATCAATATATCTTTCAATTAAAATGATTTCAATTTACAATCTGACAAAATGTGAACATGTTTTTTGACTTGCGCAAGATATCTTAGGATGTACACAGTTCTAAACGTTTGGCTATTTATCAATTTTGTGCTGCCAACTGCTAATTTATGTATGTAAAACTGGTCACATATTTCCCTTTTGCCAAATTTTATAATAATGTAAGATGTAGTTGTGTTTTAATGAACATTTCTTTATTGATACGAGTTTGTCAAGTATAGTTATTGTATATTTCTATACCTGTTTAATTATATTCCAATTACTACCATTTCTTTCGTACATATAGTGAATTATGGATTCATAATTCACAGTTCCGGTCAATCAAATTATACATCTTAAGCTCGTTTTATAGTTTAAAATTCAATTTCTAGAAGTTGGTCAAATTGACGCCAAGTCAGGTGTGTTATTTTTTTATTTTTATTTTAGTTCCATGAATTAACTCAATTAAAACAAGCTTTAAAATCACCCTTTCTGTGCCCGACAATCAACTACATGACAGCCAAATGTATCGCCATTTTACTTGTTTACATTTTCGAAGTAAGCTGTTCGTACAGATATATACTGCCTGTCCAATTTTTCTTTGCCGTTTTCAATTTGAACTTATACGTATGAATCAAATCATTACTTCCTATTCGACTTGCATACTTGTTGCTAATTAATTGCTATACCGAATTGTTTCATATGATAACTAGGTAAAGGATTTGATTAATTAAACATTTAGCAATTAGCAACTGTACTGGATGCAAGAACAGAGTAATTCGCCCAGTAGCACAGTCCGCATCCAGTAATCCCAGGGTCGTTCAATATTTATTATTGTAATTGAATTTATACCACTAATAATATAATTGAATTAACAAAGAGTGAATAAATGCGTATATTTAATTTAATGACAAAACTCACCTACCTTAATCTTATAAGTTGTAACTTTGTAAAGAAGTTCCTCAGGTAACCGGTGTTGATTCTTTTCGATAGCTAATTACTTTCCTGAATGATCTTGTGATTATTTACGACGGAATTAATGAGCGCCACTTACTTTGATAAACATGATTCAAATTTTATTATCACTAGAATTAGCATATCGTGGCTCTAGATATGTCAGTGAAAGAAAGTAAGAAATTTTCACTAAGCTTATGAATTACCACAAGGAACGAGGAGTAATTGATTTAAAACACAAGTGTCGTAAACTTAACAATATTTATTACCTAAGACAATTTAAAGCAAAGTACAATAAACATTTAACACCAATACATTGATGTTTCACTTCCACATTTTACATTAGATTAAACAATCCCTAACTTAATACTCTGGCCAGATAAAATAAATTGTGGTTACACAAAGATGAACACAAATAACATATGACAATATCTTGGTTGCAAATACAAATGGTAAATTAAAATCGGATATTAACTTTTGAACAAAATGCAACAACTAATGTATGTATGAATTTAACAAAGTGAATAATTCGTACTGGAACTTTTAAAAGATTAACTTAATGTTACGATAACATAGGCAATAGTACAAAGATTCTAACAATGAACTCGAAATTTCAGATTAATACTATTGTTTACAGTAGTGTAATGATTCAAACAACGTGAACAGAAAGATACAGATTAATCCTATCTTAAAAGTTATCCGACGGACTAAATATTACAGTTTTATTGTTACAAAACTAGAAGCAATGGCCGTAGATTTATTATAGCGACGGTACAATAATTTCCAAGCCGCTCGGAGACCTAATTACTACGGTAATTTACCTTGATGTGTGCAGACACGATGCGACGGTCGATGACTTCTGCGGGGGTAGATGTTTTCCCTCTTAGTTTGACGAAAGTCGGTATCCGACGGCAAGGGTTCAGTGTTAAGACCGTTTCAAATCCCCATAAGGTACATCATCTGGATCTGCCAAGACTTCTTTCAGGTTGGACTAACGATCGTTAGATAATTTTGCACTCACTACGTACGTTAAATCGTCACTCGACTAGTTTTTGACACGGCTATTTTACGTACACTGTGATAACAATCTTAACATTTAAAATTACTGCCAGATCATGCGTCAACCATTAGATAGCCATCGACCAGCAAGGGTCTATATAAAATTACTTCGATGTGTCTACAGTCACTTGGCGGATAACAATCATTAATAATCCTAATTTTTAAGCGATCTTGCCTTTTTATTCGTACTGTTGGAGAGGGGTGAAACACGCCTGTTTTTGGATTCTAGAAGGTTCTCGACTTTTCCAAGAAGGAATTTTTGCACACGACGCATACGATGTAATAGATTTAATGGCTAGGTTCCCAGAGTATTGTTAAATAAAGGGCTATTGATAAAAACATGCATATTCGTGACGCCGAACCTTTTAGTTATCGTTTTCATACAAAAGGGTATTTAAGAAAAATTGTTGTACGTGACTCTAATATTTGCTTTATAAGAAGAATTTTACTTTAGATTATAAATGTTGTTATTCAGATGTTATTTTTAAGAAATGTTAGATGTAGAAGTTATTTTAACAGAAATTGATACGTAGTTGAAAAATATAAAGAACTGTTTATTCAAGAAGGTTAAACAAGCTTAGCTGTAGAATTGCAATACATATTTAAGTTTTGAATATATTTTGGGTATTGAAAATAATAAATAGTATACAGTATGAGCCAAAAGAATGACATTACAATTAATTTGGAATTCTTAAGTAATTTAATAATTGCTAGGTTAAGTAAACAGATATTATTTAATATTTTGAAATGAAATTAGTCAGAAGTGCCAAAAGCACGCAACATATTGTATTAGTGGAAAAGACCTGAGAACTTCTAGCATTTACTGAATTTATTTGTATATTGCCAAAATTAATAGTTTGACAAAACTTCAATAAAACGTTGATAACAATACATTACTATACCAAATACATAATTTCTTGATTTATAATTGCATTTTTCAACTACCTAGCCGACAGATGCTTGAATTATTATTAACTAATTCGCATCATGTAGTTAACAAATTAAATATTAAATTTAAATTTTAAATATACAGTTGAATTATGTAATAACTTCGAATGATTCTTCTTGAAAATGTTATTAGGAGAACTTGTAAAATATTTACCAACACTTAAGTAAAAAACGTCAT
Source organism: Amphimallon solstitiale (assembly GCA_963170755.1). NCBI lineage: Eukaryota > Metazoa > Arthropoda > Insecta > Coleoptera > Scarabaeidae > Amphimallon > Amphimallon solstitiale. Next base: position 181,790,199 of record OY720675.1, read on the forward strand.
AAAGTTAAAAATGAAACACAGGGATCGCTGTTAGGACGTAATTAATGGCATCAGAACTTCATAAAACACGTACGTAGTCATTATTTGACAGATTACTTGTGAAGGAAATTAAAAACTTTTAAACAAGCTGTATATGCTCCCGAAGAAAGTTTTTAAGTAAAATTGCGGTAACACGATTATATGCATCAATTATTAGGGTCACTTTCAGGAATCTGCGATTAATTTCATTGTTGCAAATTATTATGTCTTTTCTTGGACATATTTATTGATAGTAACTTCATGTACAATTAAATTCAAGGAAGTTTCCAGTAGATATTCAATATGGTGCATCTGACTTCGATAACAGGTGTAAAATTGTCGGCTTTAATGTGGTTAAAAGCTATGGGATCGGAAATGAGTCATTTGCAGCTATTTCTGGACAAAAGTTTAGGTAGCGAAGTGGTATAACATGGGGATTAAATTTCATTTGTGCCTTGGTATGGGAAATATAAATCAATTGATTTATCTTTATTACACTTTCATATAATAGCTAAGATATTTGTTGAATACAATATTACCTGAGGCCTCTCATTAATCAAATTAGGTAAGCATAAATTTTTACCAGATTAATTTACCGTTGGGCGGTACTACATTTTTTATTCAATGCAATAAATTAAATCAAATGATATTATATATGTATCTATATAAATAAATAGCCTACTTTTGTTACATTGGATTGATTTCCGTATATCGTATTCTAATTTAGTAGCTTACAATTTGATTCTGGTTCTTTAATCTATAAATAAAATGTTGGGACAAACTGTTTTATGAATATAGTTTAAACTTCAATTATATTAAATTAGATAAAGATTATTTTTATATTTATAGAGGGTAATTCAGGAAGTTGAAGACGTGTGAACCGAAAATGAAAGAAAACGAGTTACTTATATAACTTAAATATATTCTCTTTATTGCAGGTTATTAAGTACAAAATAATTGAAAAATCAAAATAATTAGATAACTAATAACAGAGCTTTAATTAAGTACACACTTAGAAGATGTATGTTTAATATCTATTAAAATCTCTTCTTTCCTGTCCATCTTATAAGAACATTAATTTATAACAACAACATTTTAAAACAATTGCGTGCTACAGCATACAAATATTATTTCTTTTTTCCAACACACATGTATGTAGGGTAAAGTGTACAGACAATACGAACTTTCAACCTTTAAACTCACTTAAATTACAACAAGCGTTCTCATTTAATTGATTAAATTATAGCTTCATTGTCACTATTTGTTTCAATGACTGTTTTAAATTAATTATCTCTGTAGTATTGACATCTAACAAGTAAGGTTATACAAAAAGATAAATGATGTACATGTTGAAAATGAATTACATATATCCAAAAAGTGGTTCCCCATCTATTTTGTTGAATTCTTAAGGTAAGAAACCTAAAAAAAATTACTGACTTAAAACTCTATATTAATATATAAAAATATTTTAAAATTTCAGTATGTAAGGAATAATTTTAAATAAATGGTTAATAATAATGTCAGCAATAACTTAGAATTCAGAAGCGAGGCTTGGATGAATTAAGAAAAAAGCTTTATTAACTTACAATTTCCATCTTTTCGTTATTTTATTGTGAAGAAAGCATTATAGAATGACTTTATATAGTAACATATATTGTTAATATTATATATATATATATATATATATATATATATATATATACCATAAGACCGCGTGCGTCTGCATTATAGCGATACCTGTAGAGTAAGCGAAACAGATAGAGATGTCTGTGTATTAGAACGGTAAACAAGTAGACGCAGTGTTATACTGGATTACAACAGTGCTAGTATTTCGCATATGCCTATCATGCACTCGTATTTGTCCAAAAAATCCACATTTATACGGTGTAGTCGGGCAGTCGCATTCGCCGTGTCGCTTCCACATATGGGCGTCAGTTCGAGTTTTATTATTGCTTAAGAATAACATTTTTTTAGCTAATTACAGGTTAATTGCAATGTTGAATTACAATTCTGTTTTAACAAGTAAATATTTTATGTTTCAGTATTTTATTATACTTGAGTTTTTAGATTATAATATTTGTTGAAAAATATTATTTTAGTTAAGAAGTTTTTTTTTTTGTTTTAAAGTCTAGGAGTTATTTATTATTTATTTTTGCTCTTTTATGTTGTTTATGAAGCTGTGATGAGTTACTTCACTGACATATTATCAGTGATTATCTGATGCTTCAAACAACTACAAATAATTACTAACAACGGAAACGCAATACCTATTACACTGCTTTTCACTTGATTTGCCTACGAATACATTTATACGTATAACTTATACGCCTGCTGTCGGTGTGGCAATTCAAGTTGGCACGCCCATTTATAGTCGACCAGTAGTTACTAATACATGCATCGCGCTATGAACGGCGGCCACACGGTATATTAATATTAACAGTTACACTCGAACAAATACGTTCGTTTTTCCTCTAGCAAAAAGGCGTCATCAGCGAATTACTCGGATCGGATCTGAGACCTATCAGCTTGCTTTAAGTCTTCTCAACGATAATTGAAAAAGCCTTAAGCACGCAACTTCAAAAATAGGTTTTTAAATTATATATTCTCACACGCTGTTAAAGTTGAAAATAATATCTCCGGCAATGTTGAATTGGCTTCAGGGATTCCTCAGGAATTCTGTCTCTTAGCCCGCTACTATTCTCGATATACACCAGTAGTTTGTTTAACAAACTAAATACATATGATCACCAAATGTATGCCGATGTTTCACTCTTTCAGTCCCACACTATTCTATGAAGCTTTGAAATGAGCAAGATAGATCTGGATAAGATTAATACACTAAAAAGTTGGTTTCGAACCCTCACATATCGATTGCTATGTTACTTGGAAGAACGGGACTGGTAAGGTACTGGTCTGAACGGTTGCAGTTGCAGTTGTGACCAAAGTACGGTTGCCCATTGTGCTACGAGTTTGGACCTATTTCTGGATAAGTAATACTTTCAGGTTAAGAAAAAAAAATATTAATATTCAAGGAGCATACTCGAGCTTAATATTGCTTTACCATTACAAGGGATATCTGTCCGAAAAGACGAAAATCTCACTGGTCCTTTCGCAGTTTTTACACTGTCTGACAGTGTGCTGGCCTTATCTCGATATCTACACAAAGGAACAACTAGCTATGTAATAAAAAATAATCTTAAAGCAGAACTATTTAGGACAAAATGATGAGCTGGACAAAGAGGACTTAGTCTATTGTTGTTCATGATATATATGGATGACATCATCAAGGCGACAAGACAAAACACCAGGGCTTTTGCCGACGTAGTGTAGTGATTATTGCCAATAATGAAAACAACTGAGAGAAAACCTAAAAGTCTGGAACGAGGTGCTGTAGAAGAAATGAATGAAACTGAACAAGTCGAAAACAAAAATTAATGATGGTAGCAAAAGAAATGAAAAAGTTAATATATTTATAGAAGAAATAAAGCTAGAACATGTGGACATGTCCCAATATCTAGGCATAGCAGTCGAAGAAAAAGGAAGCCACGAAATAGATATTAATAAAAGAAAAGGAAAAGCCAACAAGCTATAGGAAAGAAATAACTAGGCAGATGAAGATAATGGTATTCAAAACTATATATAGCCTTGTACTAACACATGCATGCTAAACGTGGGCGTCGTCAGCAGCACAAAAAGTAAAATACAGGCGATTGAGATGACATATTTTCGAAGAGTTAATGAAGTGATAAGACGAGAACTGCACCATAGAACAAGACCAAATCAAGAGAATCAGAGGCAGGCTAAAAGAAACGTGGACCTGCGTACTTGAGCGAGGTGTTGTAACATGGAGTAAATTTTTGTATGAGTAATAGTACCCAAACACTTAATTGCGCTAAAATGGATTTATGATTATATACAGTGCCCGCGGAAAAGTCTGCACCATATGGAAAAAAAATTTACTCTTTTAATTTTTAAAATTATTTTTTTGTAGTTTGTTTTTGCATAATTAGAAACCAAAAACTAACCTAAAATATTTAACATACCGCATTTGCTTCAATGCGTAAATGTCATTTAAAAATTACCAACGTCCAAACGTGCCATTATTTGTCAAAATATAAGAAGATGCCATAAGAAAAAGTTGTTTGTACTTTCGCGGACATCCTAAATCCAAAGTTTCGTACAAAAATTTTAATTTTAATTTTTTTTTCATAATTTTGTAAAAAAACGCCTGTATATTTTTTAAGTGTATAATTCTCTCGAATTCTGATAAAAACCTATGTTACCATGTAATAAACAAAAAAAAACAATTTGTATTTCAGAATAAGGTATATTTTTTTTAAATAAAAGATTTCGTTAAGAAAAGTGGAGGACATTCTTGGACTATTTTCATATTTTCGTATATTAAAAATGTTTATTTTTCAAACATAATGGTCAAAAAACCTAGAAAATAACACTAGTTGTAAGATTAGAACATGTTATGTACCTAGTCTTGTCTGTTTTAAGCAAAATTTCCTTTAGTATCTCTAAAGCAGGAAATAACAAGCTTATTCTTAAACTTCGATAAATTCACAAGTAGGCCTAGAAAATAATTGCAAATTCTAGACATAAACAACTAATAAATGTCAGTTTTGTGTATTTCTCTAATAGATTTGTTTTAAAATGTTATCCATGGAAGAAAAAATTGAAATCATTTTAATTCACGGAGAAAATAGAACCAACAGGGATACGGCAAATATTTTTAATCAAAGACACCCAAACAAATTCGTTTCGCACTCTACTGTTGGTCGTATTGTAGATAAGTTCAAGTCATCCGGTTCAGTTCTAAATGATTTTAAGAAGCCACATGTAAACTGGCAAGTTCAGCAGCATGAAGAACATGTATTATTAGATGTAGTAGAGCATAAAACTACATCAATTGCTGCTATTTCCAACAGAACTAGGGCAAAAGAGACTACAGTGAGAAAAATTTTAAAGAAACATAAGTACCGTCCATTTAAGCCAAAATATGTCCATATACTAAAAGAACGAGATTTTAACGCAAGATTTGATTTTTGTATGTGGTTTCAAGGAGAGCTCGAAGAAAACCGTCGTTTCCCCAAAGAAATCATGTTCTTGGACGAAGCAACGTTCTCTTCCAATGGAACGGTGAGTTCGCAGAACTGCAGATGGTGGGCTGATGAAAACCCTAACTTTATCATCGAATGCAGGGACCAATATTCTTTTAAAACAAATGTTTGGTGTGGTATTTTTTATGGTAGATTGATTGGACCCTATTTTTTCCACGAAAATTTAAATTCGCAAAGGTACTTGAACTTTCTCATGACCGAAATAACCGATTTAATTGATGATATGGTATTGGAAGAAAGATCTGTCCTATGGTTTCAGCAAGACGGCGCATCTATACATAGTACACTGGCGGTGAGGAGTTATTTAAATCAATTATTTGGGGACAAATGGATTGGCAGATATTCAGCGTATCCATGGCCAGCGAGATCCTCTGACCTAACTCCGTTAGATTTTTCCTTGTGGGGGTATCTAAAAGAGAAAGTGTACCGCAAACGACCATTTCGAAACATTGAACATCTAGAAAACACAATACGTGACGTTTGCCTAGAAATTCTGGCCACATATTTTGTAAACATTACAAGAGAGTTCTCTAGAAGGATCATCAAATGTATTGCAAGAGAAGGGAGACATACAGAAATGTAGTATTGTTAACATTTTTTTATTCATTTAGCTTAACTGTATAGTAACGGTATTTTTGTAAAATTGGAATTGTTGACTACGCTTACTTGTGAATTTATTTAATTTTAAGAATTAGAATTGGTTTTTTTTGAAATTAACTTTGTTAGTTGAAATAAAATTACTTTTTCTTCTCATTTTTAAAAGGTTGTTTTCTAGCTTTTTTGACCATTATGTTTTTTAATTTATTTTTAATGGTACATACGAAAATATGAAAATAGTCCAAGAATGTCCTCCACTTTTCTTAACGAAATCATTTATTTAAAAAAAATATACCTTATTCTGAAATACAAATTGTTTTTTTTTTGTTTATTACATGGTAACATAGGTTTTTATCAGAATTCGAGAGAAAAATACACTTAAAAAATATACAGGCGTTTTTTTACAAAATTATGAAAAAAAAATTAAAATTAAAATTTTTGTACGAAACTTTGGATTTAGGATGTCCGCGAAAGTACAAACAACTTTTTCTTATGGCATCTTCTTATATTTTGACAAATACTGGCACGTTTGGACGTTGGCAATTTTTAAATGACATTTACGCATTGAAGCAAATGCGATATGTTAAATATTTTAGGTTAGTTTTTGGTTTCTAATTATGCAAAAACAAACTACAAAAAAATAATTTTAAAAATTAAAAGAGTAAATTTTTTTTCCATATGGTGCAGACTTTTCCGCGGGCACTGTATATTAAAAGTATCAATAATCTTGGCAAAGCAGCAATGATTTTTACCTAATTAATAACAAAACGACAATTGGAAAGCAGCAGTAAATGCGAATGTGTAAATATGTGAAAATATGAGGAATTAAGCATATAAAAGTTGCTACTATTTATGCAGTTCTATCAAAAGGTGTAGATAAATCACAGACATGCATTCAATTCCACTACACGAATAATATCGATGAAAATTGTGTAATTAAAAGAGTAAATGTAAAAATTGGCATTTAAACAGTACCGAGTGCATTGCTGACCACTCTTGCTTTGCACTATGGACATCTATTGCATTCTTAAAGTAATACTACATATTATTCTGATCGACACATTTTTTTAAATTAACACACATCTTCTTAGTTATGCCACACTAAAGAAAGAAAAAAGGTAGAAACATATATGTTTGTGGTTACTAGCACATATTTAACACTTTAATGTTTGATTTACACATTTTCGTATTTGATATCTTCGACACATTGTCTATATTATTTGTGTGTTAAAACTGGATGTTCGCTTAAGATAGATCTAAGCCTTCTGATTGACACACACGAATGGTATAAGACGGCTCTACTCCTAATTTTTACATTTACTCTTTTAATTAAACAATTTGCATCGACATTATCCTTGTAGTGGAATTAAATACATGTCTATGATTGATCTAGACATTCTGATAAAATTGTATTAGTAGCGACTTGCCTATGCTTAATTGTTCACATTTTCGTATACTTTACAAATTTGCATTTACATTCTGTCAATAAAACTTTTTAGATGACGGGTTGCTCGCCAATTGTCATTTTGTTATTATTACTTTTATTTAAATCATTGCCGCTTCTATGACTGTAATTAACCTTTTACTGTAATATGCGGGCTGAATATTGTCAAATGTATGTTTCTTCAAATCCTTTAAGAAAGTACAGGAAATATGGTACACAATTAACATTATTCACTCCGAAATTAACAAACAATATCATTAGTTTGCATCTCGTATAATCTGCTCTTTAATGTCTTATTTTTTTAGATTGCCAAATAAATGAAAATCCAAGGGAGAGGGCGGAAGTTATAAATTTGTACTAATTAATCTACTATTAAAAACGTGCTTTAAATATTTCTCGATTTCTCTAGCTGTGTGCAGTTAAAAGAAACCATTCATTTAGTACTCGTAGAAAAAAAATATTCAGCCAATTATTCTTCGATAGCAGATATTATCTTCCAGTCACTAGTGTAAATTTATTTCAACAAATTCATGTATACCCCGAGACTGAATTCATTGTCGCCATATCGAATTAAGGGGAATGATGATGAGAAGTGGGTTGTTTATGTATCGTACGATAGAGCTAACCATTCTTGCGCCTATATGAAGAGAATATCGTTGTGTGGATAGATTAATGGTTTTGTCCATGGGCGTATATCTTTTGTAGGCAATAGTATGTAACTGGCTTAATTAATATAGATCGGCAAAAAGTTTTATCACTAGACAATGTCAAGTCGAAACATAATTGTAATTTAAATGTTAAACCATTGGCGTGAAGCCTTTTATTGAAGTTATCTTCTCATAGAAAGTCCTAGAATAGTATTGCCTAAGCCTTGAGGATACAAGGAAAATGTATCAACATGCCAACATATTGTAACGTATTCGGGTTCGCAATAAACAACTCGTGCAATTTATTTATTTAAAACAGTCTGTATATTCATACACTTAAAATTAATTACAATATAAAAATGTAAAACTAATGTATCACACTTAAACTACTACGATTTAAATTAACACAGGTATTTATTTACCAGTACTATTTATATGCCTGTAATATTGATATCTTTATTGCACTATAATAAAAACTGCACCGTATTTATATCACTTCTATTTATATAACACTCTAATATTTATGTCTTTTCTTCGGCTACCACTCAAGGAACTATTTATTTATTTCTACTTTGGTCTGTTCCGCGCGTCGACTACTTAAGGAACTTCTTATTCCGGAATTATTCACCCATCGGTGACCCAGCCGCCTTATATAAACATACGAAACATCTGGAAGCATTCGCGTAAACTCCATCTTCCTCTCGATGTTTGTAGAACATTCGATAGACATACTGTCTCTTTGCAGTACAACGCAAATCAATGATTTATTGCTTTATGATGTTTACCAGTCGCTCCGAATATTTGCCTTTCTTTTGTCGTCGCCTGGATGCCTATTTCTCTGTGGGCTTGTTTCATTACAATATGATTATAAAACTTTTTACAACTACACAATTAAGAAATGAGCTTGCAGACAAAAGGCAAATTAATGGAAATATAAAAACAGAAGAGGATAGAAGAAACTAAATTTAGTTCCGAAACCTCCGATTGTAGTTATCTGTTTTCACCTATACCATGAGGCATTCTCTTTACTAATGAGACCTGAATGTATAGTTATGATAGCCATATGAACGTAACTGAGTGAAGAAGAGAGTCGAAAAATAAATTCAGCATGCACTATAGATAATGCTTTGAGGCGGAATCAGTTTTTAGATGCATTGAGATAGAGAGAGAGACTTTATGTTACCCCCGTTGTAGTCTTCACCCATAGCATGCGGTATACATTTCCTTACTTATGAAATGCGAATGTAGCTATGATAGCCATATAAACATGAATGTGTGTAGAAGAGAGTCAAAAAATACTATTCGTCATGCACTATAGATAATGAATAAACGGAATAAATTTTTAGATGTTTTGGGATAAAAACAGACCTTATGGATGTTATTTTACTACTGAATATCATTTACGTTAACTGAATGTTAATACATGACAACGTGCATCTCATACTCCTTGGGAATACTTTCTGACATAAAGATGCCTTAATAAAATTAGAACCAGTGAGTCCATACTTGAATCCTAATGAAACTTGTCAAGGCATTATTAGAACACAGCTTAACGGATCTGAAGCTTACGACATAAAACCAATAAAATACAATACTATTAGAAACTAAACAAAACCTAATCCAGCATGAGAAAGTTTTCTTATAAAGTTAAGAACGTATTTTCTTTAGATTCCGGCTTTGCCTAATTCAAAAATTACAACAAAATGTGATAATCTATTCTAGTTATTATATCTAATTATTAGGCAACAGTTTTGACCAGTATTGTACATTTTAAATGACTTCTGAAATCATTTCAAAGTATGCTTTTGATAACTAAGTTTATTTTCGTTTGTAAATAATTGCAATAGAAACTCTTTTCACTGTTTGACATTAATCCAGAACTTTTAATGCTAGCGCTCTATGCAAAGGTAATTAAACTTTATGTGATTCATTTCCATTCATGATTATTTCATTCTCAACTAGATGTTCAAATATCCACATTACACAAAGTTCCTCTCATGTATTGCTTTAACTGTGTTTATAATTTGGCTAAGAACACAAGATGATTCAGTGTAATAGTAATTCTGTTTGTTTTCATAAATTTTTAGGAAGCATATGATTAGATACAACAACAAATTTCTGCAGAATATTTACACGATGACGTTAGGCTTGATTGCACTGAGCTTGCATCGATATAGGTAAATATTTTATGTTTCTAAATTAAGCTTGTTGAACTTTAATTAGCAGACAAATTGCAGTAAAGGAGGATTAGTAACTTAAAATAGAAACCATCTAAAAAATACTTCACCTTTATCAAATAAACATTCTTGAATTTAGAAATGCTTCTCTCTGTAATTAATGCACGTAGTGGCGTTCCGCATGGCAATTTATTATTTATAATTTTCCGAAAATAAACCTATTTTAACTGCTCTTTGTGCTGACAATGAATTATGAAGAGCAGGGATGGCCTTGGTACAGATGGATAAATAATATATGGACCCCATGGACAATTTTATTGAAGCTAAAGAGGTTGCATAGCGCAACATAAAAAAGTAAATTTTCTGGTCCTTTATAATTATATAAAAATAAATTTAACTACAAAATGTAATATACACTGTCATTATTAGGGATCGACAGATCGGCAGTTAGGGGTACATACGCACTATTTATAACATATAAATTCTGCTTACTGAATGGTAATTATTACCAGATAGTAAGCAGAATTTATGATGTTATAAATTTATATTATAACTATTTATAACACATACATTCTGACAATGTACCCCTGACTGCCGGCCCCTAGTTATTATTATACTGATTCGGTTTTGTTGTATTTTACAACATGTATTGGAATTTTTGTCGAGAATTATTTTCTAGACCAGTACCTATTCCATCATCAGCAAGCCCATTTTTTAAAAGTGGTTGCCAGTATCTATATCACTGCGATCTTTTCACAATATTTGATATCCTTGTGCCTACGTTCTCTAGCTTCGTTCTTTATATTAGACCTAACAAGTTTGAGTGTTTTTGCTTCAAATATTTCCCCTGCAGGATATTCATCTCCTATTTGTAGAAACCAAGTCTTTGACAAACACTCGTTTTTACTACTTGACAAAAATTGTTTTAGGTTTTGTTTGGCAAAGAGTTCACAGCAAAAAAATTACAGCACGGTAACCGCTTAATTTTGCAGTATTCTTACTGTAACGAAAATTTTAAGATAACTTTACTGTATTTATTCAGCAAAATTTTTACAAAAGTTAACGTAACTATACAAAGCTCTTTTGTATTAGACACTTGGGAAATTACAGTAATATTCCTGGCGTACAATATACCAGGATTGTTCTTGTAATTTTTTTACGGTGTTTTCCCGCCTCTCTATGTATTTATTTTTAACGCCCCGTTTTATGAAATCCATCAACAAAGTCTCCCCAGTCAGCATTTCATTACACTACGTGCCCTAGGCCCAGGATATTGTACACGCTATGTATATTCTGCTTGTTTGTGATACAGCAAAACAAGAAAAAAAATGAGGTGTGGCCACCTCACGACGTTATTAAACGTATGGGCGCTTCAAATTATAGAATTTCAAGAATCTATTATACAAAAATTATCCAAAATCCCATTCTGAGTACTTCTAGACTCATAATAAATCTGTATAGAATGCATACTTTGCAAGATATAAAAAAAATGAGGTGTGGCCACCAAACGACTTTCTTATACGTATGAGCGTTTCAAACTATACAATTTTAAGAATTTTTTTATACAAAACATATTCAAAATCCTATTCTAAGTACTTTCATTCTCTTAATAAATCGCTATAGAATGCATACTTTGCAAGATATTCGAAAAAAAGTTCTACTCGCTAAGAGTAAAAGTGCTACTTCCGGTCCGAATTTTGAAATTTCATATACCGTAAGCGTCAAATTTTAATTTCGGTTTGCACTTCTATCATATGCAAAAGATGATCTTATCCTATGCAGCGATGCCTGCTTGCTAACAGTGGAGGGAGAGCAACGGAGTGGCGGGGGACCCCCACGCCTTACAAATGTCCAGTGTGGCAGCCTCGCTTATGTCTATCTTTAGTTTAATTCGTCGCGCTCTTTTCCACTTACTACTTTCCTATCAGAAATTAAAATATGACGACCTCGGTATATAAAAAATATTGCAAATCCAAAGCATGACTTGCGAGATATTCGCAAAAAACTGATTTTCGATAAGAGTAAAAGACCTACTTCTGGCTGGAATTTTGAAAAATTTTTAAGACAATTTTTTTCAAACTTAATTTTAAGTACATATGAATTCTTTATAAATTTGGTTAAACTTGGTAGTTGACGAAGTATTGGCAAAATTCGATTTTTTCATTGAAGTAAAGTGTTACTTCCGGTTTACCGATTTTACTGAAAAACTAATCAGATCTCGAGAGAGAGATTATACAAGTAAATTCAAAATTTGGAATTAATAGCTATACCGTTTTGACCGCTATCGTGGTCACAGACAGACACAGACAGACAGACACACAGACATTTTTTAAAAACCACTTTTTCGGTATCAGGGGACTTCAAAACGTGGACATCTGCAAAAATCTCGAGGTCGAAAATTTTCATCATCACAATACTCCCTTATACTACGTATAATAAAGTAAAAGTATGACTGAAGATTTAAAAAAATAATAGACCATCTTAAAATTTTACGCGAATTTTAAGGAAATAATACGTACAGAGAACATTCGTGTTTGGTTACTATAAAACTTTTTCTTTGCCGAAATTAGCAGAATAAGAACTTTATTATGGCGAATAAGCTCGCAAATATCGAGCTTAACAACTTGCATGAACGAACATTGATTTGTTTAGAAAAGTGCATATTAAAATTTCGACAGCACAACTGACAAAAATAATTTGTGTTGTTAAACTGCACAGTTTACACACAGCTGCTTTCCAATAATATTTTAAAGAATTTATTTTCTGAAACCAGGACGTACTCTCACCCGGCTTTTGTGTGGACAGCGTGTAGCGTGTTTGCGCGCGCACTTGGTAGAAGGATCACCCTAGTGACGTCAGGTAGGCGTGAAAACTATAAAGCCCGTAAAGGTATATTTTGTTGACGTCATTATTATTCTCAGTCAAGGTTCACAATCCAAACAAACCGGATACTTCTTTTTACCGCGTGTAAAGTATATGGAGTTAAAGCAGAGACTATTTCAAAGTAATATTTATAAATGTTGTGTACATAGATTGATTGACCTTCTTTGGTGTTAGGTATGATATTTGAAATATATTCTAACGATTTATTATAGTTTAACACATAAAATACTTGCATTACTTTCTTATACGTAGTATTAGGAAGTATTGTGATGATGAAAATTGTCGACCTCGTGACTTTTGCAGATGTCCCTTGATTCCGAAAAAGTAGTTTTAAAAAAATGTATCTCTCTCTCTCTATGTCAGTGTGTGTGTGTGTGTGACCACGATAGCGGTCAAACCGCTATAGATATCTATTCCAAATTGTAATCTCTGTTTTGAGATCTGATTAGATTTAAAATCAACAGAGCGGAAGTAGTAGTTTACTTCAGTGAAAAAATCGAATCTCCATTAAAAGTATTTAGAGCTAGATTTGGAATATTTTTTGTATAAACGAAATTTCAAAATTCGGACCGGAAGCAATACTTTTACTCTTAGAGAGTAGCATGTTCTTGCAAATATGTATGTCACGAAGTATGCATTCTGTAGAGATTTATTAAGAGATTAGAAGTACTTAGAATAGCATTTTGAATAATTTTTGTATAAAAGAACACAGTTACGCAGGCGTATTTTTTAAGTGGATAACCTATTTAAAGCTTTATTTAAAGCAACTTTGCATAATTTGAAAGGCACATATGTATAAGAAATTCATGTGGTGCCCACACCTCGTTTTTTTAACATTTCTAGACAATATATCTTTGTGTTTACAACAAATAGTGACTGTTTTTTTCTCAAAGATTTTTTTGGTAGTAAGTTGTAAACATTGAATATTAAACACTATTAACAGAATAAATTTTAGTGCATTTAGCAGCCGTATTATTCTGTAAATAAACTAAAGTAATTTTAGTTACTTCATTATTCTGTTGAAAATCTTTATGAACTTGGACGTTTAATTATATCAATAATACAAAGCAATATATTTCAAGGAAAGAAACATTGTATCCACCATAGAAAGTTATTTTAATAAAGGTTTGGCATACATAAGTTCAGTAAAATTTTTTGATAATTATAATTTCATGTTTTCTTGAAGTATCTAAGTGTAAAAAGATTAAATTGCTTACCAGGTAGGTATAAATAAAAGGCAGTGCCTCCATAGCCGGCGCCGGTCTTCGTCTTGTATGCATATTGATCCGGCTACGGCATCAAGAATTGCGGACGGCAGCCGGCTTCACGTATCGTTACCGGCATATCAACATAACCTCTGTTTTCCATATTGCGCGCTTGAACGGCTTAACTTTTAGTCTTAATTTTCTTTAATTTATCTAAATTCGCAGATATGTTTTTCACTGTAGCTATGCTTTTTGTTAAAAACGATGTTCTTCTAATTGTAGAATGTTGAAAGTGGGCGATAAGTTTGAAAGTTACGAGAATTTCAACAAGCAGTTACAGAAATACAAAAAAGAAGTGTTCAATGATTACTGGATTAGAGATTCTAGAACCATCAAGACTCAGGCTAAAAGATATCCTGAAAGTGTGGCAGCTCAAGCAAAACAAGACTTAATTTACCATTATGTAAGAATAGCTTGCATTAAAGGTGGCAGAATGCACACTCCTAGGAATAAAACAAAAAACACATTTACATTTAGGCAGAAGTGTCCAGCCGGTATGGTTTTAAAATTAACTTCTTGTGGAAAATTTTTAGAGATAAAGGAACTGAATGGAGATCACACTCATCCAGTATCACTAACTTTATTTAAAAGTTTACCCCAGCAAAGACTGAACATTTCAAATCAGCTTAAGGTTAATTCAGCAGCAGTATTGCCGCGCCAACAAAAAAATCGTACAAAATAATATCATTAATGAATCCAGGTGCCTTGTGACGTTGAAAGACTTAACAAATCTAAACAGAAAACCACATAACAGAATGAAGTTTGATGAATATGTATTAATTTTACGAAATACTTACAAATGTGACGTTCATATTAACGTTGATGTGGAAGCAAATTTGAAATACCTCTATTTTCAAGATCCTGAGATGAAACATATGTTTGACTCTTATCCAGAAATAATTTTTCAGCGGAAGATTTGTATTCTAGACTTTTAAGGAATTTCGCTTTTAAAAAGGTTCAACAGCAACTTGATTGTATGACGAAATGCAAAGATTTTCAATTTATTGAAGAAGAAAAATGTCCTGCTCCTACTATTGAAGGTCTTCTAGAGGTAACACATTATCAGTCAATGCATGTTTTGGACCTCCGTCCAGTTACCTTGTCGCCGCATCCTCAAACTTCGATCTATGTGCAACCAGTCTTTATTTGATGAAAACATTTGCTTGCAACGATGGAAGAGAACCTCAGATGCTTACACCACTCGCTGTCGCTCATGGTGCATGTCATCTTCGTGGGTTATAGTCATAACACGCGAATCGAATATTATATGTACTTGATCTACAACTTTCACGGAAAGAAACTGATATTGACATAACGATTGAGTTATGACCAGAACTTCATCGCTGTCACTATTATTCAACTGACTAAATAATCACTGTCATAACTTGCCAAAATTACCTTAGTAATCCATACATTATGCGCGATAGTTGTATACAAAAATTTTAAAATTAGTTGGAAAATTTTAGTTGTAGGTAGTGTAAAAGGGGGTGGAGATTCAATCACATATGCACATAACCGCCGGTAGCGATACGGTATGCCGGTGCCGGCAACCATACTTAGAACCGGCGCCGGCTACGGAGGCACTTCCTTTTGTGTCAGAAAAAAACAGCCATGGTTTGTTATAAACACAATGGTGTATTGTCTATAAATCTGAAAATCAAGTATTTTGTGCGTTAAACTATAGAAAATCATTAGAACCCATTTCACCCATCATACCTATCACTAAATGAGGTGTGGTCACCACACGACTTTCTTATACGTATGAAAGTGTTACTTCCGGTCCGAATTTTGAAATTTCATTTATACAAAAAATATTCCAAATCCAACTCTAAATACTTTTGTACTCTTCATAAATATATATAGAATGCATAAATACTTTTATACTCGTACTCCTACTTCCGGTAGGAATTTCGAAAAACTTTATTAAAACAATTTTTCTCAAATTTAGTACATATGAATTCTTTATAAATTTGTTTAAACTTAATAGTTGCCGAATAATTCGCAAAATTCGATTTTTTCACTGAAGTAAACTACTACTTCCGCTCTGTCGATTTTACTGAAAATCTAATCAGATCCCAAAACGGAGATTACATTCGTAAATACAAAATTTGGAATTGATATCTATAGCGGTTTGACCGCTATCGTGGTCACAAACACACACACACACTGACACACACACACACACACACAGAGAGAGAGAGAGAGAGAGAGAGAGAGAGAGAGAGAGGGAGAGAGAGAGAGAGAGAGAGAGAGAGATTTTTTGGTATCAGGGGACCTCAAAACGTGGACATCTGCAAAAATCTCGAGGTCGAAAATTTTATCATCACAATACTTCCTTATACTACGTATAAGAAAGTAAAAAGTCAATTTATGTAGACACTCATATACTTAGGAATACTCTCTCACTTTCACACCATATAATTGACACGGGAGATAAATGACTGTGCGGTTTGTTTGGCTTATGAACCTTAGTATAAAGTTATAAAGTATATACATTTTTAAGTAAAAGAAGTTTTCTATCACACAGGTTTTGGTGTTACTAGCTGGATATTTAAAAGAGGGCACGTGTAATTATTCTTGTTATAGCCGTGTTTGGCAGAATTAGTATCAAAAAACAGCGGTAAATAATTCTAAATTATTACAAAAATATTGCTGACCATGGGCAACTAAGAAAACGCTCTAAAGCTACGTGTAAATGAATCAGAACCTTCTTATGTGGTTTTATCTACTTCTGCATTTTATTTATTTTTACGTAAGACTTTCTCTTATTAAACTAAACACTTAATAATTATTTAATTATCAGAAACTGCACGGCAATCTGATTAGAGGCGAACCTCTTCGTCTGGTTATATTATATCTTAGCAACAGAAAATAAGTTGTATGTAGACGTGATATCCAAACAACTAGTAGAATTATTTACTCAGAGTGGCCGGATATATTGTTAGGTGTAATTTAAGAATCAATACTATTAGAAGAAGAAGTCATAACAATTATGGAAAAATATAATAAGTGGTTTAAAGACCATGATTTCAAAATGAACGCAAATAAAATACATTTGTTGAATTTTAGTTATTCCGGAAAAGATCCAAACTTCCAAATATATTATGATGAAATCTTATACTATAGTGGACAATCTGATGCTTCTTTGATTTGAGTCACACATGAATTGGAAAGTAGTGTGAAAACATTTAGAGAATATCACATACGTCATCATGCGCTATGACCGTATTTCAGTTGGGCGAGTTCATTATATTCCATTCGATCCAGTTTAGGAGTGTTAGTATAACAGTTGCGTGGCACTTACGATTACGTTATATTGGATATGTTTTGTAGCTGCTTCTTTGAATTTAGCAAAATATTATTCTTAAATAATTACTGTGACTTACATATATACCTTTATACGTAAAACGTATATGCATATATGCATGTGTTTGAGATACACACATACATTAAGTGCTATTGTCGACAATCGAAGTCTTGAAGCTATTGTCGAGAATCTCCACGCACACTGATGAGACCTCATAGGTCGAAACACCGGTGTCTGTGCGTTCGATTGTCGACAATAGCACTTAATGTATGTGTGTATCTCAAACACATGCATATATGCATATACATTTTACGTATAAAGGTATATATGTAAGTCACAGTAATTATTTACTGCTTGATGTTAGTTTTAACATCCATGTGTTCACACTTTTCATTTTCGTTTTATTCTTAAATAATTATCTTTATCAAGACACTTAAAAATAATTATATATTATTTGATCTGTTATTTTAAAAAGTTTTTAACTATCGTAAAAACATAATTTACATAATTATGAAGTTTTTAATTAAAAAGTCATCCCTAATACCTCTGCCCTCTCGATCACTTACGTCCCTGGCGCTCTTTTTCGCGCAGCTTTGTGATGATGTATGTGATATTGCTTTCATTCAGCAGGCGGATCGGGAACCGATCCCGCTCCAACCGTTCACTTTACAACAGTTGAGTGTTTGCTGGACAGGACCGCTCACCTTTATGTCATCGTCTACCATCTGGTACTTTTCATTGCTGCCATATGTTAAAATTATAGAGATTAAACCGAGTAAATAATAATAATAAATTGTTTTTCTGCATTCAGTTTTGGCGTAGTTTTTAGTGGAAGGGTTGGTTTTTGCAACCCCGAATAAAATACTGGGTGAACTCCAATATTTTAATACATTTATTTCTGCACAATACCTTTAATTTGCTGTATTTTACTTTTCTAGTAACTTTCTTCAAAATTATGTATTAGGTTGGTCTTGGAATGCATCAATGGCGCATGCGTACAGAATACGCTCACTAAGTGAGTGTAGAATTTTTCCGCTCACAAAAATGGCGGCCGCTCCTGAACATGTTCAGAGTGAGCGCTCGTCTACTGGACATGATCACTGAACAGTTGCGCAGCTGTTGTGTCTGCTGAATGAAAGCATTCTCTAAATGTTTTCGCTTCTACTTGTTAATGATCTGGCCGCAAGGATTTCCTCTTACGGTTATGCTTTTCGAGTTGTGGAATCGTGTAAATATTTTTCTTCACTTGTTCTATCGCCTGCGTCGCATCCAAACTTTTTAATTTACATAATAAATACCAGTTTATAAACATATACTTACATGCAACAATATAAACATTACCAATATGATGAAATACCGTTAATAACCAGTGATTTGAAATTCATATTTTGTTGATTAAGTTTAGTATTTCCCGAATACAAACAAAGAATTTCAAATTCTGTGGTTGTAATATGTAACTTATTCGTTATCGTTATTAATAAGGCTGATATTGATAAACATATGTGACACATAGATGACCTTGAAATTTGACAATACAATTTTCTCCATGCCAAAAATAAATGCCATTAAATAGATGCATAGCAACACTCAAAACTTTGTCCAGACCAATTAGAGTCTGTAGTTGAATAGAACGCTGTTTTACTATTATAGTATCTCTTACTTTATCTAGGAGGTATATTGCTAAACAAAGAAAGCAGATTTGAATCCAACATGTAACATAATATATTTTTCATTAAATGAAAATGCATCGTTTGATGTTATGAGGAAGTAGTTGACAATAGTGATACAAGTAGATAACACACTACAAAGATTCCTGTTGCTTGCCTTTCCTGTAGTTTAACGGTATCGTCATATATGTCATTTTAAATAATTACAAATTTTGAATATGTTGTTATTGTCAATGTATAGAGTGGTTAAGTATATTGCGCCTAAGAATGAACTGTAACAAATTTCCGTGTACTCAATATGACCATGAGATGCTAATTTAAATTAGTTGTTACACATGATTTCTTCTTGTAATTGCCATTGCGGTTTCTTGAATTTAATATTGTCAACTGATTACACTGGTCAAGAAATTTCAACTTTTAGTTTTGCCATTAAATGGCGTATATTAATTTTTCTAGAAAACAGAAACATTTATATTAATAAAAGATAGATGGTCAAGTTGAAAATATTTTTCTGTTTATATCATAGTATAAAATATATTTCTAATTATTATAATTAGAAATGTGGCGAAATATTGCATTGTTTCTTAATAAACAACATCTACACCTTCCTTTCCTATGCTCATCCGCCGCGTAGCCCATATTTTCTGGACAAAAGTCCGAGTGCAACTTTTCTCGAATATGTATATTTAAAACCGTATTATGTTTTATTTTTCTACTAAAGATTGAAGTCCTACATTCCTGATGTAAAGTTGATTGGATTTCCGAAATATATAGCATGCGTTTTATATCCTCTTAAAGGCGCAGAAACCGACCGTATTAGAAGAACACCAATGTTGCTTCTTGAGTGAATGATTCACATTATGCTTGAACAAGTCTCAATTTGCATTTTCTCCGTAAGCAGAGTCCTAAACCAATATTAGCGAGTTTCGATTAATTTGTATTTTCTGTTTAATTTTGTTAATTACTGACCTTGTTGGCCAGTGTTATTGTTGTTTTTGTCTAATTTTTATGGCGCGAAGAAAGTGTTGACAATGAAGACCAATACGTTGCAACTTACATTAGATTTTATTTAGAAATCGCTTAAATGTTTATTCATATTGAGATTATAGATCATATAAATTTGCCACTTCCATACGTTTCGATATTCTTTCGATAATATTTATTGAACTTCATGCCTTGAATTACCCAAATAATGTAAGTAAATTATTAAAAAGTTAAGCAAAAGTCTGCGTTATAAACACTATACCTACGCATGCGTTCATTTTCCCTGCACATTACATAATACAGCTTGAGCGCGCGGGGTATGATCACCCGATATCAGTCGATATTCTTCGGACGTATATTCGGCAAATGATCTCCGCTAGCTGTGTTCGCCAGATATAGATATATAGATTTATTTTTCCAGAGTTGTTATTTCGTTATATTTACTGGAGAGAATCTCTAATTTTAATTTCTATTTCAAGGGTCGTTTTTATGTTATTTTATGGTATTCCTGTTATACTTATTTATAGTTTTTTTTTTACCATGAAATTTCTATTTATTTATTTTTCTCTAGACATCTTAGTTTATTCTGCAGATGTTTCAGGCGGATTGTTTTTATTTCATTCTAAAACCCAGTTGTACTGCTATAACTTTGTACACAACTACATTATTATTTAATTTCATAAGGATAATCATAATTACGTTATAAGTATTACAATCTTCGCGTTATTATCGACTTAGTTATCTAAGCAATCGTCATCACTTAAAGAGAAAATTTAATTTGTTCTTTTTGTCAATCTGCAAAAAAATAATCAGATCACTATGAGTTCGAATATGAGCAGGCAATGCTAGTATGTTGTGCCGTTACTCTAATATGTATTATCGGACCACGTTTAGATGCGAGTTTACGTATGCCATCGGGTGATCATACCTCGCGCGCTCTTGCTGTATACATACACTTACTTTATATAACACTGTGATCTAAGTTTTCGCATACACGCTTGTAGTTTTATACCTAATTTTACAAAACTAAAAGCAAAATCACTGGAGTAAGATTGAAAGCAATGCAATTGCATAGCGTCGATAGAATTTAAATATTCTTTTATTTAAAAACGCGTCTTGCTATGGCATTCGATATAGTTAGATCCTGAAGTCTTCAACGGCGGCATATGTGTTCTTACTTTTGACCCATGGAAAATATCAACTGACTTTGAGTCCCATTAATTCATTGTTGTCGGTTAGTTTTATTTCCGATCATCTATAAACTAAAATGCGATTTATTTGCACGCCTCGTTTTTTATTTCAATCTGGGCATATGCCAGAGACAAGATTAGATCAAATGACGCGTAATGTGAATAGTTTATGCAAACGCCAAATACTGTTTTTTCGTTCTTCATAATGTTCTAAATCGAGAACTGAACACTAGACCTATACATACAGATGTTGTCGAACTAATAACAGACGAGGTAATGAACGTAATAACAGCACAAAGTAACAGTAGACGCAATGTAAACTCGTAAACGTGAAAACCATTGCTTTCTGTTTCACTTCTTCCTGTTTTCCCTGTTTTATCAAAATTTACTTGGTTCCATTTTACAACGTGTACACTTTTTATGTGCATGTACTATTACTTCCAAAAGTACTTGCAAATATAAAAGAAACTTTTAACTAATGTCAATACTTTAATTTAAAATTTAAAGTTTTATGCTGTTACTACATATACTAACAACCCTGAACATACCCCTCGGATGTCCCTCAAGAGACTAAATTGAGCCCCTAATTTTTTTATTTTTTATTAATGATGAGTGTGTATAAGAAATCTTATCTCGAGCTATGCCGTTTTAAATATTTGTGCTTTCTAAACTCGAATATGCTCCTCTTGTTTGGTCCTATATTTATATTAATCAGGCTCGATTGGTTAAAATGGTGTATATACGATTCTTCAAACATGTGTATTTTAAAGTAAATGATTCCTATACGGATAGAAGTTTTTCTCCTAATCTTTTATTCCAACTTTTTGGGATAGAGTCACACGTCATGAATGTTTCAGCAATCTTTCCTTGTTTTTGTTGTTTGATAGCCTATAATGGTGTAGATGCTCCTGAATTATTGAGTAAATTTCGCGTCGATCTATTGCAAAGTTTTTATATTCTCGTGCGAACACCAACATTATGTATATGTATGTAGATCACTTACATATAAATTGTGTTATACATTAAATGGCAAATGCTTTAATGTTGATATAAACCACACATCGCCACCGGAATTGTTAAATTCATCTGCTCTTAGTTAAGTTTATATGACTTTATTTATTAATTTTTTTAATTTTTTTTTGGTGTCATGACAGTAGATCACTTTTTATGTATTTCTGTTCTATTTTAGTTAAGGATTATTCTACTTCCTAATACTAACATGGATGATAAAGCAGGTCAGAACTTAAAATACGTGTTCATCTAACGTATGGTGACCTTTTATTGCATTTTTGCATGATCAATAATTTTTATTTATTCACATAAATTAATTTAAATTAATTAAGTAAGTAATTTATCTCCCGACGCGAAGCGGAGGGAGATATACCTTACCTCGAGCTAAAATCTAATGCTTTTTTCCCTTGTATAATAAATAACTATTTTTCTGTGACGGGAAAAAAAGTTGACATTTTATCCTTCTTGACAAGTAATAAAATGTCACTTTATCAACCCGGGAAAAAAGTGAGTACTTTTTTCCCGGGGAAAAAAGTGCTCACTTTTTGCCCGCTTAAATTGGAGAGATATTTGATTATTTTACAAGTTTCCATTAGCAACGCAGGTGTAATGTCACTTGAAATGTCACATCGATTGATTTTCTGACTTTAATATATACATAGTATTTACGTGTTTTTTTTCAATATTAAATCGTCGTTTTTCCCATCACAGAAAAAAATAGTGTATTATACACGGGAAAAAAATTAGATTTTAGCTCGAGGTAAGGTTTAGATAAATTACCGAATCTAATGCTTTTTTCCCTTGTATAATAAATAACTATTAAAGTCTGGTGTTTATCAAGTTGATTTGCGATTGTGGACAAACTGTTTTTACACGCATAAAAGAACACGGTAGAAATTATAAATTACTAAAAACAAACTCAACCTACATAGGTAAACCACTGTATTGAACACAAACATAAATTGAATAATAACTGATATATTACACATACAGGACAAGGACAGGAAACTAATCTGTTAGAGAGCTTAGAAATTAATACATTAAATTAATTAAACCTCATTTTTAATGATCAATTAGAGGTCAATAATACACTGTTATTAAATTTAAATATTTAAAATCATTTTCACCATCTTGCTAATGTTATTATAATTATCATTGTAATTTATGTTATGCGTATTATCTTTATAGGTTGTTCAATTTCCCCGTGACGAAATTATCTTCATCCAATTAAAATTGTAACCCTTCACTCCGCCACTACAATTAATTATAAAGTATATAAATGTTAGTAGCTATTTTTATGTTATTATTTTAATTTAACCCTTTCAAACCCCATGTCCATGTGCGTGTACATTGTTTTTTATATTTTTTTGTTTAACGAGAAATAAAGATTATTCATTTGGAGCCTAATGTACACCTCCAGGTACATTGTGGTTAACGATTTTTGATGCTACTAGCGCCATCTGTGAGATGTTAGAGTATTTAGTGAGTTTGCTGGTAAAGTAGTTTCACTGAGCAGGGCAGAGTGGAGGTAAGTCATATATTTTATACTATTTTGTACATTACGTCGCTTTTGGAGTCTGAAAAAAATTAGTAACATTTAGAAGGACCATTGAGGTGTCAGAGTATAATAAAAACTACTAGAAAAATTTTTTTTACTACAAAAAATTTTTTGTGGAGCATCTTCTAAATGTTTGTACATGGCCATGTACATTTGGTCTGAACTCACAAGCCCATTTGTCCACGCTCATGTACATCCGGTCTGACTTTTAATTTTCTATATTTTTTCAGAATACAAATAAAAATGAATAAATTGAGAAAAAACTATTGTCTTGCTAACCCCCAACATGTCCAGGAACTACTAGAAGTAGTAGAAAATGGAGATCTATCAGATATAGGCGAAATCGAAGGAGATAGTGACAGTGGAGAAGAACTAATTGATGAGTCTGCTGAAGATGCTCCATTTCGCTTGGGAAGTGATGAAATCACTCCAGCACAAGCTGAAGAGCCTGAGGATGACCTCAACCATGAGGAAGATCAAGAAGAAGCATTAGATTCAGAAGAGGAAGAAGAGATCGCACCGCAAGACAAAAGGCACAAAAAAAACCGAATTACCGTAGTCTGGAAGCGTCAGTCTTTTACATCTCCAACTATTCCTTTACCTCCACCTATTCCAGTTTCAAATGCAGAGCCTCTTTCTCCAATAGAATATTTTTCGCGATATATAAACGATGATCTGTTTGAGCAGATGGCATTCTTTACTAATCTATATGCCGCACAAAATGGGAGAAATATGAGAGCTGCAGATAAGCACGAAATGCAAATATTGTTTGCACTCCACATTGCAATTGGATGTTTGAGAAAGTTTCCGAGACTTAGAATGTACTGGGAGAAAGTGCTAGGTATTGGGTTATTTTTGGAAAATATGAGCCGCGATAGGTTTTTTCAATTACGATCTTGTCTTCATTTGGTAAACAATTTAGAGCGACCAGCTACTTGCCAAGATAAATTGTATAAAGTCCGTCCTATAATTGAAGCGGTAAGAAAAAGATGTTTGGAGTTGGAGCTAGAAGATGAATTTTGTGTAGACAAGCAAATTATACCTTTCACGGGCAAGTTAAGTGTAAAACAATATATCAAAGGAAAACCATGCCCTTGGGGAATCAAGGTCTTTATGTTATGTGGGAAAAGTGGAAAATGTTACGATTTTCTCTTTTATCAAGGCAAATCAACAGGCTTGAACGAGAATAATCTCAAAAACTATGGTCAAGGGGCAGCTGTTGTACTTCATTTTTCTGAAAGAATTGCCCATAGAAACAGTAAATTGTTTTATGACAATTATTTTTCTTCATATTCTCTTCTGAACATGTTGCGGGAAAATGAAATTTACGCTGCTGGAACAATTAGAATAAATAGATTCTACAAACCCCCTGTGATGTCAGATTCAGAAATGAAAAAAAAAGACAGAGGATATTCTGATGAAGTCGTTAACAGCGACAATACAGTAGTGGTGGTGAAATGGTTAGACAATAAAACAGTATGTCTTGCTTCTAATTACGTTGGAATTGGAGTTGAGGATAAGGTAAAGAGATGGGACAAATCGCAGTCTGCTTACGTAGAAATTAACCGTCCCGCAATTATCCGCGATTATAATCACGCGATGGGAGGGGTAGATCTTTTCGATCAGCTTATCAGTTATTATAGAATTTTTATACGATCACGAAAATGGACACTGAGGGTAATTATGCACATGGTAGATTTTGCCCTGGCGAATAGTTGGATTGAATATAAAAAAGATTGCGAAGAAAAAGGGATTCCACAAAAAAAAGTTATGGATCTTTTAGCTTTCAGAATGAGAGTTGTTCATTGTCTGATTTACATGGGAAAACCGGTGTCTTCAAATCGAAGCAAGAGAGGAAGACCCACGTCTTCACCATCTTCATCAAGTCCAACTTCCATTCGTAAACATTACTCCAAAGAACAGCGACCTTTGCACGAAGTACAACTTGATGGGACAGATCACTTGCCAGTTTTTGATGAAAACAAAGAAGCCACTCGTTGTAAAAAGCTGGGCTGTAAAGGCCGAAGTCACATATATTGCTGCAAATGCAAAGTACATTTGTGTTTTGTACGAGAAAGACAATGTTTTACTTCATTTCATAGAACGGAGCAGTGAAGATTTTTATCTAAAAGTTATTTATAATATTTTTAAAATGTTGTTATAAACCCTATTATATTTTTTTTTGTCAGAGAATAAAGTTTATATTATTTACTAATGTTTCTGATACCTATTTACTTACATAAAAATAAAATTACTTTGGACCATTTGTACATGTACATGTACATTCTTATTTTTTAATAAAAAATAAGTTTTTTTAATTTTTTGGTTTATGGATTGTTTAAATATTGTCCACTGATAACACATACGACCACAATTATTTTTTTGTTTAAACAAATAAAAATCAGGTTTGAAGGGGTTAAATGAATTTAATTTGTAATAACAAAAATTTCTTCTTTTTTATAATTAATCTAAGAAAACTGCAGCTTCCTAATTGTCAATATATTTGCGATATTTCCAAAGATTCAGCAAATTGAAAAATACTAAAATAACTTAGAAATGATATCACGGTATGATCTGGTTACGGAGATTAATCTCTTTCAATTTGAAATCAATAAAAAATGTTCTAATAAAATCGTTTTAGTTATAGTTGTTGACTGATCAAGTTGATTCTATCTTATCAGACGAAATGTATTACAACTTTTTGCGATTTTTGCTAGATCTTGAATACAAAGTAATTTTTCCAAATGGGAATCACTTTAATGTTATTTTTTAAATTCTTACGTCGACGAATTCAAGAGGACAGTATCCTAATAACATAAGACTTCGCCTCGAAATACTTGAAATGTGACTGGCGCAGATCAAAAAGAGTCATGATATTAAGCAGTGCTCGAAATGGACTTTTTCACAAACCTGACCGCTTCCGAAATTTTTTCATTAGGTAAGTAAAAACAAAATAAAGTGACACTCGCAACTTTTATTTTGTTACAAAATTTTCCACGATAGCTCGTATTTTTGGCCATCTTGTGAACTCTTCTGCGGCTGGCTGCATCATCGGCTGAATATCGGCCTGAAACATAACAATAAAAAATTAATACCAATATACTTATGCTACTTACAATTTAAAAATGTTATTAGGTAGGTTTAAATAGATTTTAATTACCTTTTGCTAACCACGATCGTACATATTTTTCAGGATTAAATTATAGTGGTGGTCCAACGCAGTTTATTAATAATAGTGCAACAGTTGTTTCCACTGACAAAGACGATCGTAATGGTGTTACTATTTCATTCATTGAAGTGAAATTCCTTTCACATTCGCTAGTGGATATTGCAATTGATGTAATGACTTTTAAAAGTGATTTCAAATCATCAGGAATTTCTGTTTCTTCTCCGCTCATTTTGTAGAACCTAAAGCCACGAGTTGTTTGTGCATCATTGAAATGCATTACACAGAAGTCTAATTTCTTTATCACCATATTGTATTTCTATTTGAGCATCATTTGATCCTGTCCAATTCTTTGGCTCAAGAACACTAATACTCGCATGTAAATTGGTGTATTTGTACACATTTTAAATCTGACTTATCTGACGTTTTGCATCATCGTGAGCACCATGAGAAGACGAAGTTGTTATCATACGATTTCTTATGTTATTTACCAAACTAGTATACAGCTGCGCAGTATTTATGGGTACAACTCTAACCTCATGAAGTTGTATACCTTTGTATTTTCTGTAGCCATCGAGTCGAAAACTCTAATTGTAGTTTTTATAGCTTTATCAGCTTCAATAAAAGTAATGTTTCGTTGCTGCAATAATTCTGACAAATCTCCCATTTCGTCAAGGGCGTCAGACATAGCAAGTAAATTTGTTAAAAATTGTATATAATGTTCAGTAAACCATTTTATTTGACCCTTTCTGTTGTATCTCTAGTCAAATCCTCAGAAGCTGTGTCAAAATGTTCACAAAGTTCTTGGTAGTTATGTAATACAGCATTAATTGTACTTTTGCTTGATGCAACCAATCGACCAGATAAAATTCTTCCAATTCTTAAAATTTGCGCCTCTAACGAACCTGTTGCCTTTTTGAGCTCATTTTGGTATAAGCTACATAATTTATCAATAAAGATTTTGAAATCGTTGATACCACTGACTTCATTAACGCAGTCATTGACAGCAAGTTTTAATCTGCGATTAGAGCAGTGCAACACTAATAAATTTGGGAATATTTTTTGCAACCGCGTTGATACTCCGGAGTTCTTTCCAATCATAACCCAAGTAGCAAGCTCACGTTATATTCACGTCCTTTTTTGGTGATTAATGGTCATTAAACGTCATATGACCAACAGACGACGTCATTAATATCGTCATTATTATGACTAATGCAATACGTCAAAGTTATGACGCCATGTTAACGTTTTATAAACGTCTTTAAAATCAGAGTTTACATTTGCGCAAACCAAGCATAAGTTTACGTACTGGTGGTATTACATATCGTGGTTGTACCACTGTGTATTTGTTTAAAATTAATAATAAAAAAAGAAATACTTGATCTTCAGAATTTATGCTGTTTAATTTGTACTAAAATATACTTAATCTTGTTATTATTTTGTCAGACATTTGGACCCTAAAATTACAATAATTATCATGAAATTATGATTTTTAAATTATTGTTGTATACATTTTTTATTAACTTTTAATATACACACATTTTGGATTGCACATAGGTACGTACAAAGAAGTCACACATTTTTTGTCTTTCATCACCTGACTGCGCCTGCGTTACCGTTATTTTTCTGTGGTTTCGCCCTTTTACACCCAGAATAACGGCGTCTCAAAACAGGTCGCTTTTAAGTACAATTTTAAGATGATAATATTTACAAAAATGTGCACGTGAACCAAGAGACTTGTTTCTGTTATTTCGCTTCCAGGTCGTTGTGCTTCAGATAATAAGTTGTATTTTCAATTGGGTTCTACTTTGAGGTTAACCGGTAACTCTGTTTAACCCTGTGCTTCCATTATTCGGTAAGCATGATAATTATTTCACCTGTAAGTATAACTGAGGCATTTACTTACTCTTACCCTTACAGACATAATTATGGTCATCATAGGTGTTGAGTTTCACGAAAACGATGGCGGTGATATCGCTATTGTTATCAGGCATGGATAATTCCTCGGAAGTCGGAAGTATTTTGGCCTCCACACAAGAACAAGGAGAAATATTATAAAGCGCTAAAAAACGGAGACATTCGGGATGAAAATATATGGCCATTGTATAAAATAACATGATTTTTTTTCTGTTGGTGAGATATATTTTTTTATTTGTCACTTACAGTAGTTAATATTATATACATGATTAATGATTATATATCTGCTGTACAGTGCAAGCACAGACTAAACAATCCAGACCGGCAACTTAATCCTAGATTTTATCCAGAGTACTCATCCTTGTCTAGCAAAGTAAATTTCAATACTCTACCATCTTTGTCAGATTCAGTGAACTTGGAGATGAGATGGCGCTAGCGTCAATTAAAATGTTTGTTATGCTGTGGTTATATGTCATTCAAAACTACATTTCAAATTTGACACGTTTGACATAATTTTGCAATCCTTTGTCGTACATCGTATTAATTATATGTTGATACAAATATGGTGTTCAAGTGTTTAGTGTGCGGGTTTGGGCAGGATGAAGTTGCACAGGTTTCCTGCAAATCTCGACGAGTGAGTATAAATATTGTACAGTTGTGCTTTAAATATGTATATTACAAAATTTCTTAGTCATCATATTATATTATATTACAAGATTTGTATATTATTATTGTCTTCTCATTACTGGTTGTGTAATTTAATTTTATAATGTTTTATTGTATAAGTATATGTATCAATAAAAACTATTATTATTATATCCCTATGTTTTCCTTGACAGTTTACACTTATTAGATTATTATATTTTTCTTAATCTTATATAGAGTAGTAGTTTATTGTGTCTAATAGGTCACCGTACGAGGGATGTTATAATACATGTAAGTAAAAGATTAATATTTATATTTCGTATCACATATTTACACCATATTTAATATGTAACACCACAAAATTACACATAAGATGCTCAAACTATGGCTATAATTGTTACAGTAAGTAATATTTATTACCATAGTTTTAGTAACTTTTGTGTATGTTTCTGTTACATAAATAATGTATTTAATAAGCGTATTCTAAAAACAAGCTCATTTCAAATTTCGCGCCAATATGCTTCTAGCGCCATCTTCGTACCAAGTTCACTGATGTGTGACAAGGATAGCAGATCTTGGATAATTTTTTTTCAAGTAGTTGCCGGTCTGGGTTGTTTAGTCTGTGGTGCAAGGTTAACTTGAACTGTTGTCATGCTCGTTAGAGGAGTATCAAACAATGTAATGTCACTGCAGAAAAAAATCATATCTATTAGGCTGCGTGCATACCAATTATACAAAACATTTTATTTGTCAAACAAAATGTTTGAAGTACTGCAGCGTCCATTAAAATATATGAGAATGTTTGACCAAAATGTACACCAAGCAAACTAAATGTTTGACAAACGTTTTAAACACATTTCTGGCAAATTCTTAATTAATAATGTGTTAATAAATTTAATTGACATTAATTATAAATGCCAAATGATTGTATAATTTAGTTTTTAGTTTTTTTGTACATATATTTTGATCAATTTTTGTACAACAACCTAATAATTTGTCAAATTTGTGTGCATAGTGGCTTCAAATAAATCTTGTCAAACATTTTGTATAATTGGTGTGCGAGCAGCCTTAGATAAAAATCTGCACTATACAAACAAAAATTAAAAAAATAAAAACTGTAGTAAGCTGCACCTAGTAGTTATTTATTTAACATGTTTATATGTGATCCTAGTATAATATAAAGATTAATGCTCCGTACAAACTTTTATTTTCACCCTCATTAATTTACTTTATATTTTTTATATCGATTATGTCAGTAAGACTCGAAACTGTTATATGTTGTCATGGCATTGAAATAAGAACCGCAGTGTTATAATACTTAGAAAGTGGAGTATTACCTGTAACACTGGGCTATTGAAAACACATTTGCTAAAAGGAAGAACATGTTTAATTCTTTTGCACAATAATAATGTACTTTTCAGATGATTATGATAAGGCTCTTAAAAAGATAAAGGAAGCCGAAGTAACGTCTGATTTACAATCAGAGGTGGAAGACACATATAGAAGGTCCAAAAGGAAGCATGTTGCTAGAAAAGTTTATGATACCACTAGTGATGAAGATGATAATGTAGGAATATTTGAACGTCCACCACCAATAAAAACAGCAAAGCATTTGCATGGTAATTTAATTTCTGCATTTTCTTTGTATTAAGTGATAGTTTTTAGATCAAGCGTTTACTTCAGATCACTTTGTAAATCCACCAGAAACAACATCTCTTAGAATCAACACACCATTATCGAGCAGCAATACTTCAGTTATCGATGGACAAGTGTTGTTGGAAAAAGAAGGTGAGCAAAA
The DNA here is from genome assembly GCA_963170755.1 of Amphimallon solstitiale. Classification (NCBI taxonomy): domain Eukaryota; kingdom Metazoa; phylum Arthropoda; class Insecta; order Coleoptera; family Scarabaeidae; genus Amphimallon; species Amphimallon solstitiale. Next base: position 181,821,599 of record OY720675.1, read on the forward strand.
TATTTTAACGTTAAAAGATAACTGACAATGTTGGTTTCTTAGGCTTGGGTTTGGCACACAAGAGTATTATTAATTTGTTGCAGCAGATTAAGGAACAAAATAAACAAATTTTGCACCGCTTGAGTCAACAAGACATCATAACAAATTCTATAATAAGTTTTCCTGATCTTCCAGTGGAACTGCCAATTAAAAATGAAGAAGAATTAAATACCCTGGAAAATGTCCTTTCAGATAAGGAAAAGTCATTTGCTTTGGTAAATAACTGTATAACGCTATAAACACTTATTGTAATGAAATAATTTTAAACATTTGCAGGGTTTTTATTTGTCATGAATTGGGGGAAGGGATGCAACTTCTCTAACAAATAATATTTTAAAACGATGCCTCACTAATCAGCTGGCTTGTAACTAAAGTTTTTGTGGAAAGGGAGTGAAGAAGGCATTTGCCAATTTATGCCTAAACAGGGTTGTTATCAGTAAGTGCAATTCAGCATAAAATTTCATATTTTATTAATTTATTTGCTTTAATTACACGTAGAAGCTGTAAAATGTAAATATCCCCCAAGACTTGAAAGAGACATTGAAGACCACATCAAAGTTCGGTTAAAACATTCGCCACAACGCCACAAACTTGAATGCGCCAAGGAAAGAAAATGAAGCGTCGTAGAAAAGAGCTTGTTGGCCCTCGGCAGATTAATAGGAGGATTGCAGAAGCTGTGGATAGTGAATCAAGTCGGACAGAAAAACGTACGTGCATTTCAGAAAATCTTATTGGTAATGAAAATCAAATGTTTTCTTTCTCTAATGTTGCAAATCTTTCCACAATTTCAATGTAATTTTGTTTTATTTTTTATATTAGAATTGATGTTTTATTCCACAATAAATATTTTAAATGGTGACATTTGTATTATTTTGTACGTTCATATCACGACATTGTATAACGTTCATTTAACGTTAAAGAATGACGTCATTTTATGTTATTATTAAACGTTCATTTCACGTACAAACATGACGTCAAAGAACGTCATTATGAAACGATTATTTAACGTTAAAAAATGACGTCGCTAGACTGTGACATTAGGCCGTCATTTTTACGTCATACGGACGTCCGAAATCACGTTAGTTTGGGTCATTGACTGACCAAAAAAAGACGTGAATTTAACGTGAGCTTGCTACCTGGGAACCGAGGCTCCATCACAGGCAAATTAGGAAATCTTTTATGAAACGGAATAGTGATTTCACGAACCGGAACGGCGATTTCACGAACCGGAACGGCGTTCCGGTCCATTTCGAGTACTGGTATTAAGGGTCCTCAATAGTGGATCTGTGTATAGTTGAAAAATAGCAGATTTTTGATGGAAGATATTTTTGTTGATTTTAAATTTGGAGAAAACCTTAATAATTTAGTAATCTACCCCGCTGAATAATCAAACTTTGAAAAAAATTATCTGATTAAAGAAAATTAATTAATATGTCAAAATCTTTAAAACAAGTTTTCTCAAAAATCCTTAGCAGCAGATTTGTTTGCTTTAGTTCACGTTAAAAATTGAATAAAAAGCTAGCATGCTCTGCACTTATTTTTCATTCAACTATTCTTTACTTTGTTTTAAATGAATATAAAATAAATTAAAATTAGGCAACCTGCATTACAATTAATGTTATTCTGGTAAAAATCTTTCCCGCGATTACAAATGTGTAAATATTTGATCATAAATGAATTTTTATTCACTTAGATATTGAGTTATTATTTCAAATATTTATTATTTATTCCCTATGTGTAATAGGTACTCGGACATCATTCGGTTAATCAAGTATGAGCTATGCAACCAATATTGCGATTGCCGTTTCAGTATCGAGGAGCCTTAAGAGAAAAAACGATAATTCTACGTAAAATATATTGGGTATCATAAATTGACTGTGAACAAACATCGCTAAATGGCCGATCTGAATATTACAACATTTAATTAAGTAATGTAATACACACACTTCTAAGTCATCGTTCAAGTTACATTGGTTGAACTGTACTGCAATAGAAATTGGTATGAAAAATGAGAGCCGAATATTTTTATATAAATAGTAGAACAACATGTATGAAAGTGTATAAAGCTATTACAATGTTCGAAAACATAGTTCATTCGATGAAAGTAATTTAATACAATTAATGCTTCTTTTTTAGGTTCCCTGGCCTAAGGCTGGTACTCCATCATCATATTCATCTAAAAAGGATTCACCATCTACGTCCAAAGTAAGTAAAATAATTGTTAATAGTAGTTGAACTTATATATGATTAAATTAAGGTTCTATAATAAGACTCAAGAGTAATTTCTTTTTCGTTTTGTTGTACTTGTCATAGGTGTCTGTAATTGATATATAGATTAAAATTTCGAAATTTTCATTAAATTGGCAACTTGGACACGTTTTCCTTCATTTGTTATAGCGTGAGAGCTCAAAAACTTACTAAAGAACTGTCTAAACTGAGCTTATGCGATTATAATGTCAAAAAAATTTAGCAATTATGTTAGTCACCCATAATTTAAATAATAACGATAGAGAATGATTAACTTTCAAAATTTGAGGTTTGCTAATGTTTTTTTTTAGTTTTAAGTGACAATCCCCTGAATAATTCAGCAAATTTACCAATTACATTCGTCTGAAAATGAATCACAGACATGTGCAAAACCATTAGTTATGTACCTCGAAGATATACATATATATCGACGTCACGAACTGAAAATTTAGTTTTAATATTATTTAAAAGAATTTTTGTTGATATTTTTATTTTACGTTAATAATAGAAATTTAAATCACCCATACATATATGCAGATTTATTTTAAACTTACAGAAACGAATATAAGAATCCGAAAATTATGGAGTATGTGTGTGTTTTTTGACACTGCCAAAGTTTAGTAACAACTGACCATTGTATAATGAATAAGTTAATGAAAATCCATACACTTAGTCGATGATTAAAATTATTTTAAGAAATGCATGACAAATTTTGAATAAGTAATTATTCATTTGTTCATTTCAGTATGAGAGCAATTACAGCAGGACTCGGCCAGAAGCCAAGAAACTCGAAGATAAAAGTTCGTCAACATTGGGCAGCAAATATAGCGCCTACAGTTCAGGCTACCAACGTGACTCCGGTGCACACTCTGGTAGTAAGTATACGCGCTACTCACAATTCCTCTCACTTATAAATGGCATGATCATATAGGTCTCCAGAAATACTTAGAATAATAATTAAAGGTATTTAATGTGTAAATGTAAAGATTAACGCCAATTAAATTATTCTAGAAAAAATAGTAAGTGACCACAAGATATTAAACGCTTAATGCATTTTCACCAAATATACATGGCAGATTATATTATTGAATACTTGATTAATAACTTGTTAATGTTGAGAGTGTGTGAACACTACTAACGTATAGTGTAATTACTAGTTTATACTTTTTTAATTTCTGCGTCCGGTAAAGTTATTCAAATGGAAAACTTACAAGTGTACAAGTTTGGGCATCTCAAGGTTTTGATCTTGGTCTTGAGTCATACCACACGTACAAATTACATACATCCACCGTAGCCCCATCGTTGAAGATTTGGCTTACACTTCTCCTTTCGAAGACTATTTAATGTTTTCTAGGTAAGATATGGAAGCTTGGGCTCAGCTGTTCTTCATACTGCTCCAACAGTTGGTGTTTGTCCTTTCTATAGCGCTATCCGGCGGTCCATTAGTTCAATTTCTGTTACCACTAGTTTTCTAATCATTTGTGGAGCAAGATCAGGAAAACGAATTAGCACCCTTGTTGTTACCGGTTTTGAACAACTTAATATACGTGTGGTGTCATTTACAGATATATCCACCTGTTTCTTATGAGTCGTGTTTCACCATACCGGTGCTGCATATTCAACAACTGAGATAGGTAAAGTTATCACTGAAGTTCGCAGAATTTGTGCTTTAGTACCCCATGCTGTGCTTTTCAGTTTCCAAATGGTGTATTTCTGGCATAAAGCTTTTACTTGGTATCCGTACAGTGTTGTTTCAGAAATACTAGATATTACTTGTAATTTCTTCACTTTCGAACGCTGATCTTCTAATACCAATTCTTCAATAAATGAAATCCTTTTTGACATTACGACTTCAATCGGACGCCCGTGATATCTTCAAGGGGAGAAACATTTTGCCTAATTCTTTAAAGTATGATATGAAAGAGACAAATAAGCAAATGCTGGCTAAGGTTTATTTAATTTGTTTAGATGTGTTCTCTTTATGATGGTGACGTATTTGAATTTTGGAAACTGATACATTATCATGTACTAATGACGTTACTCGACAACAGATTAATAACTACTGTTCCTCTAATTTTACTATTTCCAAAGTAGACTTAGGGAATGTGCAGCTATGTCATAAAATTACCTTTTATCACGTTTAAACAAGTATGTATAAGACTGCCAGGCTTAGAACACATTGCGCTTACCTCGTACATGAAATTGATAGAACCAACAACGTAAAGTACAAACAGATAGGAAATTATTACAATCTTTACAATAAAACAAGTATTGATAGCACCTTCCCGAGGATAGTCTGTAATTTTAGAAAGATATTGAATAAATAGTAGGTATTTGGAATTGAATAAAAAGGTTATAATTTCTAACAAATCTGTTGGCGTATTTTAAACCATAAAATTAAATAAAAATAGTAATAACGATCGTTTTATAATCATAAGGTAAACCATGTTTTTTTTGTCGTGTGTGCATAACATTTTGAAGTTGACAGGATATTCAACAATTTGTTCAGAGCTTTAATTCGTCCCCAATCTGCAAAACGAATCTCGTTTTCTTTGAATTATCTTTTTGTCACTGTTGGCAAGACATTTTATTTGATTTAACGAGACCGCAAATGGCACGCACCAAACGCAAACAATTTGATGGTTATGTTTGTACTTTTATGATTGTTGATATCAAGCATATCGTTCATATTCGGCCATCGTCGTGTCACGTCGTATAAGGTCTAGTTTTCTGACTGGTTCCCGTTATTTTATAAAATAGTGTACGAAATTTTATTGCTCATACGGTATGATTTTAGGGACCTTTATAGTTATAACTATAAAGACAGGTTTTTAAAAGGAAAAATATCCCCATGCGCAAATTCACTATACCTATTCATCACCTTATAGATATAGTTTTACAATAAATAATATACGTTTATTTAGCAATTGTTATTATTTTACATTTTCTGGCTTAACAATACTTTGTTGTTTACGTGAAACAATTTAACCTAATAAAAAAAAAACAGAATTATAGACTCATATACTTACATTACATATATTACATAATGTCAGCATTTGTCTATTAATGCATACAATAAATTCAATACAAATACCAATTGTGCAACGTTTACTAACTAACCTACTTTAAATTATATATACACAATTTCTTATGTCTAGAGGTAACTTATTATAACGTTTTTTGATGTTTGCACATATTTACATATAAAAAATTACTTATTTTTCTAGAATGTATTATAATTATTATTATTATGAGTCTTGCATTAAATATACGTACTTAATTTTAGACTTTTGTTTTTCTAGAATTCTTTGATAACTGGGACAATTTCTGTCAAATGCTTTAACATCCAAATTAATATTTAATTTTTCTACCAACCTCATACAATTTACACACTTTTCGTCCTCACTAACACCATTAACACAATTGTCCAGTGTTCACCTGTACACCTGCTGCATGCTTTAGTAACTCTGCAATCTCTTGCAAAGTGATTATAACCTGCACAGTTATAACATTTCTTCCATCCAACATTAATTTTTTCTTTCTGTAGCATTTTTCCAAATATATCCGATTCTACGTCAATTATTATGGTACCATAGTTCATTTTGCGTTTACTTTTTCCTTTATATCACTTCCTAGTATTTTTAAGTCATTCTGATTAACAATTGCGCACATAATATCCTCTGGCTGCATGTCAATATATTCTTTTTCCACTCCTACTATAATAATCTGTGAATCTTTACACTTAGGATCTAACACATCATATTTATTTCCCAATTCTTTTTTTATTTGATTTTTCAATTTTTGCTTTGGAAGTAGTATCACTGCAACTAACCAAAATACCACCTTCGCTTATATTTTTAATTGTATCTACACTTACAGTTTAGTAGGGTCAATTTTATTTTTCAATCCTGTGTTTGTTTCCTGACTTTTCTGTGTTTAATTTTTTGGTTTTATAATAATTTTATCACTTTTCTTTATTTTTATTCCGGCGATCGAAATAGACTTCACGAATCAATGTTTTGATCTGAAATTGTTTGAAGGCAATCAATAAGTTTTTTATCTATTTCATTCATTTTTTGACCAACTTTTAGTTTACCACAAATATCGCACACATATGTAATTATATCGGTTTCACTTAATTTTTTAGCTGTTTCGTCGCTTACTTTCGTGCATTTACCATATTTCTCTTCCTCACATATGAAACACTTTACCGTTCTTTCCGTCCTTCTGAATTCCAGTTGGCAAACATAACACTTATTGGATGATATATTTTTTGTTATTTTATGTATATTGACCAACGCAAATGATTAATCATTAATTTTGTCCTTCGATGAAATCCTCACTCTACAAATTCTAAACTACTACTACAGTTGTTAGGTACTGAAGGAGATTATTTATATATATGAATTGTTTGATATAATCTGTAGTAAATTTTTACATAATTTAAGATTATATTAATTATAAATACAACGCTGCAAACACTAATAGTTTCAATGAAAAAGATTTAATACAATCATAATCATATTTCAGACCTTCTTATATTTTTAAACAATATATTAAAATGTCAGGTATTTGACAAACCTACATTTCTAATTTCCTTGAGGACTTTTTGTCTAAATTATGAAATTTACTTATACTTTCTTAAAATATTGCAATTTGATTAAATTGAAATGATAATGAATATTATAATATTTTATAAATATTATGACGTATAAATAAATTATTCTTCATTAAATATGGGTACATTAATGTTGTCATTTATAAACACAACTAAAAATTCTGTTTAAATTAAAACATGAAATTGAGAAACATATTTAAAGGAGCAATATAAAAATGCGGTTTGATACCTCGAATTTATTTCTAGACATTTATCTAATTATGAGAAATAATAATTTATTATGAACGTCAAATTGAAAAAAAAACATAAAGCAAATGCTTATAATGTACATGTAATTTATAACAAAGTGATATAAATATGTATGTAGATAACTATTTTAATCTAACCTCTCATGACAAAAGCCTCAATTTTCAAAGTTGCAGTATTATTCAATATCTAGAATAGATTCGAAGTACCTGTTATCCAAAGTAGTGCTTTATATAACAATATATTAAATGATATAAGAAGAATCCATATCATTGTTTTCATTGTCCACTATATACTAATTTGGATGTTTATGCGTTTTAAAATCTTCTACCAGGTTAAATTTTATACTTTAGATATAAAAGGTGATGTCTAACGATTAATAAATACTAACTCAAATATTTTAGTGTTACTTAAGTAAACCAGTCATAAACGTGTCAAGAGTAGTCTTATAGCGTGTTTTTCACTTTATATGAAGACATGTAAATAAATTGTTTTTAAGAACGCAATTAGTATAACACTTTTACCAGTGATAGATACCACTACTATTAATAGTTTTGTAGAAATTATTTTTCTTTGGAGTATCAATCCCGCCAACTACGATTAAAGTAGGAACTAATAGTCTTCCAAGTAAAGTCATGGCAGTAATTAAAATAGAACAAAAAATTTATTAAAAAAAAGGTTGTTACAACGGCTGTTACAACGTGCAATAAAAACAAGAAAATATTAATCATTAAATTATAATTTTGTAACACTTATTAAAAGGAAATTTTTCAACTAAGTAGCTCTGACGCAGAATACATATTCTTCTATTTTTCTTCAGTGTTGTAACAATTGCGGCAAAATTTCGCGGCAGGCTTGTCGGATCCTCTCGTATAAGTCCTCTCTGCTACGGTCTGAATACATACCATAGATGGATGACCAATATTTTTAACAGTTCCTCAAAAAAAGAAGTCTAGTGGTGTAATATCGGGCTGTCTTGGTGACCATTCGATTAATGGACTATTACGAGCTATCCATCTTAAAGTAAAATTCTTGTCCAACCCTGCATGTACTATTTCTTATTCTTGCGTTATAAACTGAGGGTTCATTAAGCTGCAAATACAGTTTTCGCCTTACAGTGAGTGGCAAATCATCAACTGAATCAATTAATTCTGTATTTCATAATGTTTTCAATGAGTTTACACAAAAACTACAAAATTAAAACGTTTCATAGAAACTTATATTTGTAGGATTTTAGTGATTATCAACATCTTTATTACCTCCTTTTACTTTCTTATACGTAGTATAAGGAAGTATTGTGATGATGAAAATTTTCGACCTCGAGATTTTTGCAGATGTCCACGTTTCGAGGTCCCCTGATACCAAAAAAGTGGTTTTTAAAAAATGTCTGTGTGTCTGTGTGTCCGTGTGTGTCCGTGTGTGTGTGTGTGTGTGTGTGTGTGTGTGTGTGTGTGTGTGTGTGTGTCTGTGTGTGACCACGATAGCGGTCAAACCGCTGTAGATATCAATTCCAAATTTTGTATTTACGTGTATAATCTGCCTCTTGAGAACTGATTAGATTTTGAGCAAAATCGGCAGACCGGAAGTAGTAGTTTACTTGAGTGAAAAAATCGAAATTTGCAAATATTTCGTCAATTACTAAGTTTAAACAAATTTATAAAGAATTCATATGTACTTAGAATTAAGTTTGAAACAAATTGTCTTAAAAAAGTTTTTCGAAATTCCAACCGGAAGTAGGTCTTTTACTCTTATCGAAAATCAGTTTTTTGCGAATATCTCGCAAGTCATGCTTTTAAGACAAATACGTTACGAATATAAAAGTATTTAAAACATCATTTTCAATATCTTTTATATAAAAAAAATTTCAAAATTCAGACCGGAAGTACCACTTTTACTCTTATCGAATAGCGATTTTTTGCAAATATGTCGTAAGTTATGCATTCTATATATATTTATCAAGAGTACAAAAGTATTTAGAGTTAGATATGGAATATTTTTCGTATAAATGAAATTTCAAAATTCGGACCGGAAGTAACACTTTCATACGTATAAGAAAGTCGTGTGGTGGCCACACCTCATTTTTTACTTTCTTATACGTAGTATAAGGAAGTATTGTGATGATGAAAATTTTCGACCCCGAGATTTTTGCAGATGTCCACGTTTTGAGGTCCCCTGAAAAAAAAAAGTGGTTTTTAAAAAATGTCTGTGTGTCTGTGTGTCTGTGTGTCTGTGTGTGTGTCTGTGTGTGTGTGACCACGATAGCGGTCAAACCGCTGTACATATCAATTCCAAATTTTATATTTACGTGTATAATCCGCCTCTTGAGATCTGATTAGTTTTTCAGTAAAATCGGTTGACCGGAAGTAGTACTTTACTTCAGTGAAAAAATCGAATTTTGCAAATATTTCGTCAACTACTAAGTTTAAACAAATTTATGAGGAATTCATATGTACTTAAAATTAAAATTGAGAACCATTTTATTTAAAAAGTTTTTCAAAATTACTACCGGAAGTAGGGCTTTTACTCTTATCAAAAATCAGTTTTTTGCCAATATTTTGCAAGTCATGCTTTTTAGACAGGTACGCTACGAATATAAAAGTATTTAGAACTTAATTTTCAATATCTTTTGTATAAAAAAAATTTCAAAATTCGGACCGGAAGTATCACTTTTACTCTTACCGAATAACGATTTTTTGCAAATATGTCGTAAATTATGCATTCTATATATATTTATTAAGAGTACAAAAGTATTTAGAATTGGATTTGCAATATTTTTTGTATAAATGAAATTTCAAAATTCGGACCGGAAGTAGCACTTTTATTCTTAGCGAGTAGCACTTTTCTTCGAATATCTTGCAAAGTATGCGTTCTATATCGATTTATTAAGAGAATGAAAGTACTTAGAATAGGATTTTGAATAAGTTTTGTATTAAAAAAATCTTAAAATTGTATAGTATGAAACGCTCATACGTATAAGAAGGTCGTGTGGTGGCCACACCTCATTTTTTACTTTCTTATACGTAGTATAAGGAAGTATTGTGATGATGAAAATTTTCGACCTCGAGATTTTTGCAGATGTCCACGTTTTGAGGTCCCCTGATACCAAAAAAGTGGTTTTTAAAAAATGTCTGTGTGTCTGTGTGTGTGTCTCTCTGTGTGTGACCACGATAGCGGTCAAACCGCTGTACATATCAATTCCAAATTTTATATTTACGTGTATAATCCGCCTCTTGAGATCTGATTAGTTTTTCAGTAAAATCGGTTGACCGGAAGTAGTACTTTACTTCAGTGAAAAAATCGAGTTTTGCAAATATTTCGTCAACTACTAAGTTTAAACAAATTTATGAGGAATTCATATGTACTTAAAATTAAAATTGAGAACCATTTTATTTAAAAAGTTTTTCAAAATTACTACCGGAAGTAGGGCTTTTACTCTTATCAAAAATCAGTTTTTTGCCAATATTTTGCAAGTCATGCTTTTTAGACAGGTACGCTACGAATATAAAAGTATTTAGAACTTAATTTTCAATATCTTTTGTATAAAAAAAATTTCAAAATTCGGACCGGAAGTATCACTTTTACTCTTACCGAATAACGATTTTTTGCAAATATGTCGTAAATTATGCATTCTATATATATTTATTAAGAGTACAAAAGTATTTAGAATTGGATTTGCAATATTTTTTGTATAAATGAAATTTCAAAATTCGGACCGGAAGTAGCACTTTTATTCTAAGCGAGTAGCACTTTTCTTCGAATATCTTGCAAAGTATGCATTCTATATCGATTTATTAAGAGAATGAAAGTACTTAGAATAGGATTTTGAATAAGTTTTGTATTAAAAAAATCTTAAAATTGTTTAGTATGAAACGCTCATACGTATAAGAAAGTCGTGTGGTGGCCACACCTCATTTTTTACTATATCTTCATCGCTACTATGACTTTACTTGAAACATTAGTTTTTATTTTAATTATAGTTGACCGGATTTAGTATAAAAAAATGCATTTCTGCAAAAATATTAATGGTAATGGTCTCTATCACTAATAAAAGTTTTATATTAATTGTATTATTAATAAACAATCGACTTGGGTGTCTTCATGTAAACTGAAACATAGTGTAAGAATATTCTTGACACGTTTATAACTGTTTTGCTTAAATAATACGACAATACCAGTTAGTGTTTTCTTCAAACATCAAAAATTATCTCTCACTAACAAACTTTTTTATTTATAACTAACCGTCTCTCCCTAGTTACTTGTATTATAATTCTGAATTAATTTTTTTCTTAAAAATATGCAGATATAATTCTATTAATTCTTGTTAAATTTTCTAACATCGTATTTAAGAAAATGAATGGAGAATTTTTTCACGTTTAAGAATTTGTAATAGTTTCTTTCAAGTGTAATAGTTTTATAATAAATAAGTTCAAATTATAAAATAAAATCTTTATATTTACATATAACACTGTATAAACATAATACCTATGTTTAAGACTAACATAATTGAATATATGTAATTTTATTCAGCAATACTGTATGTTAATATCATCTTTATTTTTTAAGGTGGGCTTTCGACTCGAACCGACCTCACAACGAGATATAAAACGACGTCTGAGAAAAAAGACACAAGTCACCCACCCATTACCTACAGGCCACTCACTAGAACAACCACATCAAGATCTAGAGATCCTAGTCCTGTTGATCGAGATAAGGCTGAAAGTAGTTCCTCTTCCAGTAGCTACAATTTAAATCGATTGTATCCACGATCGTATACGCGTTCTGCAAGCAGAGAAAGGACAGAAACTGGTAGTTCCTCTTCAACTATTCCTAAATATTCCGGTAGAACATCATTAACGAAAGACGACGTAAAATATACTCCCCTGGGAAAAACCTCTCGCGAAGTATCGAGGGAGGATCTTACATCAGCAATTACGACGTCATCTTCCTCATCGCGATATAAATGTGCGTCTAGTAATTTGCGAACACCTTCAAGAGAGGATTTAAGTAAACCATCTCAAAAATATATAAATAGTCGATTTTTACCAAAGAATTCGGTCGAAAAAAGTTATACAGCGTACACGCGCCCCTCTGCTTCCCGAACAAGTGAAGTAAGTAGAAAAAATAGAGAACTATTAAATGTGTTAAGTACGCAAACTGAAGATAAAAGCCGTCCAGTCAGCAGGTGTTCATCTGTAGCACAAGAGGAATTTATAGAAAGGCCAAAAATTGATATTCCAAAAATCGATGTTTTATCATTTGATGACATGGAAACTATTGTAGTGGTTACAAGAAGTACTTCACCAAATTTATCCAATTTAAATTCTTCAGGGGTACGAACAAAAAGGTTTGACAATGCACGAACTATAGAGAAACAAATAACCAGACCCAAAAAGCGACCGGAAATGGTTCACAAGGAAATGCAATCAGACAGATTAGATGATAGTACTAAAAGTTCTAGATTTGCCGGTGCGTCGCGAATAGCAACATATCTAGACTTAAAATATTCTAGTCCAAATGAAGATAGGCAAAATAAATCAAATAGTACAGAGAGTTCTAGTCCATTAGATAGTAAAGAAGTAGAAGAATCTATTTCTAAAAGAGAATCCGAAAGTCCGAAAAGTTTATCAAGAAATAGTTCTACTAAAAGTATAAATTACTCGTCTTCGAAATCAAGCCTGCCAAAAGAATCGAAAAGCAAGTCTTCCACTTCAGTACAGTATGATAAGACAAAATCAAAATTAACTCCTCCGAGGTCTGTGAGCAATAGTGATTCTAAAAACCATTTGCCTCCACAAGTTCCCAAATCTGATAGTCCTGTTAGATCTTTGAACCCGTTAAATACGCCAAACAAAGATTTTAGAAAGTCCGTTCTAAATATGAGCAGCGATGGTAAGTTAAAGAAGAAGAACACAAAGAGGAGTAATAGCGTCAGTTCTGCTGATTCTGATGGAGCAAATTCGGAAGCAACTGAAATATCTGAGAATTTGTCTAGTTGTGTATCATATCCTAGAAGCTCTTCTATATCTAAACTACCTCAGAAAGTTAGTCACGATGACGCACAACGGAACAGAAGATCTTCCACCAGATCGCCGACAGTTGCTTCAGAAGCTTCCTCTGCTACAGCCAGTAGTAGCGACGACGATGTGAAAGCTAGAGTGAGTAAAAGTTCTTCCGAAAGTAAACTGAAAAAACTAAATATTGCATTAATAAGAAATAATGTTTCAGTATCTTCACCTGAAGATGCAGAAAAATCACCGAAACCACCATTAAGTCCACGAATAAAAGACGGTCCTAAAACTGAGGCCGAAGCAAAATCATTTTTAATGCGAGCTTTAGGACCTGTAACGAATTTTTTTAAACCAAGGCAAAACTCTAGTGAAAAATTAAATTGGTTAGATAGTACATGTGATAATATTTCTGAAATTAAAACGGATAGTATTAGCAGTGACCTAAAAAGTTTAAGTGAAAATTCTAGACATGAAGAGCAAAGAGTACCTACAAAAATAGAAATATGTAGGTTGGAATCCAAGGATGATCCGTGTCTTTTTCAAGACGAGATTTACCTTGATAATTCTCATAAATCAATGTCTAAAGAACATAGTAATTCTAAAGATAAATTTTTCGAACTAACTAGTAAGAATTTGAAACAAAGTTCGGAACATTCTAATAACACATGTGATAGCAAAAAGAGTACAAAAACAAGCAATTCCAATCGATATCCGGTAAAAATTATTAGGCATCAGGATTCTGAGGAGATACCCTGGTGGTTACAAGAAAATCCAGATATACCGGAAGGAATAGTAGTATGGCCTGCTACAAGTATTGTTCCAGACGGGGAAACAGAAGATGGCAGAATTATCTACAAAGTGAGCAATGATGATTCTGAGAAAAATAAATGGTGGTTCGAAGAAACTGAAGCGAGTCGTTCTTTAAGCTCTAATAAATCACTAAACTGTAAAATAAAGCTATTAAAGCACATAGATTCAGGAGAAAAGGCATGGTGGTTGGATGAAAATGCGGAAATTCCTGAAGGTATTCAAGTGTATCCAGAAAAATACTCAAGCGATGCAAAAGAAGCGGATGAGGGATCAGAAAGCAATAAGAGCAACAAAAAGTCTTGGTGGATTAGTAGTAACGAAAATATTAATAAAAGTGACAGTGTCGATGAACCGGACTTTTTAAAGAAGTATAAAATTAGACATATTGATTCTGGTGAACGTGCTTGGTGGCTTAGTAGTGTCGAGAACATTGCGGACGACTCACAGCAGTGGGAAGACAAAAATTATAACTCAAGTGACAATAAATCACATCACATTCCAGAGACTGATTCAAAACTTTATGAAGATTCCGACAATGAATCTGAATGCCACATACCTCTTGGTGATAGAGCAAGTCCCGAAGGTTTGGAGACTCCCAAGGAAGAGGAAAACAGAGGTAGAATTTCGCCCTATGACAACGTACCCAGTACGAATAAATCTAATTCCATTGACCATTTAAAATTATTTATTTCTAAACATACAAACATTGACGACGTATTGGGCGGTTCGAGTCAATTATTAAGTCCATTGATGAGTAGAATATTTAGTTATGAAGATAATAAACGTAGAGGTGATGAGATATGCGAGGAAATTAGCCCTGGCCAAGTTAGAATACATGACAGTACACCACAACGAGGAGTCATCCAACCTACACGATTGTGAGTATCTAAGCTGTTTAAGTTAAAGATTATGAAAATATATTACCATTGTTTAGAGAGACATGGATGTGTTTCTACCTATTTGGGTCTCTTCAGCATGTCGTACGCTTTGTAATTTCATAAGTTATAGTATATATACGAAGTTTTTGTGTACTTGTGTATATCAGATATTCCGTAATTTAAAATGTCCTTAATTGTACAAAGACATGTAGATTTTTCTTCGACGGACATGTGCAATTCATAAAGTACTAATTTATCTGCACGACTAAGGCAGTTAAATTAATTTGAAAATTTATTACCATTGCTTAGTGAGACTTGGACGGGTTTCGACTTATTTGGGTCTCCTCAGAATGTCGTACTCTTCACGTATATGTAGGAAGTGTTGGGTCCATTTGTGTGTATGAGATATTCCGTAATTCGAAAAATCCTTATTTATGCACAAACATGTCGATCTAATTTCGCTTTATTCATACACAAAAGTATACCATGCATTTATTGAAAGAAGTTAAAATGTAGTTGTTTTGAGTATTTAATTAGCGGTATGTGTATGGAAATGTAAAATATAAAATAAGATCTGCTCCATCAATTTAACATTAAATAATGAGGTGTGGCCACCACACGACTTTCTTATACGTATGAGCGTTTCAAATTATAATTGTTTTAAATACTTTACTTTAGAAAAATAAAGCTGTAAGGTTGTTAGTTCAAGTCCCAATTTTAAGAATTTTTTTTATACAAAAAATATTCAAAATCCTATTCTAATTCTAAGTACTTCTATTCTCTTAATAAATCTCTGTAGAATGCATACTTTGCGAGATATTTGAAAATAAGTGCTACTCGTTAAGACAAAAAGTGTAACTTCCGGTCCGAATTGTGAAATTTCACTTATACAAAAGTATTCCAAATCCAGCTTTAAATACTTTTGTACTCTTGATAAATATATATAGAATGCATAATTTACGACATATTTGCAAAAATCTCTATTCGATAAGAGTAAAATTGTTTTTTACATACACATACATAAATCAATACCGAATGTTAAAAATGCTTGTATTTGCTAAAATATAATTGTGTTTAAAACCTATTAAGATTCCCTGTAGCTAACGACATGATTTTTTTTTATTTTATATTTCATATAACTATATTTTAAAAAATGTGTAAAAGAAATTAGTATTCGACACAGCACTCGTGAAGCTTTCTGCTTGTATATGTTTCGTTCATTCATTTAGTTTAGCATTAGTTATTTTTCCTATGATGTTGCTATTATATTTTATTAGTGACAAAATATATTAGACATAAGAAATATCAAAAAAATAACAAAATAGTAATAGTTGATGTTTAATCTGCTTTTATTTACCAATTTCTGTATTAACACAACAATTGTAAAACAAGATCAGTTTAGACATTTATGTCTCAACTGCTTATTAGGAAAAGACAAGGAGAAATGTTTCTTATGAATTTGTTTCTTAGGAACTTAGCTGTAATCTTAATTTGAAGTTATTATTTCTGGGAAACTCAATTTAATCAGGGTGTTATTTGGATTATTCGAGTCTCTTTAATGTAACATGAATTTAAAATTTAAGGTTAATAATACTATTTCGGGAATGCTATGATTGCATGTAAGAATAATCATCTAATTACGAAATGATGTTCAAGTTGCCAATATAATAACATAGAATTTTCTAAATTGCAATGCGTAAATCAATTATATACACCCTTTACTACGTAGCCGATAACAATAAGCAAAACTCAGAGTCACTTTAGCATACAATAGCGTCAGATATTCTAGTATTGGGTTGAGAATCTGGAGAATCATTCAGATGAAGA
Organism: Amphimallon solstitiale; assembly: GCA_963170755.1. NCBI lineage: Eukaryota > Metazoa > Arthropoda > Insecta > Coleoptera > Scarabaeidae > Amphimallon > Amphimallon solstitiale. The sequence goes on from OY720675.1 coordinate 181,838,272, forward strand.
CTTCTATTCTGCATTGATAAAGCAAGCAGCATTTTGAACATTTGCTTTAGTTGATAACAATAGATTATTAGTTACAAGTAAACACCTGGACAAAATTAACACATCACTTGTTACTTTTACTATTACTTGTAATTTTCACAGTTTTAATTCATGAAATATAGTATCTAGGTAGCTTAGGATGTCATCTCTTATTATTGAAAACAGAAATTGCAGTGATTTGACGTTTTCAAGGGTATAAGTTTGCAAATAAGTGTATGTGGTATTGATTTCCTAAAGCTGGTCAGTTTAATTTTGTTGATCATTACTTTGATTTTAATTTATTTAAAATAATAAAATACACTGTCTGGTATAACTAGAGTTGAATATATGAATCGTCTCTCAACTTAAGCGAACATGAAGCAGCGCAAGCAATAGCTCTGGTTAATGCTGGTCGTAGCCAGAGTTATGTGTCTAATTTGTTAGGCGTTAAACAGTCAACAATAACGTTTTAATGAACTTGGGACTTTCTCTAGAGCAAGAGGACAATGTCGTAAAAGATCTACGAATGTAGAATGATCAATTTCTTAGACAACTTGCCTTAAGACGATCGACCGGGTCCGAGATACGCTGAGCTCTAGCAGAAGTCCGAAACGTACAGATTTCTGGGAGAACAGTCAGGAGAAGGCTTAATGAAGCAGGATTAAAGAGTAGAACACCAGCAATTGCACAAGTGCTCACCAGGCAACATAGAGTTGCTAGATTGCGTTTTGCTAGAGCTCACGCGAACTGGACAATTGACGACTGGAAACAAGTTTTGTTTTCGGATGAATCACGAGTCAGTCTCAAGTCACCAGATGGCGTATTTGAAGAAGACCACATGAGAGGTTTGCTGGCTGTAATATCTCTCTAAGAGGTCCATTTGGTGGTGGGTCAGTAATGTTCTGGGGAGCAATTTGTTTGGACGCTTATACGGAGTTGATACCTATTCACAGGAGATCAATGAATGCAAATTATTATATCGAGAATATTCTAGAAGAGGATGTTATGCCATTTGCCCCACTTATCGGCGCCAACTTCCTCTTTATGCAAGATAACGCTCGACCACACGTTGCTGTAGACGTAATGGACTACCTTCGAGAGATGAATAATTTTCACCGGCTATAAGCCCGGACATAAATCCCATAGAACAGCTGTGGGATACACTTAAATGGGTAGACGCCACATACCTGCTTCTCCAACTCTTAGGGAACTTGAAGAAGCTGTGGTTGCTGAATGGGAGAATATCCCTCAAACCACCATCTGCAACTTAATTAGTAGAAGTAGTTATAAGAGCAAGGGAGGCAATACCCAATATTAATTTTATAATTTTTAAGCTAAATTTAATTTTAGAAGAACTTTTTATAATCTCTAAATGTTGACTGTGCCTTCGAGTTTAGATATTACCGTAACATTTTTGTTAAATTAACATTGTATCACGTTGAAAATATTGTTAAAAGCTAATTACGGTGTTTTTTGTTACAATTCATGCGTTATAATTTCAATAATAAAGGTTTTTGGCGAATTTTGTCACATACTATAAGTGATTTAATTAATTAATTTTGTCCAGGAGAGTATTTATTTTTGAATGAAAGAAATCCATATCGTAAGGTAATTCTAATAGTAATAGGATAAAAATAAAAGATTAAAGATTTTTAAAACTTTCAAAAATTTTGCCTATCTACAATGATGTTGTTTGTGTTTGATGTTTAATGTTATACAATAATTTTAATCTATAACCGTTGTAATGTTCGAGTTTTGTTTTTGTTTTATTATTTTGTACGTTGCTACATTTGGACGTGTATTTTCCTGTTGATTTGACTATTCTAGCTGAAGATGGCCATGGGCCGAAACATGTACTACTAGAGCATATAATAAAATTAATGTAAGGCTTAAAAGAGGATTTATTTTTACCCTATTACTATTTATTTTTGGTTTTTTAGTTTTCTGACTTATATTTACATTCGATTTTTTATTTTATGCCACTTAATATTTATAATTTTAAAATTTTATAGTGAATGTAAATAATAGGTGATATATTTAGAATAGACCTTTTTTGTTGTATTAAACGTCTTTGATTTACAACTTTATGTAAATTCTTCCAACAATTTCGGTATTGTTTTCTATACTAAATCGATAAACGAGAATTATATAAACATAAAATATCACAATTGTTATGTCCGTGCCTACTTGATTTTAAACAAAATTCCTTAAACATAGTTATTTGAAGAATAAAATGTTATTACTAGCAAACTACTTACTTTAGATATAGGCAAGCATAACACAATTACAAAGTTAATTAAATTTTACATCCGATGAAGCCCTTACAAGGTTGCTCTATTTCAAATAAGAAAGTTAACTATCTGAGGCCTCCCAAACTTGAATATGAGTTTCTTAACACTCGCTGTTGTTTTATATTTATAGTTTTGTGTAATTTACTAGACCAGCCCTTTTGCTCTATGTTTAGCAGCTTTGTATGTTTTCAATTTTTCCTGGTCAAGCAAACCTTAACTTCATGTTTTACTCTGTTATTTTGAAAATTTGAAAGTATGTATCGTAAAAATGGAAATTTCTATTTATAGGGATATGACATAAAATGCTCTAATTTAATATACAGGATTGAAATATGTCATTAAATATAGCGTGCTTCATTAAAAAAATATGACCATAAAATGTACTTCTTTCCTCGAACACTCTGTATAGTTAAAAATAATTTTAGGTTGGGCACGTAATGTCTCATTTGCCACAATAAAACGATTTTTTAGATCTATACAGTTTTTAAAGCACAGACCGTGCCGTTCTCTCGTAAATCACCTTGAATGTTTAGATTACTCAAGGGTGCACTGTTTTCCAGAAAAAACTGACGTTTCGGTAACTAATGTTTTGTTGTCTTCAGAGTAGCATATGTGTAAGAAGGCCATTTTGAGAATGACCTGAATTTGTAAATGTATTTTAATACATATTATGACTATTTTTTTTATTTCATATATTTGACTTACTAGCTAGCAAAGTCAAGTTTTTAAAAATACAATAAATTTATAATTTAGCATATTTAAATTTAGAAAGAAATACTAGTAGTAATAATTATTAATTATTCAAAATAATTCCAGCTTCATAAGAAACATAATAGGGCACCTTGCATATGTTCTTTTATTTCAACTCCGTGTCTTATCGTAAATACACTTTTTGACAGTTTAAGATTAAAATATTTGGTTTATCCATTTATTTAAGTGCTTTGAACGGTTCTAAGTTCTTCATTGAGCAGAACATGTCACTTATTTAAGTGTGTCATAAGATTCTATAAGTATGTGAAATATTACTTATTCAAATAGCTCTGTTTTGGAAGTAGGGACGTATATGCTAGTTAAATAAATAAACAAAATAATTTTCTGTAAATAAACAAAATAATTTTCTGTTAAGGAACTTACTAACACTACATTCACATCGTACATACAATATTATTAATTGAGGTGGCCGATACTTGCTGGACACCCATTTTAATTAATAACAGTAGACGGAATAAAACACATTACAACAAATCCAGTATATTATAACAACTTATTACAAAGTATATAACATGTTTCGCTATCACTGTAGCTTCTTCGGATATTCAATTATTGCTAAACTATATATTTTCCCAAAATCAGGTATTCAGATCTTAATTTCAAGAGACTCTAGTAAGTTTAATTGGAAGCCTTTTGTTTCTGAATTTAAAATTTCAAAATTACTATTAAATTTGTGGTTATTTTGCAACAGGTGACATGTATACTTTGACTCTATATTTTTGTTGTTATAACATCTGTAGTGTTCATTAATTCTTTTATCGAAATTCCTACCTGTTTGGCCAATGTATGCTTTTGGGAAATCGTTACAATTCAATTTATATATTCCTGATTTATTTCCTTTGCTAGTTTTTGATTTGTTGTTTTTTATAAATTTACCTAGTGAGTTATTAGTTTTATATTTTCTATAAATATCAGGACGGTACGTGCTTCAGTAGAAATTCCAACCGATCCATAACGCATCCCGAACGGTTGTGCTTAGTATTCCCAATCTTTGGGATACATAGTGTTGACTACGTCCATCTTGGATTAACGCAACAATTTGAGAAATTCTGCAACAGTTAACTGCATTGTTACTGCAACAAAACTTGTTTATTAACTTTCAAACTTATTTATAATTTATTTCATATATTAATGAAAAAAGCCTATTTGCAGTTTATTGCAAAAATTAATTATAAAGATATATTCTTAAAATGCTCCATAACATTTTATAATGAATTAAACTATATTTTCATTTATTAATGAAAGACAATCGGATAAACTACATGTGCAAACAGAAAACGTATATTAGATGGGTGGGCGGTTTTTTTTGCCGGTCAGTTTGTATAATTTAAAGGTAGGAAAACTGGGTAGCGTCATGTAAAGTATTACCGATTTCATAAACCCTTTTTTTCCTCACAAGCAGTTTGCTTTCCGAACCTCAAACTCCTGTGTCAAGACCGACTTATCAGAGTCGTTTCCAACTCACAATAAAGCCGCCTGATCTCACTAACTATTTTCTAATAACACTTGTCTGTAGTTAATTTACTAGTCTGCCATTTGAATTTAGCGAGTTTAATGTTTTACAATATCTGCTCCTGCTTGAAGTTTTTTATAATATTTAGGCACAACTACGGCGGCAGAACAAATAAAGAAAGACGTTTCTAAGTTCAGAAGTGATGTGCTCTCTTTCAAAGATTGCTGTTTCAATCATCATATATTTTTTTCCTTTTGGGATTTGAGTATTATGAGTTCAGGTAGTTCGCTTTATAATCAGATTGTGTGGGTTCTGTCACAATGTCAGCAATGTCACGAGCTGAATCTATCCTGATTGTCATGGCGAGATTAACCATATTTAGGCCTTTCATTAGTCCATGATTAGTCCTACAGAGTTCTGTTTTCTGTCTCTTTCCCATCTAGCTCAGGAAAAGATTATGTGCTCGGCGATATTCTGCTCTTTCCAGTAGCTACATTTATCCTCCACTTCATTTCCTATTAAAACCTAATACATGTAGTAGACAGCGTCCCCCTGTTTGTAACTGAGCCACATTTTAATATCCGGGATAGGGTCCTGGTTCGCTACTCAGCATTGAAATTTTCTTCCCAATTCACTTGCTATTCTTCTGACCTTGTCTGGACTCTCTCCATGTATGTATGAGGTGTATTTTACTGGCCGGCAGGTGTAAGCAGCCATAACCTGCAAAGCAAATAATGATAGATTTTATTGTTGGTTTTATTTTCAACCATGCAAAACATCGCACATTTGTCGGTAGTTAGTACAATATTAAATACAATTTTCAGGTTATATTTACATATCTATTTAAAAATTCAATGTTTTAAGATGGATTGATACAATATGTAATGCACAATACAAATTTACATCCACTACAACTGAAGTTAGTCGCTACTAACCCAGCAATAAATAACTGTGATATAATCTGGTATGGTGGAAACGCGTTACATTCAGTTGCACGTCATACTTGATCCATGACGACTCGCCTTGTATATGTTGCCGGATCTATTTCTATTTCTGTCAGTGACATTTGATATAACTAAAGAAAAAAATTATTCACAATACAATAACTATAACGTAATATATTTAGTAATTGAAATGCTCTAAGACTTCAGTCTTTCTCAACTTATTTATTATATTGATTTAGATTGCCGAAAAACCTTAAATGTTCCATTACGTATCCATAATATAATTTAAAATAAGCAATACTTACGCTATTCACATTAACTTTAACACATGATTATAGAAACGTTTGTAAAAAGCCTCGACTATTTACAGAAACCTTTCGGCATTATATCCAATGGACGCAAATAAATAATAAATACACTTCTAAGAAGCACTGTTTTTAAACAATTTATATCAAAAAAAAATAAACATGAAAAATTTAACAGGAAGAATATACACAATGCACGTCTTTTTGACAGATATGATTTATCTGTCAACATCGAATTGAACTATAAGTCTATTAAAAATATGTAACAAGGAAATTTAATACTGAAATGGAAATTATGTGCTTTTTTGCCATGAATGCGTATATTACGATCAATTTATAAATACTGTATTTAAGCTGATGAAGTAAATGACGTAACTTTTTTAGTTTCTCTAATACAGTTATGACAACCTGTAAACGTCATCGATGACGTGCAACTGAACTTAACGCGTCTCCAGTATATGTTAAACGGAAATGTGTGACAGATTTGATTGGCACTGAGTAAAATAAGTTAAAAACAGAGTTCATTTAGTAAGAAGAGAGCTCTAAGGCCACTGTCTGTTCGTTCTGGGTTTCTCGACATTTCGGTATTCTTTTGCCAATGGTAGTTGAAGTAATAATAGTGCAATAATAGATTAAAAATGCAGTAATAATTGCAAATGTCAAAGTGGCATGTTTCATAACATTGACAGATAGATAAGAAAATGCTGGTATGGGTGTAACGTAGTCAAATTATCATTTAAGATGCGGGATATAGCAGCGCTACATACAGTTGCTCTCACAAATTGTTCAACGTAAGTAACTGCTTTATTTAAGCCGTCACTCTCTATATGCACAAATAAAGAAATGCAAATCCCTAGATCTAATTTCACACGAATTATCTTAAAATAATGATTAGTTGCTTTAAGAATGCCCATAACAATGTAAAAATAAATGTACATTTTTATTATTTCAGAGATATTATTGGAAGATGTCAAAGGAATAATTCGTGCGGAAAGGTGAGTTACATATTTTTAATAGGTATGATAATACATATTACGAATTTTAAACTATGTGTATTTTTAAGCGCAATAATCTAGAATAAATGTTTAATAAGATTTACTTAATAATAATTATCCGGAGACAATATTTAAAATATGAATAAGAAACTGTGCGTCTAATAAAAGTAAAATAATGTGGTGTAGGCACCACACGCCTTTCTTATACGTATGAGCGTTTCAAATTCTCGGAAAAACTTCTATAATAAATTTTTTCAATAGAGTTTACAGAAAAATATAACATATAATCTCGTAAAAATAATTTATTCAAAAATATAATATAAAATACAATTGGATCATGGAGGATTATTTGAGATTAAAGAAAATACAAACTGGAATTACTGAAATTAATTATCGAAAAATAGGCATTTATATGTAAAAACAATTATCACGACAGTTTTGAGAGTATAAACTCTGGCTCCTCGTTGATAGAATATAGGATGCTCTATGTAGAAACCAACGGCAAAAATGAGGTGTGGCCACACGCAACTTTCTTATACGTATGAGTGCTTCAAATTATACAATGTTAAGAATTTTTTTATACAAAAATTAATTCAGAATCCTATTCTAAGTACTTCTATTCTTTTAATAAATCTCTATAGAAAGCATATTTTGCAAGATATTCGAAAAAAGTGCTATTCGCTAAGAGTAAAAGTGTTCCGGCCTGAATTTTGACATTTCATGTATACAAAAAATATTGCAAATCCAACTCTAAATAATTTTGTACTCTCGATAAATATATATGTATAGAATGCATCATTTGCAACTTATTTGCAAAAAAAGAGAGGCGAGAGAGGGGGGGGGGGAGAGAAAGAGAGGCTTCTTAAAAACCACTCTTCGGAATCAGGAGCTTCAAAGCGTGGGCATCTGCAAAAATCTCGAAGTCGAAATTTTTTATCATCACAATACTTCCTTATATTACGTTTAAGAAAGTAAAAAATGAGGTGTGGCCACCACACGACTTTCTTATACGTATGAGCGTTTCATATATTTATATAAAAATTATTCAAAATCCTATTATAAATACTTCTATTCTCTTAATAAATCTCTACAGAATGCATTCTTTGCAAGATATTCGAAATAAAGTGCTACTCGATAGGAGTACACTTGTGTGTTACTTTCAGTCGGAATTTTGAAATTTCATATATACAAAAGACATTGCCAATCCAGCTCTAAATACTTTTGTACTCTTGATAAATATATACAGCATGTGTCAATTTTCATTAGCCATATGCGATTAATCCATACAGTACGTGGCAACATAGTACCCCTTCTTTCCTTTACAATGCCAGCACGACCGATGCATGTTCGTAAATACAAGATAGCGTGGTTAGCAGTAACTATTCGACCACCGGCTGGGGTGTTTGTAATGCGTTCAGAAATAATATTTACGAGTTGCAAGGATTTGTTTTTCTTTTTCCTTTCAGTAAATGCAGAGAATTATTAAGCTGCGTTCACGCTGCATGACACAAACAAAAGCGTAATTCTAATAAAATTAAAAATAAGGTAAATAAAAAAGGATTCTGAAAATAATAATAAACTACTAGATCAGGAGATCGCGGCGGCCATTTGATGTTTCCCGTTCCAGTAATAAGACGGCTTTTATTGCAGACTAGATCGCAACGTGTTCGCAGCTAAACATTGAATGTAAAATCTGGTGGGAAGATCGGAGAAAATCGTTGTGATGTCGATTGTTGCCGGGATTGGTAACGGACAGTAGGGGTGCCACGTTGCCATGTATTATTTGTATACGTATAAATCGCACGTAAACATTGAATCCCTATACCTAATGAAAATTGACACATACGGTATAGAATACATAATTTATGATATATTTGCAAAATATCGCTATTTAATAAAAATAAAATTGTTACTTCCGGTCCGAATTTTGAAATTTTCTTTATACAAAAGATATTTAAAATTATGTTTTAAATACTTTTATACTGGAAATGTACCTGCCCAGAAAGCACGACTTGAGAGATATTCGCAAAAATTGATTTTCGATAAGAGTAAAAGACCTACTTCCGGTAGAAATTTCGAAAAACTTTTTTAATAAAATTGTTGTCAATTTTAATTTTAAGTATATATGAATTCTTTATAAATTTGTTTAAACTTAGTAGTTGACGAAATATTATCAAAATTCGATTTTTTCACCGAAGTAAACTACTACCTCCGGTCTGCCGATTTTACTGAAAAGCTAATCAGTTCTCAAACGGGTGATTATTCTAGTAAGTGCAAAATTTGGAGTTGATAGCTATAGCAGTTTGACCGCTATCGTGGTCACACACAGACATACTGACACAGAGACACACACAGAGAGACATTTTTTAAAAACCACTTTTTCGGTATCAGGGACTTCAAAACGTGAACATCTGCAAAAATCTCGAAGTCGAAAATTTTCATCATCACAATACTTCCTTATACCACGTATAAGAAAGTAAAAGGGAAAAAGTTTCGTCTTTCGAAATTAATTAGAGTATTTATTTAATGCTACTATAACTTAAATCCTGGAAAGACATTATTAAATCAGTACATGAAATTTATTAAACTAACAAATACAATTATTGAAATAAATATTGACGAAGTGATATAATATAGAAAGAAATATTATACTATAGAAGACCTAATGGTTGTTCTGAAGCGCTGTATGCAAAGATAGAAAATAAAAATTTCTACTAGCTACTATTATCTGAGATGCTAATACCTAATACCTAATATCTTCCCCTCCAGTTTAGGTATAGCTGGAAGCAATACATGTCCCGAGTAACTTTTTTGACCTTCCTTAACTTCTGTAAGCTGTTTATAATCCAACCCAGCAGCAGTCAGGCTCCTTTCGAGATCCGGTACCTCCTGTCCAAAGTATTACAATTACAACGATTAGCCTGTTTATTATTATTTCTTCCACGTTCAACTCAAATGTTATTAATTGATAAGTAGTGTAAACTCGAGGTTAGTGTCAATGTTAGAAGAATACAGACAGCGACATCTAACGCGAATGAAATCGATCAAGGAGAAAATATACACAAGCTGCAAAAAATATAAAATACGTTGAAAAAGAAACATCAGGCATTGCAATTATACTTACGTACGTTTACAATATAAAGAAGATTCTCTACAACACTGATATATTTTGGAATTTATATACCTACTAATAAACATAAGATTTTGTCTTTTACGAGTTGTAGATTCAAATATTACTTCACACTTTTATGATGTACCTAATCCCACTAAAAATTGCCCAAGAAGGAGAGCTATAATTGAACTAGCCATTAAAATGAAGATGAAGAGTAAATGAAGGATAATAAATCTCTCCGGCCCTTATTAGATAAGAAAATCATAATTGTTAGCTATTCGCCGTTCAACACGTCTGACTATTTAACACACAGAAGGGGTCGTAAAATAGGTAAGTAGAACCCTAGTTTGAGAATTTATTTATGTATTACTAAAAGAAGATTCTGTATAACATTGATATATTTTAGAATTTATGTACTCATAAACATATTGCTGTGACCTTTGTATCTTTAAGAATTATAATAATATTAAGAATTAGCTTAAGTGTTGAAAAGAACATTAATCCTAAGTTTAAAAATGTTTGTTTTAGTTTTAAGCATTAGACAATGCAGGTACCACAAGGGTATAATGGGTTGCCTATATATATAAATATTAAAGAAAAACGTTTTGTATGAAAATAAACACAATTCATTAGTATATTTTAAGTTGAATAGGTATTAAAATTAAATATAAAATAAATACAAAACAAACACAAATAAAACTATGAAATCTATATTTTTTGTAGAAAAGACAAGCATGAGGTATGGTTTGAATACACAGAAATGCAACCTGATTTTTCAGAAAGCGTAAAAATAGCTCTAAACATCTTAAGTAATGGACCATTATTTAAAAACAAAAAGGTACTCAGAATTAATAACAGAGAAAGAGTTATGTTGAGGGATGGAACGGTAAAGAGAGTAACTCACTTAAATGCTATAAAATTGTATGAGCAGGGTTACATTAGATATGCACGAGATGAAAATATAACGAAATAAATAAATGTAAATTTAGACGTGCATAATGTGACAATTTATAAGAAAGATTTTCAATAATCATATTTAAAACATAGTAAATACCTTGAACTTATATTTATGAATAGTAAAAGGATATGAGTTGAACATTTATAATACGATATGTTCAATGACAATGTTCTATATAAACAATAAATGTATGAATACAAGAATACATTCATGAATTTTTGTATGTGTGGTACAGGAACTTTAATAGACTGTGGGAATGATCTTGTATGGTTCAAAAACCTGCAAAGAAAAATATAGTATCAATATTGTTTACAGTTTTTTGCAAATAAATGAATTACCAGGGGAAAGAGCCTGGATAGAGTCTAGAGCCGGCGTAGCAGGCGTGACTGATCTTTATGATGCAAGGTGTGGAAGAAAGATTCCAGTTGTCTGCAATGTGTTTCCAGTTTTACCTAATCGAGATGTTTCTAAAAAGAAGATAAGGATTATGTTGGCGAATGAGAAAAGAAAATATGTAACGAATAATGAGAAAGGCAATACGTTTATAGACGTGAGGATTATAAGCAACTGCGGAGGTACTTACGGATGCCCCATTCGGGTATAAAGTTTCCATTCAGCAAATTTTTCTGTAGGATACATATTTGAATGAATGAATGACCTGGTATAAAAACAATTCCTTTTTGTGGTTTAGCGGACAGTAAATTATTAACTAATTAAAACATTAATATATTTTCAAGCTATTAATAAAATTGTAAAATATATTTGTTAGATATATATTTTACAGTTTAATTAATAGTTTGCTGCTAATTAATAGCTATATTGTTTTTTTTATTAACAAACAATATATTAATTAGCAAGAAACTATTAATGAAACTGTAAAAATGACTAATATAAAGAAGTTTCTTGGTCAACATCTCGCAAATTATGCATTCCATAGAGATTTATTAATAGGATTAACAGTTATTAAAACTTCTGTTGTAGCAACGTTTTTATAAAAAAAGTTGTAGCGAACATATGTATAAGAAAGAAGTGTGGTTGATGCCCACACCCCATTTTTTTAAAATAGAACTGCATATACATTTTTAAGTCATCAATATTGTATTCATCTCTAAGGGTTTTCGTAATAAAGATTGTTTTAAACTCTTTATTAGTCATTAACTTCTTCAGGAGGCTTACCCAATTTGTTTTATGCCTTCTGCGAGAGGAGTATGTGTACGTCATCGAGTTATCGAGTTGTAGTATTTGAAGAGGCTAAATATGCGTAACAATCCCTAAAGAAATAATATCGATTGTATTGCTTAAAATGTATGCCACTCTCAATATTAATAGAAAGTTAAATTTAAACACTGCGCCTGTTTTGTGTTGTTTATTAATTTGGTAATAGAGGTTTTATGGCGTCTGTAGGGGTCCACGTTCGGCATACCAGTAATATTACATATTAATAATGGCCTGATAAAAAGCTTGTAAAAGTCATATCTTTGAAATGTGATCAATGTTCTTTCTGCTTATTTATCCATTTGACATCACGTTCATACATTAGCTTAATATTTAGCATTAGTGTTTTCGTATGATAGAGGCAAATAATAGTTGTATCTCTTAGCATTAAAACAACTGCTTATTGATGAGTGAATGGTTGATCGAAAAAAATATTGTAAATACATTATCGAAAACCATATTTTTGAATTTCATCAAACAGTGATAGTTCCCGTTGTATAATTTGCGTAGTTGCCCAGAATCGCAACATTTGAAAATAATTCACAACTATGAAAAATATGATTTGCTGAGACTAGCTGGATTTTTTTATATATACAATAATTACAGGTTTATGGAGGAATACAACTCATGTGGAGTTGAGAAATCTTTTTTCAAATTAGAAGCTCCACTCAGACTACTGAAAGTGGATAACTAGAGGTTGAGCCAGCGAATAACGATCAACGAAATGCGACAGTATAGTCGAATCCCTTGATGTTTGGTGTCTTTCTTTGATGTTACGTTTATTTTTAAATTTTAATTAAATTACGTTTATTTTTAAATTTCAATTAAACTAAGACTTTTCTTCGCCGTCCGGTTAGACTTTTATTCCTAGTGTTGTTCCCCGTAGGGAGATAGCGTTAAGCTTCATTTAAGTAAAATATTTGTTTGGGTAATTTTTCGTTTTTCTTTGCCGTTTCCAATTGATATTAGTTTTAAAAATTCTACTTTTAATTATCATAAATTTTCCGGTATGATTCCGCCTTTTTAAGTCAATTTTTGTTAATTTGGGTTCGGTCTTACGTGATAGTGTAGGTCATCGGCATGACTTCCTACATTTTCTTCTTCGACATATTGTAAGTCGGACGCGTTGACCTTTTCATCGAGCATTTTATGAGAATGTATTATTCTATAGCGTATTAAGTATTTTTGGTGTTGCGAAAATGATGTGGTACGGATGTTGAAGTCGATTCGTGTAGTAATTGGGCCTTAATTAATTTGATGGAGTTTTAAATCGCCGCCGCGCCGTCTGCTGTCAGTACACCACGAGGTCGATTCGAAATTATTTTGTTTATGTTGCTGCATATCTAGCAGGTATTTATATTCCTATTATCTCTCTATTTAGTTATAGATCTCTTGAGTCGTGTTCTTGTCAGTTTCGATGATTAATTTTTGTGTTTCTTTTTAGGACTTTTTTTTATTTGCGATTTCTATTGACGATTTTCGTTTACGATTTTTAATTACCCGGTTACGGATGCCATTTTAAGTGCAAATTCACTTCCAAATTTTATTTGCAACTTAAATTCTTGGGTACATCTGTACATCCATTTTGTAGAATGGTGCTAATCGAACTACTAAATAGCCATCCGAAGATTCATTAATTGGTGGAAGTCGAGGGGTTTATTTTGGGATTTTCAGATAGGCTACGTAACATTGTTTTTTTTTTGTCCTGGTGAATGTCGTCCTGTGCGAAGAACACGGGTGGAGTTTGAGCTAAGTGGCACTATATTCCTTTATTTTTGGTTGTGTTTAACAATACCGTTGACATTTTCATTGCCTAAATTTTGTAACAGTTATAGATTCTGACTTTTTAATTGCCTAAATTTTGAAAAATTTGTAAATTAATGTAATAGTATCTAAAATTTTAAATTTACTTTATGTGTTGGAATATTATTTTATAATTTCAGAAGTTTATGTTGATATTTCTTGATTAATTTAGTTTTTTTTTGTTAACGATCTCCCACTGTTTAGTGTTGTTTTTTTTTGATTGAATCAGTGGAACTTAAGTTCCTGTAACATAGATTTAAATGTGTTGCTACCGGAACTACGTCGCACTAGATAGCAGACGAAATTTAGTTAAGATAACGAAGAATCACAATAGGCGATGTTTGAAACTGAGAGACGCAGGGCCGAGCTAACTCTGTCGCAGACGGCGTGACCGTTCAGAAAAACTAGAACACCTAAAAGTAGAGCGTCGGTCGGCAACGACGCTAGCGACGTTGTCCGGGCACCAGGACACTGTGTTACCTTATGATAACCTACCTGCGCCTCCTATGAGCTACCACTGGCTGTGTCCCTCCAGCGGGTTTCCTATTGATCACCCTGTATAATATAATATAATGCACCTAACCTTATGTACGTGCTTGTCACATAATTATAAGAGATATGTAGAGGTACAATAAAATAAAAGATATTATGGAAAGTAGCAAGATTTAATTAAATTGGAATATTGTTCTTTTTTTTAAAGTTGTTTAAGTTTTTTTTTTATAAAGAAGAGGAGCAGTTAAGTATAAAAGCAAATTTACAAAATGACACGAATCTGTCTGAACAGTTTTAATTATATAAAAAAAAAATTAGCAAGCGTTGAATAAAATTGATATACAAAGAAAAATAATGAAAACTAGACAGTTTGATAATTTAGCAAACAAAACGTTAGGTAACATTAATGAAATATAAAAGGAAATAACAAGTCTTAATACTAAATCATAATCTCTGCGTTTCGGCAGGAGATGGTTGGTAGCAGAAACGTTTCATTACCTCACAAAATAAAAATACAAGTAATTTCATGGAAACGCCACAACGGCAGTGTTAACACACAATGTGATTTAATATGTACGCAAGAAAATTAATATCATCCAGTACATAAGACTTAGACTATTAAAGTGAAAAATACGTTAAATACCAAACACAAGATTTGATTACATGATCATATTTAATTTAAATGAAGGTACTTATTAGTAAAAGTCAAATAATTAAAGATAAAATTAGAAAGGAAATTTTATAATATGCAAAAATACACGGAGCTTCCCGAACAAAATTTACTCTTGCAGAAATGATTTTAACTATCTCAGAAAAAAAAAAAAATTAAATGAACAACGTGGAAGTCAAATTTCTAACTTACGGTAATAAACGTGCAAAATTATTATCAAAACAAGATTAAAATTTCAACACATCAAAGAGACATTCAATTATTCTAATGGTAATGATAATACTAGAACTATTACTAATTTATATATTATTACTCCAAAAGATATAGTGCTACGGTAATGAACTTACTAAAATTAGCTTTTAATTAAATATTCTACTCAACATAGAGTTCATAATTACGGTAATGACATAACTAAAATTTTTTATTGAACTAAATATTCAACATATCAGTGAGAGCCCTTATAAAATCATCTTGGGGTCACCCTGTATTCCGCAAAGCCAGTTTGCATAACAAAAACAAGAAAAATAACGGTAATTTAATTAGGATTAATATGTGACCTTGCAGTTAACTAGCGGTGCGTTAGTAATTAAAGCCACTCAAAATTCTTAGGTCAAATTTAGGTAAGATAAAGTCCAGCACTCTGGTATAAAGTCGTCGAAAATCAGACGTAAATTATGATGTAAATTACTACATTAGTTGCACTTAGCTGACAAAATGGACGCAGGATGGCCGCAACGAAAACCAAAATGGCGGAGGGCCCCTTGATGAAAATTTCCACCTCAACGGTCAGGAGGGATGTAGAGGTGCAACTACTGCAGCAACGAATGAAACCCCCCACACTCTTCAAGTATAATGCGGGGTGATAATACCAGAAGTATGGCTACTGAGGGCTTTTGTGCCCGTCAAAAGAATTTGTACTTTCTCAATGTTTATATTTTATTGCAACTATTCCGGGGTTATTGTGTAACTTGGGGCAATTGTATACTATAATTGGGGTTTTGATACTATACAGTGGGTTTTTATAATAGTTCTAAGGTTTTCTTTCATTTTCTGGAATTTGTACACTCTGAGGTGCCAATATTTTTTGTATGTTCAATTGACAGGGGTTTTGAAACTTATTGTGTGTTTTTATTTTGGGGTCAAGCGGAGGTTTGAAACCATACCGTTTCGTGCTTTTGCGGACGATCTGCACTCTTAAGTAAAGCACGTGGCGCCGAATCATTTTTCTTTTGCTTCCTAACAACTGGAGTTACTTCACCCACGAACAGCTCCACTGGGTGACCGGGAAAGGAGTGTTTAGATTTTTGTGGTCTCTATATCTCAGTTTGATTCATAATCTGTCGTCGCCTTATACCCTCTGGGAATTACTTTTCAAAAAAAAATAATAATCATTTACTATCAAAAGAGATTCGGTAGCATTGGCCTCATCGTATTTGGGTGATAAAGAACCAGCAAGTACGTTGGAAAAACATATTTATATTTACACCAAAAGTATCGCAAGTAATATTGCTCAAATAGTATATGTTGAAATTCACAAAACAAATTGTTGTAATAATCTTCAATTTTAATTAGCGCTACGTTATAATCGCAGGCCTTGATGAAAAAGCTGAAGGTTACTGAAAGAGTGAAACGTTTGATAAACCAAGCTACCTGTGATATAGCCTCACTCAGCCCGTTGCCGGCTCAGCTAGAGATGGTCGGGGTCAAAGCAGGTGTTCATAAAGGCGCCACTCATATACGTTTAAGACTGTCACCTTCGTGAGTATATTGGGACCGCTAGTTGTTTTAAGAAAAGGGTTGGTAAGAATAGAAGTGCAGAAGTTATGCACTCACACACTCAAAATCAACATAAGTTAGTGAGAAGATGTAAAAGAACTTACAGGTACAACAAAACAACTTCGATTTATTGTAATTTGAAATCATTTACTATGTTATACAATACGAAGGAGAAAAAAGTATGAGATTTAAATTTAAATAACTATAAATGTAATAATGATAAAAGTTATGACTCAAAAGGTGAAAAGAGCGAAATAATAGTTAATAAATATGCAAATAATTTTAATGAGTTAAAATAACAGCTTAAAAGCCGTGAAACAAAGTAAAAAATTAATGTAAAAGATTTTGTAACCTTGATCAAGCTTACATTACAAAATTCTTTACAAAATCAGATGCAGGATGGCACAAAACAGGTTAAATTACTAACAGATCAAAAATTTGTCTAAACCAATCAAAAAAGTCTCTTTACTGTCAGTTACAAGGTCAGTCCAATCCAATTTAATTTTAATTCAAAGAACTTGCTCGAAAGCCAATATCAAATACATCAAAACAGAGGACATCAAAAACTAAAACGGTCAATTACGTGTAACCTTCTGGTTTCAGAAAAAAGCGAAATTTGCAAATGGTTCAGGTAATAAGTTCCTAATTACAGCTACGGGGTAACTTTAAACTAAATTAGTGCTTTCAGTAAATGGTCGGTATAAAAGAGCTTCTAAAGAAAAAAAAAACTGATTCAGCTTCAGTAAGACAAAGTAGTTTGTAAAACTAGTGATTAACAAATCGTTAGGTTCGGAAAGAAAGGTCCCTAATGCTAATTAGTCATTGCCTCATTATTTGCAACTTGCGATTAAAACTGCTGGACCAAAACAGGAGACAGGTTCATAACTAAAAATTCCTCGAGGAAAATTGATAAGTGAACAACAGGGTCGTAATTTAAAAGTTTTGGTTGACTAATCAAACTGTCACTATCAAACCGTCAACCAAAACTTTTAAATATATATAATGTTTCACCAAGAACCCACAGCAGAAACAATTAGTAATATAGGGTAATTCAATACCACCAACCAAATTCTGTAGGATGTGAAGGCAAACCTAAAGGCATAATTCTGACCTGAAAACTAACAGCGGCTACACTACAGCAATGTTAACAGGATAATGTCGAAATTTACTCGAGAACAGTGAAGTAGGGCTAGCGTGGAGAAGACGGTGCGATATGACAAAGGAAAATCAATAAACCGAAATTCAGAAAAATGGTACATACATACACTGCAAATTGTATACGGTAACATTAATTAATGTGTTGAAAATAAGCGATTCATAATCTTATTTAAGAGTGATCAGACGACCGCGTGACAATTACAGCCAAGCTGGCCCCGCGCGCCTTGTAAACAGGCACACGCTTTTAACGTCTTGCACTAATACTTTTACATACATGTTAGGCTCTGATTTTATTTTAATGGCTATTGGAATTATAGCTCTGCTCTTGGGCAATTTTTAGTGAGATTAGTGCACAGTGCACACCATGACGGTGTGAATTAATATTTAGATAAATGACTTGCTAAAGACAGCATTTTATGTTTATTTTATGAGTATATAAAATCCAAATATATCGGTGTTATAGAAAATCTACTTTACGTTGTCAAGTATTGCAATTGCACGTATGTACGAGGTAGGCGCCATAAATTCTCGGCCTGACAAGCTTATAAAGGTTCAAACGTGTTCAAACTCCGTCACAGCCAACCAACGGGACTAGCGCACGAAAATGTCTGAAGTAACGAACATTGAGTACCGCGCGGTCATTAAATTTTTAACAAGAGAAGGGCATACACATCACATTAAACAACGTTTAGACGGCGATTACGGTGATTCATGTCCTTTGTATTCAATTGTAAAAAAGTGGGAAAATGTTTCCGTTTGGGACAAGAATCCCTGGAAGATGCTGATCTGTCGGGTCGACCAATTGAAGTGATAGCGTGTCAACAAATTTCAATTATTGAACATTTAGTGCTAAAAGATCGCCGTTTGAAAGTGAAGGAATTAGCAGTTATAACAAACATTTCCGAAACAAGTGTTCGCCGAATTCTCCATGACCATTTGGATATGAATAAAATTAGTGCTTGATGGGTACCGCTACTTCTTTCTGCTCTCCAACGTGAACGTCGAGTCGAATGTGCGCAGTCGTTTTTAAACGTGCGTGGAGACGACCCAAAAGCGATTTTGGAGTCTATTGTCCCAGGGTATGAAACAATGGTTGTGTTTTACGATCCTCTATCGAAAAGGGCATGAAATGGCGGTGACCTGATGAACCTCGTCCCAGAAAGGCAAAAGTCGTTCAATCAACGAAAAAGGTGATGGCCAAAATATTGAGGACATTTAGCTAATTGACTTTAAAGAGCGCAATACAAGTGTGAACGGCACAAAATAAAAATCCTTATATTGTAGCAAGTTTCTTTTTTGTACATCAGGCCGAGAATTTATGGCGCCTACCTCGTACATTCGTACAATTGCAATACTTGACGTTTGTTTTCAACTGTATTTTATATTTATTTGCAGCTTGAGTAAATTGCCACCATGTCGATTTCATTCGCGTCAAACGCCCTTGTTTCTAATCTACCAAAAGAAACACCAATGTTGAAGTTTGATGAAAGCTTTACTTTATCATTTCAATGCATGGCAATTATACTATATATCTATAAATTAAAAATATTTCAGTTGAACGTGAAATAATAATAAATAGGTCAAACGATCGATTTGTTTGTTTCTTTGGACAGGAGGTATTGGGTCTCGAAATGTGCTTGATTGCTGCTGCTGTATATATCTAGAAGACATAACTTGCAACATATTTGCAAAAAACAATTGGTCGATAAAAGTGCTAGACTTACATTTTTTTTATAAAATACTACTTTTAAAGTTAATACCTTTCTATTCGCTAAAGGTTTGTTTAAACTTAATAGTTAACGGAATATTGGTACCTACGTCTGATTTAAAAATAATCTATTCTTTCTTACAAAATTGTAATTGAAAAATTGATTCCAAAATTTTCTATAAATGTAAATATATTGACAAATATTACGGCAACAAAACAGAGGTAAATTAAACACTTTCGTTATGTATACCTTCACTTTTATTTTTACTGGTTGTGTTCCAACAAATTACAGTTTGTTTGAACATGATCTGGATAGATATCATTAACTACAACACATACTTGATTTTGAGTTCGCCTTCTCTCTCTATACCCGTATATAATTAATATTTCAATACTTACTAAGTTACTAAATTGAAAAATATTTAATAATTGTTATACAGCATTAATGACGTAAATGTATCAGAAAGTGTGATGAATAAGACTCATTCATCAAACTTTCTGACACATTTAAGTAATTAATGCTAGGTAGTTTCTTTCTCAATCATCGTTTTTTTAAATTATTTTTAAATTTACATAATGACAGAATGTCATATGAATAAAGGAAAATAAGCTTATTCCTTATTTCAAAGTCCTAAAAGTATTAAGGGTGTCATTTAAAATATAAATAATAATAATGGTTTATTGTGTAACCAACAGTAAAAAAAACAGCAAGGGGGGCACTGTAATTTACAATAGATGTGCAGATTACAAACAATAAAGTACAATAAATTACACATAAATCATTCATTTAAGTTTGAGCTCCAAAAGCATATCATTAAAATACTTGTGTCCATTGCGGCACATTTGATGTAGTGAACTTCTCAGCATGACATTTGTCCTACGCGAGGAAGTATAAAACGTAACCTGACTTCTGGCAGAGAGCCCTGGCACGTTGAAATGAATCAAACTCCCAACAGATAGTGACAGTCAATTGAGTCAATCCTGTTATGCACTAAACCATGTAAAAAGTTTGCACTAGCAATCTCACGACGTGTGACTAGAACGAAGGTAAGCTCCTCCAACAAAACAGCATGCTGAGTATTTCTACAGGGATAAACTCCAGTGGCCTTAAAGCTCAACAACTTTAAAAATCGTCTCCGTATGATCTCCAATTTCCATTTATATCAGATATGAATTGGATGCGAAAGAACAGCAGCGTATTCTAGTTTACTACGCACGAGCGAAAAAGAAAGAAGTTCAATAGTAGCTGCAGTAGCAAAATGCCTACTATTTCTAACAAAATTGGTTGTCGATCTGACAAACAACTTTTGACTAAAAACTTCTTCATAACTTTTCCAAATAAAAAGTTACAACCAGTACATGATACTTTTGTTATACTCTGTGGAGTGCCCACTTTTAAGTCGGTCATCATCATTATTCATTCTTTTTGAAGATCTAAACTCATCACTTATTGTAATAATCAGCACCAGAATTGACTCAAATTTACTAGAAAGGACATAAATAAAAACTTTATATTAACCAGAAAACAAGTGCAAATTTATTGAATTAACAAGTATAATGAAATATATAGGCGCCGAGACATTGATGCATAAATTTGCGAATATATGAAAATAAAACTTTACAGAAAACAACTAAAATAAAGAAATCGAAAACAAAAAAATCAAAACAGGTCCTTTCACCGAAAATAATCTATTATAACGGTATTAAGTTTCTCCTTAAGTACATACCATATCAAAGAAAATTTTAATTATGCAAACTGAGGTAAGGAATTAATTTTACTTTATTATAATTGTCCGGAATTTAAGACGGTTATTGATATTTGCTCGCCCACCATATGTTACTTACTATATTGGAACTACTTCAGTGAGAGTTTCTCGATTATTTCATTAAAGAGGAATGCATTTTATTGGAAACTAATACGTGTGTGTTAACTTGTATATATATTTATACACAATAGGATTACTCTGTCATGTTTACTAAACAGGAGAAATTTCTCAGTTATTGGGACTATAACGGATAAAGTCAGAGTAGAGACAGACAATGACAAGAGTTCGAATAAAAATATAAATTAACTATCAACTGAAACGTGTCATACATTTCAGCATAATTATATATATTTATAATGTTGCATACGACGAATTTCACTTCCGATTTTTTTATTTAATAAAAAATAGTATATAAATAAAAAATACTTAGTTTGGTGACCTGTTTCAGTTAATACATGAATTAGCAATTACAGTTGAGACATGATAATAATAAGGCATTGTATAAAACGTTTCGACAATATATTCTATGAAATTGTCTTTATCATTTACTTTAAATTTAAGAATACATCTAAAAGGATAATATCGTTACAATGTATCTGTAAAAAAATAATACCATATTTTAAAAAATGAGGTGTGGCCACCACACGACTTTCTTATACGTATGAGCGTTTCAAACTATACAATTTTAAGAATTTTTTTATACAAAACTTATTCAAAATCCTATTTTAAGTACTTTCATTCTCTTAATAAATCGCTATAGAATGCATACTTTGCAAGATATTCGAAATAAAAGTGCTACTCGCTAAGAGTAAAAGTGCCACTTCCGGTCCGAATTTTGAAATTTCATGTACACAAAAAATATTGCAAATTCAACTCTAAATACTTCTGTACTCTTAATAAATATATATAGAATGCATAATTTACGACATACCTGCAAAAAATCGATATTCGGTAAGAGTAAAAGTGGTACTTCCGGTCCGAATTTTGAAATTTTTTTATACAAAAAATATTTAAAATTATAATTTAAATACTTTTATACTCGTAAAGTACCTGCCTAGAAAGCATGACTTGCGAGATATTCGCAAAAAACTGATTTTCGATAAGAGTAAAAGACCTACTTTCGGTTGGAATTTCGAAAAACTTTTTTAAGATAATTTGTCTCAAATTTAATTTTGAGTACATTTTAATTCTTTATAAATTTGTTTAAACTTAGTAATTGATGAAATATTGGCAAAATTCGATTTTTTCACTGAAGTAAACTGCTACTTCCGGTAAACCGATTTTACTGAAAAACTAATCAGATCTCAAGAGGGAGATTGTACACGTAAATACAAAATTTGGAATTGATATCTACAGCGGTTTGATCGCTATCGTGGTCACACACAGACAGACAGACACACACGCAGACATTTTTTAAAAACCACTTTTTCGGTATCAGTGGACTTCAAAACGTGGACATCTGCAAAAATCTCGAGGTCGAAAATTTTCATCATCACAATACTTCCTTATACTACGTATAAGAAAGTAAAAGAATACGAAGAAATCTAATAAAACGCTCTTGAAAACCTTACCTAAACACATTTCTATGATTCTGACATAAATGCCAGTTTCATGTTATTATTTTTGTTTCTCTGTTATTATGGGAGGTATTTCGGCACAAATATGATAGTGACATCGTATGTCATTGCGGATTATTCAAAAAAAGTAGATTTTTGACAGATTAGCTAGGATTTCGTTTCTGTCGTTTACAGCATTGTTACTTCCAAAATCTCTCTGGCTTTAGTGTTATGCTGTTTCATTTAAATTCCATAAATTGGTTATTGTGAATTTATTGAACATATCCTTAATTCAGAACTCAACATGTCATCTTAATGTATAAACACAAAAAAGTATTTTATAATTTTTAAATAAATGTACTAACCTTATTATCTACCTATATCAGTCACCACACACAAAACAAAACCACTGTATAGTCATACATTCAAAAAAAATAATTTATGCAAATACCTGAGCTTCTCATACAATTGCTCAAAACTTTTTATGATTACTATTTAAGATTTTATCCTTATTTCTCAAATTATCTTTATCCTTAATTAAAAAATGAGGTGTGGCCACCACACGACTTTCTTATACGCATGAAAGTGTTACTTCCGGTCCGAATTTTGAAATTTCATTTATACAAAAAATATTACAAATCCAACTCTAAATACTTTTGTACTCTTCATAAATATACATAGAATGCATAACTTACGACATATTTGCAAAAAATCGCTATTCGATAAGAGTAAAAGTGGTTCTTCCGGTCTGAATTTTGAAATTTTTTTTATATAAAAGATATTGAAAATTATGTTTTAAATACTTTTATACTCGTAACATACTTGTCTTAAAAGCATGACTTGCGAGATATTCGCAAAAAACTGATTTTCGATAAGAGTAAAAGATCTACTTCCGGTTGGAATTTCAAAAAACTTTTTTAAGACAATTTGTTTCGAACTTAATTCTAAGTATATATGAATTCTTTATAAATTTGTTTAAACTTAGTAATTGACGAAATATTTGCATTTTCGATTTTTTCACTGAAGTAAACTACTACTTCCGGTCTGCCGATTTTGCTCAAAATCTAATCAGTTCTCAAGAGGCAGATTATACACGTAAATACAAAATTTGGAATTGATATCTACAGCGGTTTGACCGCTATCGTGGTCACACACACACAGACAGACACACACACACACACAGAGAGACACACACAGACATTTTTTAAAAACCACTTTTTTGGTATCAGGGGACCTCGAAACGTGGACATCTGCAAAAATCTCGAGGTCGAAAATTTTCATCATCACAATACTTCCTTATACTACGTATAAGAAAGTAAAATGAATTATAAAAGAAGAAAATCCTAATTTAAACTAATTAAAAACTCCGGAATATTTACTATAACATTTAGCGTGTAGCCATCATGCATGAAAATAATATTTTCCGGCCTTTAATCAAAATTATTCCATTACCTAAGTTTAGTTCAAATATAATATTTTCATTTGAAAAATCTTAAAACTAACTAGTTGAACTTTTAATAAAATCAACATTCTAGAAGCCAAACGACATACATTTAATAATTTTATGATTTATAGATATTATACAGCAGCTATATACATAAATCTTTAATTTATAATTATTGCACCCCGCGGAATGTTGTATTTTTACGATAGCGTTAAAAAGCAGAAGGTATAATTTTTAGAAAATACTTTTCGGCTGTCTTTATTTGCGATATTTGAAAGTCTTTTGTGTCCATATGGTATACCGCATGTGTCAAATATCATTAGGTATAGAAATTCAATGTTTACGTGCGATTTATACGTATACAAGTAACACCTGGCAACGTGGCACCCCTACTGTCCGTCACCAATCCCGGCAACAATCGACATCACAACGATTTTCTCCGATCTTCTCACTTCTCCCCACCAGATTTTACATTCAATGTTTAGCTGCGAACACGGTGCGATCTAGTCTGCAATAAAAGCCGTCTTATTACTGGAACGGGAAACATCAAATGGCCGCGGCGATCTCCTGATCTAGTAGTTTATTATTTTCAGAATCCTTTTTTATTTACCTTATTAGGGTTATTTTTTAATTTTATTAGAATTACGCTTTTGTTTGTGTCATGCAGCGTGAACGCAGCTTAATAATTCTCTGCATTTACTGAAAGGAAAAAGAAAAACAAATCCTTGCAACTCGTAAATATTATTTCTGAACGCATTACAAACACCCAAGTCAGTGATCCAATAGTTACTGCTAACTTGTATTTTCGAGCATGTATCGGTCGCGCTGGCATTGGAGAGGAAAGTAGGGGTGCCACGTAGTCACGTATTGCATGAATTGATCGCCTATGGCTAATGAAAATTGACACATGCTGTATATTAAGCAATACACACGATGCCCATCGGCTCCATAGTTTGAACCCAACCAACCTAGACTAAAGATTTAATTAAATTGTTTACAATTGTGTAGTTTTAAGTACAATGTCGTCATAAAATACCGCTCTAATAGGTCTTGTTTGTCGTTTATTAGTCAAAATATTGATTGTCTTTCCTTACAATAGATTGTATTTTTACAAATGGAAATAAAAAAAAAAGTTGTTTTCAAAATTTTTGAACATTTGAGAAGTCGATATGTTTTTGTGTGACATTTTTTCCAATTTTGTAACTTTTTCGTTGCGCGTGTATAGAGTAATTTTTCTAGAAACTAAATAAGACTTTGGACTTTATAATTATTATAGTATGTAGTAACGTCATTTTCTAATGTACACATGGAGAAGTCGCACAATTTGAAAATATTTATTACCTTTAATTACATTATATACTCCTTAATAACCATTAGAGTATACATTAGTAATCGATAAGTAGACTCGTCAGACTGTTTCCATCAGCTCCTAATCATTTCGTTGCATTTTTTTGTATTACAACCGTTTAGATTGTATATCCGTGTTCGAGAGAAGCACTTGTGCAATATCGTGCGTTATCTTTATACCTGAGCTTGGGAATTTCTAGGATGGACAGATGTATGCATGTATTTATGTATATGCATATACCTTATATTCACATGGACCATTGTCCTTATCTTCGAAGATGTTTTACCACATAGGAATGCTTGTATGTATTTAAAGCTGACGAAGGTTCGAACAACCAGTACCAATGTAAAACCATTAATAACGTTTTATATTTCAGATGAATACATCACACTGAACAAAATACGTCCGGTACAGGAATGTTTGTGATGTTCACTTTCTTTTACTGGCGCCAGTACACATTTATACAGTTAAGAGTTTTGGTTATTTATTTTTAAATATGTCGCAATATACCTAGTCATAACACTGTAAAGCAATTCTTCTGACGAGAAGCATATTCAACTATATTTCATAATTTCCGTGTCTCTTCGATTTATAAATGGCAGATCGATTTTGAGTTTTTACGAATAAGGAGCTATTTATACTTGAAGTAATTGTTTACCATCGGCCTTCTGTTTTTAAATAAAATGTGACAATGTCTTCTGAATGTTTGGTTATTTCTAATAATTCGACTTTATTTATTGTTCCTTTTTTTATTCTCTTGTGCTAACAATGTCCTATACCTATCTTTTGTAATTTTTGAGATAATCACTATAGGAACAATTATTAGCGGTCAGTTAAAGAACTACGGGCGCTGTTCTATGCACCCAAATATTCGTCCAAATAAGGCTGGAATACGGCTGACTGCCTGAGTCAACTGTTAAAGAAAGTCGGTATACATTTATGTCAAACTTATAAAAGCATCGCTATTTGTTATAATCCAAATGAATTTTCTTATGAAGAGTTAATAGGTATGATTCACATTTTGGATGAATCTGACAGAAACTCTTTGCTAGCATCCAGACTTTATGCACAGCGTACCCTGGTAGAAGTCAACCGAAGCCAGAAATCTTCGAAAATATGAAGTGGACGGTTTGAGTGAACAGAAAGCACTGAATATGAAAGAAAGAGCGGAAAAAGCAATAACTGGTGAAGATAAGACGTTTATGGTACTTGCGAGTGTAGTCGAACACCCCCACACTAGTACTACGAAAATTAGTCGTCAGTTAGATGTAAGTCAAATTTGAGAATCCAGAATAATTAGGAAATATGAAATTCACCCGTAGCATATTCATACACAGGGTTAGATGAAAGAAATTTTCAGAATCGCTTACATTTTTGTCAATTGGCAGCACATAAATTATCCTGGCTTTCTCAATTTTTTGTTGTTTACCAACGAAACCTTCTATTAAAGTGAATACGTTTATCGTCACAATTTCCGTTATAAAATAATAATAATAAAATCCCCCACTTTATCACACCTGTAAACTTTCAAAATCGTTGGTCATTAAAACTGTGGGGAGGAATAGTGGGTAGTTACATAATTTCTTTATTGAAAATGTTAATGGAGGAGAGTATCTTCGCTATCTACGGATGGATTTTCAAAACTTTTTGAAGACATCTTCAAATATGTCAGTAAACATAACCTTTATTTTATTTCGATGTTAACCAATAGTGTTAAAAATGAAATACTGCAACTGGACATTGCCGGAATTAAAAAATTCAAATGGGATGCTCTTCATTCTATAAAATTATTACTTTTGGGATAGTTGGATATAACATTCACTTTGTTTTACAGTTGACTAAGGAAGTCGGGCGCCATCCCTGCCTTCCATTTTTTAAACGAATATTTTGGTGCATAGAACAACAGCGCTCGTAGTTCTTTAATTGACCGCTAAGTGCTCCTATAGTGATTATCTCAGAAATTACAAAAGATAGGTATAGGACATTGTTAACAAAAATGAAAGAGAATAAACAAAGGAACAAAATGCCTCAATAAAATACTGGGTGTTCCGTTAAAAAAAGTAAGTTTTTGGTATGTGAAAATTTCAGAAAGTAGGCTTTGAAGTTTTTTGAGGTATTGTCTAGTGCAACTTTACCAAATAATGCAGAATTTACTTGGCTACAAGCACCACTAAAGTTAATGTTTTTGGTTTTAAAAACAATGTGAAAATGATTTTTTTCTGAACACTTGTTTTGGTTAAATATTTTCAAAAAAATTAATAACTTAAAAACTATTGGCTCAATTTTGAAAAAGAAAAAACAGTCGAACAGACAATTTAAAACAGTAGAAGAAAATCCAAAAATATATAGGGTGTCATTTAAAAAAATTATGTTCCGTGCATTTCCGGTGAAACCGGAAGTATGCCAGAACTTAAAGTATTTTTACGATATGCGCCACAAGCAACCATAGATCTTCCACTAATTGTTTTTTCTTTTATTTAAAACACAAATAAGCAATCGAAGAAGCGGCTACTAATGACTCACCCTGTATATACATAAAGGACAAGGAATAAAAAAACCTTTACCTTCTTAAATTATATATATAGTCATGGAAAATAGTGGGTATTTCCGCTGTAGAGCAACCGTAGACACATGTTTCTGACAAGGAATAAGGTGGGATAACCTTGGAGATGTAAGCATAAACGGTAGACCATCAGGCGACAGACCTCCATTTGTAGCTTCAGTTGGAAGAGCCTCGGTTTCGAGGACAACAACCAACATCGCCACGAGGAAGACATTGTCAATCTGCGTGCCAACCGACCCTGGAAAGTTAATCAATGGAAATAGTGCGGATTAATAAATTAGTCATGGAAAATAGTGGGTAATTCCGCTGTAGAGCAACCGTAGACATGTGTTTCTGACTCCTTGGTCGTCATCAGTATGGTGTAGCCAAGGGATAAGGTGAGATAACCTTGGAGATGTAAGCATAAACGGTAGACCATCAGGCGACAGACCTCCATTTGTAGCTTCAGTTGGAAGATCCTCGGTTTCGAGGACAACAACCATATATATATATATATATATATATATATATATATATATATATATATGTCAAATATGATTTTTCTGCTTAAGCACTGAGTAATTAAGTTAAATTTTTAATTACAAAAATTTACCGCCCAGGGTGAGATTCGAACTCACTTTTCCCGATCCACCTGGGGGCTTTGTGAGTCCGAGTCTACTTGCATGTCTTGAATCTCATCAAGTCACAGATGATGATAATATGATAATAACATCTGTGATACCAGACTATGGTATCAACGTATTGGCACAGAAAGCCGAAAGAGAATGGGACAGCAGCAACCAGCTGTTTAAGTATTTTGTTCATAGCTATGTCTGCAATTATGGGCGATAATCAACTGTCCATAGGAGTGCCGCTTATTTGTTTGTAGTATTTATCTTTGTATATGAAATACACCGAGTTGAAGACCCACTCCACTAACTGAATGATCCTCTCTTGGAATGTCGGTGTTGGGTGCCACCATGTCCCAGTTTTCACCGATCGTATCCACAACTAGATCTATAGGGATGTTGGTGAAAAGACTCACCACGTCAAAAGAAACTAATACCTGGTTTTGTGGTATCTCCATGTTATTTACCTTATCGGCAAACTCAAAGGAATCATAGATTCGAAATTTGTTGTATTGACCGAAAGAAGGTTTTCGTATGGTCCCTAGAAATTTGGCGAGGTGTTTACTGTGACAGTCGATATTACTGACAATTGGTCGCAAAGGAACATTAACTTTGTGGACTTTCGGTATTCCGTATATTCGCGGTGTGGCCGAATTGAATTTTGTTAGTTGTTTGTATGTGCAATCGTCAATATAATGTTTACTTTTTAAATCTTTTACCAGTTTGTTCGTTTTCCTCTCAAAGGAATATGTGGGGTCAGCAGTCAAAGGTTTATAAACCTGACCATCTGACAGCAAATCATATATTTTTAGTTCATATTCACTCTTGCACATACAAATCGTAACATTACTTTTGTCAGATATAGTAAATATAATATCCTGATTTTGTTTAATGTATTTCGCCACGGCCGCCTGGTCCATGCACAGATCCCGGTCCATATTGTTTGTATGTTTCATGAAATGTGATATGATAGGTACACACATTTCATGAAAATGTTTTGAAAATCAGTCCGTAGAAAACGGAGATACTCTTCTCTATTAATATTTTCGTCAAAGAAATAAGGTCCAATTATGTAAATACTCAATACTCCTTCCCACACATTTAATGATCAACTATTTTGAAAGGTTGCAGGTCTGATAAAGTGAGGGTTTGTTTGTATGTGTTATAATAACGAAAATTGTGACGATTAACGCATCTATTTTAATAGAAGTCGTCGTCGTCGGCAAACAACAAAAAAATTGAAAAAGTCAGGATCTGCTGCTTATTGACAAAAATGTAAGCGATTCTGAAAATTTCTTTCATCTAACTCTGTGTTTGAATATGCTACGGATGAATTACATATTTTCTAATTATTCTGGATTCTCAAATTTGATTTTGTCCATACTTTTCTTCATATTCAATACTTTCAGTTCACTCGATCGCTGTGCATAAGGTCTGGATGCTAGCAAAGAGTTTCTTTCATATCTATTAACTCTTCATAAGAATAATTCGTTTTGATGATAACTAAGAGCGATGCTTTTATAAATTTGACATAAATGTTTACTGACTTTCTTTAATAGTTGACTCAGGCAGTTATATTTGCGAATATTTGCATAAAACAGCGCTCGTGTTCTTTTTTGACCGCTGATTGCTCCTATATTGATTATCTCAGAAATTATAAAAGATAGGTATAGGACACTGTTAACAAAAATAAAAGAGCATAAAAAAGGGAACAAAATGCCATAATAAAATACAGGCTATTCCATTAAAAAAAATAAGTTTTTGGTATGTGAAAATTTCGGGAAGTAAGCTTTGAAAAAATACATACACTAAACATATACGTACATATCTATACACATCTAGAAATAAATTACACATATTGCTGACCACTTTTCATGTGTTCTGATGGTTTTCATATGCCTTCCCAAAATGTTCGTTTTTTTGCTTTTCCACTGTCTAAATACTACTTAATAATACTGAAGCTGTTTATAAATTTATCTTTAGACTGATTTTCTATGCAGTTGATGGTCAAGTCTGACCACCAGTCCTGACTAACTAAAGTGGTTTATTAAATGATGTGTTTTATATGCGTTGCGTGCCCTCACTGTCCTGATTGGTTCGCAGGGCGGGTGACCCCTGCAAGCCAGAAGAATTCTTACGTGTGCGTATTAGTCTAGTAAAAATATCGCTCAGAAGAAGGAAATCTACAAAAAATAGCGTTATTTTCTCGATAGTGTAATATGTTAAAGGGGTGTATTCTGAACATAATTGTAGATTTGAGGGGTTTCCCGAGTGTCAGTGGCGCCGCTATCGCGAGTAACGCGTTTAATTCTTTAATTCTATATTTCGAGAACGGTTCGGTTTACACAAAAAACTATACATGTCTTTTGTCTGAAACTTTTTTACCTACTGACAATACTTTGGTAGTTATTGCTTAGTTTATCGAACTCCGCGCCATCAACGCAATATGACATTAGTCTCTAGTTAGCCTAAACTTATTTAACCCCTGCGATGGCGCGTCCGTGAACACGCCTAATGACAATAGCGCGGAGTTCGATCGATAAACTAAGCAATAACTACCAAAGAATTGTTAGTAAGTAAAAAAGTTTCAGGCAAAAGACACAGATAATTAATTGATTTATAATTTTGATAAGAAGTAAGATTCCAGAAAAGTGAACGGTTAGGGAGATAGAGGGAAAAAAAGACGAAAGTATAGAAGTTTGGCCATTTCTAACAAATTAACTCGGAAAATATCGATGCTAGAAAAAATATTTTCAATAAGAAAGTTAAGTCATTCAATTTATAAGAGAAAAGATTACTATAGTTTTTTGTGAAAACCAAACCGTTCTCGAGATATAGAATTAAGCGCGTTACTCGCGATAGCGACGCCACTGACACTCGGGAACCCCTCAAATATACAATTATGCTCAGAATACACCCCTTCAACAAATTATACTATCGAGAAAATTACGCTATTTATTGACTGGGCTATATCATCAGAATGGCTCGTGGATATTCCTTTTTATTCACAATATGACGCACTTTTGTATGGGTCCGGAAATTTTAAAAACCTATGTCGAAGAAAGGAGATTTGAGATTTTTCCAATGAAAGTTATAAGAACGGCGACGTCAAAATCGGAAAATGTTAAGCTATTTTGCAATTTTCTGTGTAATTTAAATGTAATATAACAAATGCATCTTGCAGTAATCTTTGGTACATATAGAACATCGTTACTTTGCTCTTTTATTTCATCTACGCTGTTCTCAATATTTTGCATTAATTTTCTGATAAACAGAGCGGCAAAAGGCATTGTATATGTTCTGCTGGAGACTGGCGATATATCGCTTATGAATATGTTTCCGCAATGAATAATAATAACATAAACTAACCCAATAAGTAACAATCCTACAATGCTAATGTAAAAACAAAAAAGATATTTTGTTAAAATGTCTAGTAGGGTTATGCGCAAATATATTTGATTTTCTAAAATAGACCGTTAGGCCCGTTTCAGGTCTGATGGTGAGGACCGATGATTAGTCTTGAATGACTGAGGTCATTGGTTTAAATGGCGTATTTCATACGTGGTGCATATGAAACACACTATTTAAACCAATGGCGTCAGCTTGACCTTGTTATCTATAGGTACAGTTCAACGAGAATAGATCAACGGGTCAAAAATCACAGGCTTAATTACTATTCTTCTTAATTACCTATCTTTATTATTTTTCAATGTTATTTGTATATTTTCGGTATAGTAGCGACATCTGTGTATGATTCACTTAAGTCGGTTAGCTACTCGCTTTCTGTCGTAAATTTGTTTATTATTATTTAATATCCAATAAACTTAATATTATTTTAAGTTACCTGTGTTTTCTTTCTTAGTAGTTTAGTAGCATTTTAAAGTGATACTTGAATTTAATTAAATTAGCTTCGTAGAGTTTTCTTTTTGATATTATTCTTTCTTGCCGTCTTTTCATCTCGCTGGCTTGCATTTGACACCTCGTGTACATGTCATATGATGATTTCTGTTTTTGATCTTAATCGAGTAACATCTTGTGTTTTAAATCGTGAACCATCTTTCAATAATTTGGGTAAATTAATATATATATATATATATATATATATATATATATATATATATATATATATATGCCGAAAGCTTGGAATTTATTCAAAAGAGCGAACTTTTGTTTTATTGCCCCTGACTGCTATCCCAACTAATGCTGAATGTACTATATATATATATATATATATATACAGTTTCCTTTCGTGGTTTAGCGGCTGTAAAATGAACTTAAAAAAACACAATAAGAATTAAAACGTTTCGATAATATAAATATTATCTTTGTCAATTATTTAACACAAACTAACTAAATCAACATTAAAACACCAATAACTATTAATAAAACTGTAACATATACTTGACAAATATTTTTTTGACAAATATATTGGCGGCAAATATATGGTACAGAATAAACAAATTTGGTGTATCCTAGACGACCCAGAATACGTAAATGAAGCAGACACAATACAATATATTAAATTATTGAATGGTATGCTATTGCCAAATTATTAATTTCTGTTCGGTCATTTACTGCATTATCATGTTTCTTAATCTGTATGAGTTCTAGAAAGTTTCTAATTTTGTTGTTATGTTCTTTACATAAAATTGTTGTTTCATCAAATTTAAACTTATGTTTTGTAATGTTCATATGTTTTTTTAAAGCCGTAATGTTTTTTGCGTATTTGTGTCCATTTAGTCTTTCCGATAAATATTGTAGGGTTTGACCTATATATACACCATTACAATCTCCACATGGAATTTTGTATACTACATGTGTTTGTTTAAAGAAAGGATCTTTATTTTTAATATTACTAAACAGAAATCTTAAATTATTATGATTTTTATGTGCAATTTTGATATTAAATGGGCGTAATACTTTACTAATTTTTTCTGATAAATTTTTTACATAAGGAATTGCTACATATTTTTGTATATCTGTTGATTTTGAATGACTATTATTTCTATTATTATTATAGAATTTATTTATTCTATCTTTAATAATGGAATTTATAAAGTTCAAAGGATAATTGTTATTCATTAATATGTCTTTCATTTGTTGTAAGATTTTTGGTCTATATTTAGAACTTGTTAGCTTGAGTGTTCTGTCTATTTGTGAAATAACAACGCTTTTTTTGATTGACATGGATTGGTAAGACTCATAATTTAAATATCTACCTGAAGAAGTTGGTTTTTGATATAATTTTGTTAAAATTTGATTATTTTCACGAATTAATGTTAAATCTAAAAAGTGTATTTCATTGTTTGTTTCTTTTTCTAATGTAAATTGAAGTTTTGGATGATATGTGTTAAATTGTTCTAAAATATATTGAGCTTTGTTTGCTGGTAAACATAAAATACAGTCATCTACATAACGCTTATAAAAGACTGGTATGAAATCAATTTTGGAAAGAATATCTTTTTCTAAATCTTCTAATACTAACTGTGCAATGGAACTTGAAATTGGAGATCCCATAGCACAACCAAAAATTTGTTTATAGAAGACATTATTGTATTGAAAATAAGTAGTGTTTAAAGTAAGTTCTAAGGCTTTAATAAATTCTCCTTGCGGCAAACTAGTAAATTCTTGAAGTTCATTCCAATGTTTCTTAATAGTACTTATTGCAAGTTCAATTGGTATATTAGTATACAATGACACAACATCAAGAGATACTAATATGTCTTTTTCATTTATTGTGATCTTGTTTAAAAAGTTTTTGAAATCAAAAGAATTTTTTATGTAATATTCATTTTTACATATTATATTTGTAATTGAATTTGATAGGAATTTAGCTAAATTATATAATGGACTTTGAATACATGATACAATAGGCCGTAAAGGATTATTCATTTTATGTAACTTAGGTAATCCATATATTTTTGGTGGTAAAGAATTATTAATTTTCAATGATTTTGCCATATTTGGTGAAATGTATGAATTAGATTCCCAAGATTTAATGAGATCATTGTTTTCTTTCTGTAACTTTTTTGTTGGATTGCTTGTTAATGATGTGTAAATGTCTTTGTCATTAAGCATATCGTTCATTTTATCATTATATTCTTTTTTATTCATTATTACTGTCTTATTACTATTATCTGGTTTAATGACAATGAGATGTTTGTTGTTTTGGAGAAATGCTTTACTTTCTTTAATGTTTTTAGTTAGATTTATTTGTTCGGCTGTATCTCTATGCTTAGAATTATTTTTAAAATTTGTAATGGTATTGTTTATTTTACTTCTAATTGTCATTTTTTCAGTTTCAGGTAAACTATTTATTTTTGTTTCTATATTAGAAATTATATTTTCAACAGGAATTTTGTTGTTTGATTGATAATTAATTGCAAAATTGGGACCTAAGCTTAAAACCTTAGCTACATTATCAGGAATTTTTGTATCTGTTAAATTACAAATCCAATTTTCAGTATGTGTAATATTGTTATTGGTATTATTGGAAATAGTTGATTTATTTTTTAAATTCTCAAGTTTTTTGCGTTGTTTTTGTTTAATTTTACTAAAATAATTTTCATAGGTCGTTACAATTTTATGCTGAACTTTTTTGAAATGTATATCATTTAGTTTCTGTTTTAATATCGTTTCTAAGTTAATAACATGTTGTTTAGTTTTCTGTATTTCTATTACAATATCAGATATTAGGTAATTTATACAAACATGTTTAAAATCATTAACTTTGTTCTGAAATTTATTTTGATACTTAGAATTATTGAAAACTATATGCGAGAACTTAAAATTTAGAAATTTAGGTATTAGATTCAAACTCTTACATTTGAGTAGGAAGATTTGACGATTCTTCATACTTGCTAGGTTTTGATGTTGTCGTATAAGTTTCTTAAAGGTTCGAAATGTGTCACATCCACATATTTCCTTAACTTCCTTAAATGTTAATAAAGATTCATCCATATTTCAACCTGGATTATTATTTAAGGAAGGATTAACATTTAAGGAAGTTAAGGAAATATGTGGATGTGACACATTTCAAACCTTTAAGAAACTTATACGACAACATCAAAACCTAGCAAGTATGAAAAATCGTCAAATCTTCCTACTCAAATGTAAGAGTTTGAATCTAATACCTAAATTTCTAAATTTTAAGTTCTCGCATATAGTTTTCAATAATTCTAAGTATCAAAATAAATTTCAGAACAAAGTTAATGATTTTAAACATGTTTGTATAAATTACCTAATATCTGATATTGTAATAGAAATACAGAAAACTAAACAACATGTTATTAACTTAGAAACGATATTAAAACAGAAACTAAATGATATACATTTCAAAAAAGTTCAGCATAAAATTGTAACGACCTATGAAAATTATTTTAGTAAAATTAAACAAAAACAACGCAAAAAACTTGAGAATTTAAAAAATAAATCAACTATTTCCAATAATACCAATAACAATATTACACATACTGAAAATTGGATTTGTAATTTAACAGATACAAAAATTCCTGATAATGTAGCTAAGGTTTTAAGCTTAGGTCCCAATTTTGCAATTAATTATCAATCAAACAACAAAATTCCTGTTGAAAATATAATTTCTAATATAGAAACAAAAATAAATAGTTTACCTGAAACTGAAAAAATGACAATTAGAAGTAAAATAAACAATACCATTACAAATTTTAAAAATAATTCTAAGCATAGAGATACAGCCGAACAAATAAATCTAACTAAAAACATTAAAGAAAGTAAAGCATTTCTCCAAAACAACAAACATCTCATTGTCATTAAACCAGATAAAAGTAATAAGACAGTAATAATGAATAAAAAAGAATATAATGATAAAATGAACGATATGCTTAATGACAAAGACATTTACACATCATTAACAAGCAATCCAACAAAAAAGTTACAGAAAGAAAACAATGATCTCATTAAATCTTGGGAATCTAATTCATACATTTCACCAAATATGGCAAAATCATTGAAAATTAATAATTCTTTACCACCAAAAATATATGGATTACCTAAGTTACATAAAATGAATAATCCTTTACGGCCTATTGTATCATGTATTCAAAGTCCATTATATAATTTAGCTAAATTCCTATCAAATTCAATTACAAATATAATATGTAAAAATGAATATTACATAAAAAATTCTTTTGATTTCAAAAACTTTTTAAACAAGATCACAATAAATGAAAAAGACATATTAGTATCTCTTGATGTTGTGTCATTGTATACTAATATACCAATTGAACTTGCAATAAGTACTATTAAGAAACATTGGAATGAACTTCAAGAATTTACTAGTTTGCCGCAAGGAGAATTTATTAAAGCCTTAGAACTTACTTTAAACACTACTTATTTTCAATACAATAATGTCTTCTATAAACAAATTTTTGGTTGTGCTATGGGATCTCCAATTTCAAGTTCCATTGCACAGTTAGTATTAGAAGATTTAGAAAAAGATATTCTTTCCAAAATTGATTTCATACCAGTCTTTTATAAGCGTTATGTAGATGACTGTATTTTATGTTTACCAGCAAACAAAGCTCAATATATTTTAGAACAATTTAACACATATCATCCAAAACTTCAATTTACATTAGAAAAAGAAACAAACAATGAAATACACTTTTTAGATTTAACATTAATTCGTGAAAATAATCAAATTTTAACAAATTTATATCAAAAACCAACTTCTTCAGGTAGATATTTAAATTATGAGTCTTACCAATCCATGTCAATCAAAAAAAGCGTTGTTATTTCACAAATAGACAGAACACTCAAGCTAACAAGTTCTAAATATAGACCAAAAATCTTACAACAAATGAAAGACATATTAATGAATAACAATTATCCTTTGAACTTTATAAATTCCATTATTAAAGATAGAATAAATAAATTCTATAATAATAATAGAAATAATAGTCATTCAAAATCAACAGATATACAAAAATATGTAGCAATTCCTTATGTAAAAAATTTATCAGAAAAAATTAGTAAAGTATTACGCCCATTTAATATCAAAATTGCACATAAAAATCATAATAATTTAAGATTTCTGTTTAGTAATATTAAAGATAAAGATCCTTTCTTTAAACAAACACATGTAGTATACAAAATTCCATGTGGAGATTGTAATGGTGTATATATGTATAGGTCAAACCCTACAATATTTATCGGAAAGACTAAATGGACACAAATACGCAAAAAACATTACGGCTTTAAAAAAACATATGAACATTACAAAACATAAGTTTAAATTTGATGAAACAACAATTTTATGTAAAGAACATAACAACAAAATTAGAAACTTTCTAGAACTCATACAGATTAAGAAACATGATAATGCAGTAAATGACCGAACAGAAATTAATAATTTGGCAATAGCATACCATTCAATAATTTAATATATTGTATTGTGTCTGCTTCATTTACGTATTCTGGGTCGTCTAGGATACACCAAATTTGTTTATTCTGTACCATATATTTGCCGCCAATATATTTGTCAAAAAAATATTTGTCAAATATATGTTACAGTTTTATTAATAGTTATTGGTGTTTTAATGTTGATTTAGTTAGTTTGTGTTAAATAATTGACAAAGATAATATTTATATTATCGAAACGTTTTAATTCTTATTGTGTTTTTTTAAGTTCATTTTACAGCCGCTAAACCACGAAAGGAAACTGTTTTATCAAACGGCTACGAAAAGAACGCATTTTTATATATATATATATATATATATAATTCTAAATTTTTCTTGACCTTATTCACATATTCATGTGCAATATATAATTAAATTTCTTGGACGATTTAGAGGTCAATACTAATTTCAAATTAATTTAAAATTAGTTTAATTGTTAATTAGGTAATTTTTAATCTTTAAAAATTACCCAGCGGTCCAGGAATCGAACCCGAAATCTCCTGATTACCAGTCAGGTGTGTTATCCACTACACTACCACGGGCTTTCGGTCTTGACTCCTTTAATTGTACTGATATACATATACATATACATATAGCAAGTAACAGATGGAAAGTATTGCTGGTGTACCAGCGTATATAAGCACTGAAACGTCCATGTGCTGTATATGATAAATAATTCTAAATTTTTCTTGACCTTATTCACATATTCATGTGCATATATATAATTAAATTTCTTGGACGATTTAGAGGTCAATACTAATTTCAAATTAATTTAAAATTAGTTTAATTGTTAATTAGGTAATTTTTAATCTTTAAAAATTACCCAGCGGTCCAGGAATCGAACCCGAAATCTCCTGATTACCAGTCAGGTGTGTTATCCACTACACTACCACGGGCTTTCGGTCTTGACTCCTTTAATTGTACTGATATACATATACATATACATATAGCAAGTAACAGATGGAAAGTATTGCTGGTGTACCAGCGTATCAGGAGATTTCGGGTTCGATTCCTGGACCGCTGGGTAATTTTTAAAGATTAAAAATTACCTAATTAACAATTAAACTAATTTTAAATTAATTTGAAATTAGTATTGACCTCTAAATCGTCCAAGAAATTTAATTATATATATGCACATGAATATGTGAATAAGGTCAAGAAAAATTTAGAATTATTTATCATATACAGCACATGGACGTTTCAGTGCTTATATACGCTGGTACACCAGCAATACTTTCCATCTGTTACTTGCTATATGTATATGTATATGTATATCAGTACAATTAAAGGAGTCAAGACCGAAAGCCCGTGGTAGTGTAGTGGATAACACACCTGACTGGTAATCAGGAGATTTCGGGTTCGATTCCTGGACCGCTGGGTAATTTTTAAAGATTAAAAATTACCTAATTAACAATTAAACTAATTTTAAATTAATTTGAAATTAGTATTGACCTCTAAATCGTCCAAGAAATTTAATTATATATATGCACATGAATATGTGAATAAGGTCAAGAAAAATTTAGAATTATTTATCATATACAGCACATGGACGTTTCAGTGCTTATATACGCTGGTACACCAGCAATACTTTCCATCTGTTACTTGCTATATGTATATGTATATGTATATCAGTACAATTAAAGGAGTCAAGACCGAAAGCCCGTGGTAGTGTAGTGGATAACACACCTGACTGGTAATCAGGAGATTTCGGGTTCGATTCCTGGACCGCTGGGTAATTTTTAAAGATTAAAAATTACCTAATTAACAATTAAACTAATTTTAAATTAATTTGAAATTAGTATTGACCTCTAAATCGTCCAAGAAATATATATATATATATATATATATATATATGTAATCGCGTTGTTTCGGGTTTCTTCCCGCGTGGAAGTTCTGGTGTCCTGAGAAGGACCGGTGCAACGTTTCGATAAAATCTCATTTATCATCTTCTGGCGTATGTTACTCTCTAACGATCTTCGATCACAGTCAGACGAAGATCGTTAGAGAGTAACATACGCCAGAAGATGATAAATGAGATTTTATCGAAACGTTGCACCGGTCCTTCTCAGGACACCAGAACTTCCACGCGGGAAGAAACCCGAAACAACGCGATTACACATTACACCCGCGAAAACCTGCGATACCATATATATATATATATATATATATGTGTTGTCACTGGATTCCGGGTTTTCTTCCGCGTTTCCACTGCTTGGTCTTTGGAAAGACCGATGCTGGTTTCTTGACGACGTCGACGAGACCAAGCAGTGGAAACGCGGAGGAAAACCCGGAATCCAGTGACAACACATACTACTACCCGCGGAAACCTGAAAGAGAACATATATATATATATTACCAGAATAGGAAAAATCAAGATAGGTTGGACTATGTATATTGTGAGACCACGGGTGAACATCATTAGGTGCTACAGATGCCTGGAGTTCGGTCACTATAAACAGGACTGCCAAGGCGAGGACAATACGGAGGTATGCTTGAAGTGTGGAAACAGGAACCATGGCGCGAAGGAATGCACTGGGGTAGATTTCTGCCTCATATGCAAAAAAGGTCGGTCATAGGGCGGATCAAACCAAATGCCCCCACTTTAGGAAACTCATACGAGAAGGTGCTATATAGGGAGCTAACTAACGCAAAGGGGGCAAGGAAGGTCTTGTCCCTAACGAGAAATCTGAATGTGTGTGGTCACAAAGTGAGCGACGGGTATCTAACGTTGCAGTTCGGGGGTATGTTGGTGGTCTTCTGTTACTTATCCCCAAACATCCCTATACGAGACCATAAAGAGAAAGTTGATACCATATTATTATTGTCACAGGCCTTTTGCCGTTTTATACGTGGCAAAATACATTTTTGGAATGGAAAATCTCTTACGCAGACAAGGAACCGTTGCATTCACACCAGGTTACTTGTTTGAGATAGACGTAGTGTCTCTCACTCGCATAATCTATTTTCTCTTGTCCTGCACGCATAGACATTTATCGGTCAACGTTGTTTACTTTGTAGTGATATGTCTTTCACAACTGGCAAAAACAAAGTTAATGGAAACCATATTAATTAAGCAGAAAGTACCGGAAATTAGTTTACATTTGTTATAAAAATAATTCCGAAAAAGGTTAGTAATAATAGCATTACTGTTATATATGAACACAACTATGTACAATTACCAAGAAGTTTTTTTATTAGTAACACGGAGCTATCACGGGTTTACTCTTAAATGTACAACAGTGAGAATAATGTCCCTACTATTCCACGACATGTTATCGTAGTTGCTTTGGTTTATTCTTTCACGATGTTCAGATTCTTTGGATCTGTCGCTCTCAAATGCACATGCTTTTCACATCTACGACACTTCCTCTGTATATCCAACACAATTGACTATAAATGCAGACGGGATTGTGTTCACGTAAGTACAGAAAATTTACGCCTTGTTCATCAACAATTACAACATTCTGCACACGAACCAGCTAGTTTAGCGAATACTTTTAAAAGCACCTTGCTCATCCATTCTCTTTGATAAGTAGGATATAAAAACCATAATGGAAAGGCACTTCATTTCTCATATAATAAATTGGGGGGGGGGGGGACACCAAACGACTTTTTTATACATACCTGCTTTTATGCAAGGTTGTTCTAATTAAACTTTAAATACTTTCATCCTCTTAAAAAAATAGGCCTGTCGGTATATGTGCTACTTCAGGCCCGGATTTTGAAAATTTTTTTTAACAGAAATTATTCAAAATCGTATTCTAAATAGTAAATCTCTACAGAATGCATACTTATACGTCGATAAGAGTAAAAGTGTTACTTCCGGTCCGAATTTTGAAATTTTTCTTAAACAAAAATTATTTCAATTTTAGCTCTAAATACTTTTATGCTCTTACTAAATCTATATAGAATGCATAAATCAGGAGATGTTTGCAGAAAATATCTTTACGATAAAAGTGTTACGATCGGAATTTTGGAATTTTTTATATACAAAAAGTATTTAAAATCAAATTTTAAATGCTTTTATACTTGTCTATAAAGCATGACTTGCGAGATATTCAGAAAAAATCGATTTTCGATGATAGTAAAAGACCTACTTCCGGTAGTAATTTCGAAAAACTTTTTTAATATTTTTTTTTTTAAATTCACTTTTGAGTACATTTGAATTCTTTATACATTTTTTTAAACTTAGTAGTCGACTAGATATTGGCACAAAGTAATAGATAATTCATTAACAAAGCATCGCACAATAAATAAACACAAATATAAGAAAAGAGGTAATAATGCTCTTTCAGCTCGTTTATTTCTTGATTTCTTCTTGGTATTCCATTCATAAAGTTTGAAATTACTACTTGGCCAATATCTTACAGGATATTTTCTGTTACATATATATTTTATTTAAGCGTTTCTTAAAGCTTAGAGAAAATTAACTTCGCCTTAAATAAAAAACTATCAGAAAACGCCTATTACATATAATTTCGAGTGTAATGTTATGGTATGACCTACATATGTTAGAGTATGTGAAGGGACGCACACTTTGAGGAGTATAAAAAACCTGAGAGAAGTTAACATTTGCTTAAGAGAGGAGTATCGAATTCGGATCTCCGAGATCATAAATGATAATGCTGCCTGTGTCTTAGCATAAAGCTGCCTGTCATAAACGGATATCTGATAAATATGTTTAAAGTTATTGTTTACTCTGTACTGTAGC
This sequence comes from Amphimallon solstitiale, assembly GCA_963170755.1. Lineage (NCBI taxonomy): Eukaryota > Metazoa > Arthropoda > Insecta > Coleoptera > Scarabaeidae > Amphimallon > Amphimallon solstitiale. The sequence continues at coordinate 181,881,375 of OY720675.1, forward strand.
CTCGATAGTATTGCCGCATCATATCATGACTGGGCTACCACCAAAACAAAACCCAGCTTCTCGTCACAGTCTTGAACTGTCATCGTATATGAGTCATTTTCAATAACCTTTAACTTAACATTTTTACATGTACCCTATAACAACAATCTTATTTAAGATGATATTAGCGCGTACCAATTTTTTTAGGTATATTACGTTATGGTGTGTCAATTTGAAGACAAAAAATAACCTCAAATTGCTATCTCCTTTTATTTTTAAACTTTAAATATTCTATTTTACATTACCGTCACGTTATACTTTTTCAATTTTTCAAATTTGACTTTCTATATTTCATCATACTTTGCATATATCTTATAAAAATATTTTTTTTACATTCTTTCAACACTTGTTCTTCGCCATATTTATGTAAAATTTCAAAGATATAGCATATTTTTTTAATTTTAAGTATTTACTGAATATACCTAAGAGCATTAATATTACCGTCACGCCAACTTTTGGTACAAATTTTAAACAATGTATGGCGCCGGTTGATAGTTTGTTTACTTTTATGATCTTCTATAGCCAAGTGGATGTTGGGACTCCGTGTTTTACAAAAATAACTGCCGTTATACAGGTTTTTTCTATAAAAAAAGGTAAGTTTTAAGCAGCGTATTTTTCTCTTAACATTACCGTCCCATGGGACAATTTACTTCTGTAGCCATCGTTATCATCATATTCGTCCAATATTTTAAACCACTGCTAGTTTCATATCTCCTTACCTCAAGTCTTTCTTTCCAGATGTAACATTTCTAACACTGTTTTACTACTGTTCAAACATTACCTTCACGAACATTACCGTCACGTTCGCAAAACAATCAATAGGTGATGGTAATGATAACAAAGTGATGGTAAAAATTTCGATTTACAAGTAAATGGTTAGTTTCTACACATCTGAAATATCACTACAAACACTATAACAGTGTAATCGGTAAAAGTATATTTTTTGGAAGTAATATAGGTCAGAAGTTAGAGGTTATTGAAGATGACCCATATAGCACACACTTGTTCTATCATCAGATGAACTTTTGTTATGTTCGAAATATATTCAGGTCAGGTATAATGTACATTATATGAACAGCCTTAGGACGTTAGTTTAACACTTCTTTAGACTTTTTAACACTTCTTTAGCTTCATGCGAGGGACGTCCACTGAATTTCTAATATAAACGTATATTTTACTTTTTGTATACTTGTAAAGAAAATCATTATAATAGTAATAGTATTATAGCTTTTCTTAATTAATTTATAGTAACCATAGAATTTCAGAAATGTCATGTTTGACAGAGAGATTTTAAAAACTAAATATAATACTATTAAAAGAAATCTAAACATGTAATAGACTTTAAATGTTGTTTTTTTGTTGTTACAGGTGAGTGGATTACATTTTTAAGTAAAACATAAGTGGAAAAATTTTTATGAACAATTTTTCTTGGGTTAATAAATTTTGTTGTTACAGGAAAACGTATTGGTCTTAATAAACCTGTAGCTTACTTTTCAAAAAAAAACAGAAACTCAAAAGAAAAAAAGGCGATATATCTAGAATGTCTGGCAATAAAAGAAGCTGTAAAATATTGACAACACTGGCTTATGGGAAAAGAATTCGTGGTATATTCAGATCATAAACCATTAGAAAATCTGAACATAAAGGCTAGAACTGATGAGGAACTTGGTGATTTGACGTATTACTTATCCCAATACAATTTTAAGATAAAATATAACCCGAGACAATCAACTCAAGAAGCAGACTGCTTAAGCAGACATCCAATCCTAGAACCTCATGAAAATTCTGATGATTTTTTGAAAGTTGTGAATCTGATAAGCCTAGAAGATATAAAAAATGACCAATACACAAATCTAGATTTACAAAATAGGAAATCCAAGTTTATACTGGAGAATAAAATTTACTACAAAAAGAATAAAAGAAGAAATAAAATCATACTATCAGAAGCACTTAGCAAAACACTAATTAAAGATGTACATGATACTTACTGTCACATTGGAAGAACCCAGATGATAAATAAAATAACACCATTCTACACAGCAAAGAATATCTTCATAAACATTAAGCAAATTTGTAATGAGTGTGACATTTGTATAAAGAACAAATCAAGAAGAAAACCAAAATTTGGTTTGATGTCACATTTAGGTCCAGCAACACGCCCATTTGAAATTATATCAGTTCATACCATTGGAGGTTTCGGAGGATCACGGTCTACAAAAAAGTACTTGCATCTTCTTGTCGATCATTTTACAAGATATGCTTACATTTTGACATCAAGAAATCAGAGCTCAAGTGGTTTTGTTAAGCTAATAAAAAATGTGACACTAAGTTATAATATTGATATGGTATTAACAGACCAATATCCTGGCATAAATTCCAAGGAATTTAAAGACTTCCTGAAAAAGAATAACATAACAATAGTGTTTACAGCTGTAGACGCACCATTTTCAAACGGGCTTAATGAAAGGCTGAATCAAACTCTAGTAAATAAGATAAGATGTGAAATAAACGAAGGTGACAAGAAAACGGCATGGACAACTGTTGCACAAAAATGTGTAGAAAAATATAACGAAACAGAACATACAGTCACGAAGTTTACTCCAAAATATCTTTTAGAAGGCGAAAATGTGGACATTCTGCCACTTGAATTGAAATCAAGATGCACAAAAGAAGATCTGAAAAGAGATAGAAAGCTAGCCATTGAAAATTCAATAAAATGTCACAACTATAATAAAAAAATATATGATCTACATAGGGAAGAATTTAAATTCAAAGTGGGAGATAGAGTTTTTGTAGAAAACGGAAGTCGACTGAATAGAAAGAAAATGGATGAATTGAGGATTGGCCCATATAAAATCTTAAGGAAGATTTCTAGTTCAATATATGAAGTTGACACCGGACACAAGAAAGCAGAATCAAATTTCTACCATATTACGAAGCTATCTCCAGTAACAGTTAGTTATTAACCGAACAATTACTTGCAATTGTTCTCTTCGAGGGTGGGAGATGTAAAGAAAATCATTATAATAGTATTATAGCCTTTCTTAATTAATTTATAGTAACCATAGAATTTCAGAAATGTCATGTTTGACAGAGAGATTTTAAAAACTAAATATAATACTATTAAAAGAAATCGAAACCTGTAATAGACTTTAAATGTTGTTTTTTTGTTGTTACAGGTGAGTGGATTAAATTTTTAAGTAAAACATGAGTGGAAAAACTGTTTATGAACAATTCTTCTTACGTTAATAAATTTTGTTGTTACAGAAAAACGCATTGGTCTTATTTTACTCATTAGAGTTTAAATAGTATTATATACTTATAGCTAGTATTACTAAACGTCCATTTTTAACTATATTTCTACACATTATCTATTATCAGTTCCATGAATGTATTGATATGAATGGGATAATTTTTCTCTACTTACACTATTAAGATACCAACATCTAATGTAATGATTTTCGAATAAAATAATCTAAGAAATACTACAAAACAAGTTGTCTTTTTAAAATATATAGTTATACATGAATAAGTAAATAAATTTTGTTTTTATATATTTTTCAAACCCACTCTTTCCGGTCACCTTCTAAGCTATTTTTGGGTATTTACTTAGTGACTTTCCTAAGACCTTGTGTTCCTGCTGCAGATTATAAAAATATGACGAACATCGGTAAAATCATGTAAATATATTATGTATACCCTTTGTTTATTAAAAGAATAGCTATTCTAAATGTTATTTTCACAAAACACATGGGTGATAATAGGTAGACATATTAATTTATTGATTACGTAATCATAGTAGGGGGCTATTCTCAAAAATGCAATAACATACAGATAATAAGCTAGAATCTTAGTTTACAGTCTTTTATTATATACTATTTACCATTTCTGTTTAAACTGATCGCAAAATGATATACTCTATTTTAGTAATATCCTTAATAATATTTACACAAAAACCCTAAATTGTTAAAACAGGACTATCATGTATCAATCAATTTATTTACTTACTTTGTCAAATAGGAAGTATTATTTTTAGGGTGTCATGTATGTAAGATAACTGAAGTACCTAAAAACCTGATTATAGTAATACTTTTTTATGGAGTATTGTTTATATCAATAAAGTATTAAGCCGAACCAGTAATAAACAACAGGAAATATATTTTATTCAAACGAAGAATTTTGATCACAATTCATTGGGATACTAAGAACCAAGACGAATAGCCAACAAAAATGTTATAGGATCTTCTTCAAAGAAATTGAAAACCTATTAAAATTTTCCTACAGTGTGCACGCGGTGTACCTGCGGATGAATATACTAGACAAGCTGGTCGACTACAAGTGGGAGAATAAGCGGGTAGCCTCTGTTACTAACGTTAGAGCTACGTTAAAGTCGACATCGCAGAAATCGTTACTGCATTAGTCCGTGAAAATTGCTACTGTTACTGTTAATAACAAATTCTTTAACCAAGAATAAAGTCATTTACTGTACTGTTTTAGAGAAGATGGAAAGAATATTAATCAATAAAAAATCACTACCTGGATAATTTATAAGTAGAAACTTGTTGAAGCATCAAATAATCGCAGTAAACAATTTTAGTAACGGATTTCATCACAGCTTCCCAAGTTGTATGAGTAAATAACAGAAACGATCGTCAATTCTTAAAACTCAAAAATAATATTTTTTTTCTTAAAATATCAAAGATAAGAAATATAGCTGATATAGAAAACGAAAACGTAACAATAGCAAAACTCTTATTAAGATAAAAAGTAAAAAATTCCGTAGTATTGTAAAATAGAAAAGACAACAAACTAAAATTCTGAAACAAGGCAATAAATTTGTATGAAATTAAACAAAATGTTTCAGTAAGATAAACTATAGACGCAGAAACAATGAATTTAATTGGAACAATGAAGAATGAAATTATTAAAGAAAAATGAATTTCTACAAGTACTTAACTATTTATTAAATGCTCAAATAAGCCTCCTTCTTGAGCTGAGCAGTAACCCAGCTGATTATAAAAATTTCGACGGACATTTGTTAACATTTACGGGGTAACATGATTCGAAAATTCAGTAATTTTGGCGCGTAATTGTTCTAAATTAGATGGCCGTAACGCGATTTAAAAATGTATTTGCTAGGCGCTAGACATCGACCCGACCGTTAACAAAATTCAAATGAAATGCGCAAGTACAGCTGCTATATCTTAAACGCAAGTCAGTCAGCTTCACTACACTCGACTAATAGAACAGTTTGTATATTGCTTTCTCGTACTAACTCATCTCGGTGTCGTCGTTTTATCACACAGTAAAATGCATACGCAGCTTGCCGGCAAGCACTTGGTATAGTAGTATTCAGGCTTGCTGTTTTCTTGTTTACATGTGTACTTAGTTCATTAGTTATACTTCAAAAAAGATATTTATTTAAACAAAACCTGAACTGGGAATATAGCATTTAACATTAGGATTTCTTATTTTTCTCTAAATATGTATTTCCTGTAATTAATACACATAGAGGATAAATAACATGTGGCTTAAACCCACCATCCCAAGTCATTCTCTAAAAGCGCAAAATAAATATTGGTAATACATTTCTATTATTATTCATCCTGTTTAATAGTTTGATGTAAAAAACACTTAAAGAACTTACACGTATGACTCTAGCATTTTTCTCGTTATTAATAACAATCCGTGAATAACAGAGATATTTTGGTGACAGAGATATCATTTTTTTTGTGTAACAAAGTGTCTAAAGTATGTTATGCTTAACGTTTTAATAGAGAATGTGTCCCTAATTTCTGTAAATGCAAACAAAATATAAAAAATGCTATTAAAAATAGGAATACGCATACACATCAACACGCAAGCGTTAATGAAACGATGTATGTATTATTATACAACACACCATTAAAACTTATTGCGGCAAGAATGAGAAATCTCACCAAAAATAGCAGCAGAACAAATTATCTAAACTAATGTACAATTGTTAATTTAAATAAATAAGTTGTTTATAGTAACAAAGAAACTGAGATTATGGTAATACGTGCTCTATAGGTATAGTGCTTATGGTTGTAAAAATTTGCAATAGTAGTTTTAAGGGGCCCTTTGCAGTAATAGTGCTACATGGTAAGGCAAACCTTAACCTTTCCGGTAATATACCTGATTCCATTTTGTTTCTCGGGGAAGACACATTCATTGTTTAAGTGCTACTAAGCTCAGTAGCAAGTGAAGTAAACGTTTTACCCCCAAACAGAATCCATTATGTGGTTCAACGTATGCGTCAAATATTACGTCGGCCACCACACGACTTTGTTATACGTATGAGCGTTTTAAAATATACAATTTTTTTATACAAAAATTATTCAAAATCCCATTCTAAGTACTTTTATTCTCTTAATAAATCCCTATAGAATGCATACTTTGTAAGATATTCGAAAAAATTTTACTCGCTAAGTGTAAAACTGTTACTTCCGGTCCGAATTTTAAAATTTCATTTATACAGAAAATATTCCCAATCCAGCTCTAAATACTTTTGTACTCTTGATACATATATATAGAATGCATAATTTACGACATATTTGCAAAAAGTTCCTATTCGATAACAGTAAAAGCTCTACTTATGGTAGGAATTTTGAAAAACTTTCATAATAAAATTCTTCTCAAATTTAATTTTGAGTACATTTGAATTCTTTATAAATTTGTTTAAGCTATCGAGAGGGAGAGGGAGAGAGAGAAAGAGGGAAGGAGGGAGGGAGGACGGTGGGTGGGGGGGAGGGGAGGGAGTGATGGCGGGAGAGAGAGGGGGGACGGGAGGAAGGGAGAGAGAGAGGGAGGAGAGGGAGGGAGATAATGAAGCGACATTGTTTAAAAACCATTTTTTCGGTATCATGGGACTTCAAAACGTGGATATCTCCAAAAATCTCGAGGTCGAAAATTTTCATCACAGTACTTCCTTATACTACGTATAAGAAAGTAAAAATGGGGCGTGGTCACCACATTTATACGTATGTGCGTTTCAAATTATACAAAAGTTGTTCTGAATTAAGTCTTAAATAGTTTAAGAAAATAAATGTGTAAGTCGTTATATCAGGTGCGAATTTTGAGAATTCTTTTATACAAACATTATTTAAAATTCTATTCTAAGTACTTCTATTTTCTTAATAAATCTCTCTAGAATGCATACTTTGCGAGATATTTGCGAAAAAGTGCTACGCGATAAGAGTAAAAGTGTTACTTTCGGTCGGAGTTTTGAAATTGCTTTGATACAAATATTATTCGAAATCTAGCTTTAAATACTGTTGTACTCTTGATAAATCTATATAGAATGCATAATTTACGAGATATATGCAAAAACTCGCTATTCGATAAGGGTTAAAATCTAACTTCCGGTCCAAATTTTGAATTTTTTTTAATACAAAATGTATTTAAACTCAAGTTCTAAATACATACTCATAATATAGATGCCTAGAAAGCATGACTTGCGAGATATTCGCAAAAAACTGATTTTCGATAATAGTAAAAGAATTTCGGAAAACTGTAAAATTTTACCCCATCTTTGATTACATTTGAATTCTTTATAAATTTGTTTAAACTTACTATTTGACAAGTATTGGTAAAATTCGATTTTTTCACTGAAGTGAACTACTACTTCCGGTTTGCCGATTTACTGAAAATCTAATTAAATCTCAAGAGGATTTTACTCGTAAATATAAATTTTAGAATTGATAGCTATCGCCGTTTGACCACTATCATAGTCACACACACACACAATTTTTTTTAGAAAACACCTTTTTGCTATCAGGAGACTTCTGCAAAAATCTCGATTTCAAATATTTTCATCACCATAATACTTCCTTATACTACCTATAAGAAAGTAAAATCATAAGAACTGCTTGAGAAAATAGGCCAGCATTTCTAAAATTTTCGGTTTAACCGCTCCATAGAATGCATTTTTATTAACATATTCTCTTTAAATATCTCTTGCAAAGATTCTTAAAAAACAGTTCAATGTTTAGTCAAACATATGCATTAAAAAAGTTAATAAATATAATGTTATTTCATAAATATCTATTAGGTTACTACATTTATACTATAATTTACATATTGATATTCAATATACTAAAGATTAAACTAGATAGACATTACTTTGTCTTGACTAATAAAAAAAAATTAATACAATATATTAAATAATATATTTTCTTTAGTACAATAGGCCTGGTCTCTAATCTTCAGATTCTGTAATATTATACCTTATCAGGTGGTTTAACACCTGCTGATCATATGATTAAGCAAAAAGTAAACGTTAACCGTTAAAGTGATGATGTCGTTCAGTACATTGAAGCCCCCGTAAATGATCTAGCATTCACTTTCATTTAGTAAACTTTATTTATTAGCTTTATTGATTTGACATTGGGTTTATTAATTAAAAACATTTAGGATAATAATGTTTTACTCTTGAGACTAACGTTAACCTTTTCAATTCGACCTATACATACGCCTTTTTTCCGCCACTTATACTGTGTTATACAATTATACGCTAACTAAAATCAGTTAACATTACTGGGCTGGGTCGAATAAAAGTAAATTGTAGAAATACGAAGATACAATTAAAAAACTTTATTGAATGAATTATTAAGAGACAGTTGTTGAATACATTCATTAATACGCAAGTACCTACCATAAAATTTTAATTTTACGAAGATAAAGAAAATAATTATTTTTCGTGTCTTAAAATATTCTTCCTAATAGATTATGTACGTATATTGTACATCAAAAGCAGTGACTTGTATTAACAATCACAAATCACAAATGATAAATTTATGAGGTAGTCGGACAGCAGGCCCATTTTGAATTTGCATTAACCTGACACAAGCAGTAATCTACAATTTGTAATAGGGCTCAATATGAGAGTGGTGGCGTAATGATATTAGGCAGGCTAAGTAGTCGTATATAGAAGGACTGCATGATTTAAAAGAGATTGTTAGAAAATTAGATATTATAGATAGTTTTTGATAATTCAGACATGTATTATTTTTAAAATAATACTCTTTCGAACTAATTTAATTACAAAAATAATACTATAATAATACATAGAATTGCATGCGTTCGTAAATTACATTTAATTTCCATCTAAACAGTCTAAAACATACTAATTAGAGTATTACACAGTCTGAGGTAGCTTCAGGTTACCAGAATAGCTTTGCGTACCTTTTTTTCCACTTTCATGCTGAAAAACTTGGGTAAGCAATTAGCTACTCGATTATATGTTTCTATGTGAACATTAATGTGTATTAGGTAAAGCTACGTTAGATTACATATATAGATTAAATTATAATTTACGACTTTTTTGTCCTAAGTTAAACACTTTCAATATAAGTTGAATTAAAAATATGAAATATAACTTCGTAAGATTTTGTATCACGATATATTTTTTGTTTTTATATTTCTTCCTATTTTGCCTTGGTAAGTGAATCTATATGCTTACTTGCAATTAAGACATTCCCAATGTAATGAAATATATTTGAATCGTTTTGGCAACAGACACCGCCAAGTATGAACTAAAGACGAAGATTCAATGCCACTATAAATGCCCATCGATCGGAACAATTTTAGAAGAAGAAAACATTATTAAACTAATTAATTAATATTTTAGATCATGTAGCTTCCGCCTTGTATTCTTTGAATAAATCGTATGACACAACCACATAAAAGGTAAATTCTAAGGATTATATACTTAGGAAGACCTTTTTATAACAATAATTAATAATTAGCGGTTTTATACTAGCTTTTTCTTGACAACCTTGATACGATATGTAAATATGAAATAAGTCTAAAATAAATAATATACTACGTGATCATTTTGAACTGCCCTGGCAAGCCTTTTTTATTTATTTTTGTGGGTAGGTTTACTATTTAAAATTTTCCTCTATGATAAATGTCAATGAAATAGGGTTAGTTTTAAGTTGAATTATATGAAAGATTTTTTAGAAATACAGTCATTACACTTTATTTTTTATCATAAACAATAATAAATACCTTACAACTTTATTACTGTAAAACAGTCCTATAATTATGTCACCAAATGAATACATTTTATAAAAGTCTTCTCATGTTATTGAACACAGTGTGGAGTGTTTCCGGTGTAATATTTTGCAATTCTATTGTAACTGCCTCTTCAAGTTCATCGAGATTATGTAGTTTATTCTGAAACATTTTATTTTTTAAATGGGCATAGAGAAAAAAGTCCAGTGGGGTTAAATCAGGAGAATTGGCTGGCCATTGATTTCGACTAATCAATCGGTTACCACAGTATCCTTAAAAATAATTAATAGTTTGTTGCACAATATGTGCAGTTGCCGCATCTTGTTGGAAGTACCCCAGGTTAAATTCATCTTCGTGACGGCTTTTAATAAAGGGTTCCAATATCTGTTCTCGGTATCGTATTGCATTAATTGTATCATGAAAAAAAATTGGTCCAATAATCCGTCTTTTCGATATTGCAACCCAAACACCAACTTTTATAGGATGGAGACTATTTTCAACAAAAACATGTGGATTCTCTGTTGACCAGGTACGATCATTTTGAGAGTTGATATACCCCAACATATGGATCCAAGCTCCACCCGAAAAGAAAGTGCAATTCAAGTCATCTTCATGTAATATTTCATTAAACCAGTTGTAATAATTCATTCTCTGCTCAAAGTGATTGCCCGTAAATGTTGTACAGAGATATCAACAATTTCTGTAGACCACGTGACTACCAAATTAGGCAACCCAATTAACAGCAGTTGGTAGTATTGAATGTTTTATGTAAAATATGGTTAAAAGCGTCAACAATGACACCATGTGAATAAAATGTACGCTACTGTCAAATATGTACTAGCGATACGCGAATCTCATAAACGTATGAACACGATAATCACCAGATTTTAGAAAATTACTGATCACGTGGTCTACAATCTTTCTCGATAGCACTGTAGTAGAGAAGTTTATATGGGTGCGTATGTACGTTTGTTTTCAGTGCCTTATGAGTACTCCCGTAGGAAATACCTACAATTTAAATACATAATGCTGTATAACAAATTAAGTTTAAGTTAATTAGATCTCTTTACCAGTTTGAGCAGACAGCTTTCGTACAGATTTTGTGGGATTAACTTCCAATCGCTGCCTAATGTCTGCGACATCTTGAGTTAAAACTGTTGGTACTTTTTCAGGTCTACATTTACAAACACTCCCCGTTTCCCTAAACATTTCAATCACCCTATTGCGATGACAAGTGAATGTGTTCAAGTTTATTTTCAAATTTCCATTTTCCATTACAAATTACTGAAAACACCATCCCAATGAATATTTCCATAATCCATCCTCCGACATTACGATAAACGTATCCTGTTGCATCATAAAAGCATGGTATACGAGGTATATTGGAGTAGACAGAAAAGCGACAATAAAACAATGAAAATTCGAAAGTACAAGACCACAAGACACATCAATACATTATGGTTTTGACATTTGTCATGTAAATTTAGTATGGGCAATTCACGGAAGTAAATATTTGCTAGTTTTTGATAATACTGGGACTTTTTTGATGCCAACTCAGTACAGCTCAAAATGATCTCTTTGTACTTTATATATTCTTTTACCTACAGTTCTTCTACGCGATTGCATAATATGGGATGGCCATATAAAAAGTTGTTATAAATTAAGTTCTAAATATGTATTACATACAAAAATTGTTTCAAATCAGTTCTAAATGCTTTTGCACTGATAATAAATCTATATAGAATGCATAATTAGCGAGATATCTGCAAAAAAAACTGCTATGTAAATGTAAACGGGCAACTCTGATCAAAATTCTGATTCAAAATAATTATTCAAAATCAAGCTTATACTTTCAAAATATATATAAACTCATGGATAAAATTAACACCACTCAATTAAACTTGTCTAATTACGAATACTGAATTTAATATTGCAAAAAAAAATTCGTGAAAGCTTATTGTTAGGTAATGTCTAGTAGCTTGTAAATGAAATCAGCGAAACATGGCGTTAATTCTAATTAATTTTTGTTAATAAACTTTTTTTCTTGAACATGTAAACAAAAAACAAACGAAAGCAATAGAATTTATAAACTTACAGCTATTCTAATATCGTGTATGTCCTTTTCTACTTCTAACTAGTGCTTTCATCTTGGCATACTGGAGATCAAATTTTGAACGACTTCTTGAATTGCTGCGTCTATCTGTTGTTTGTGGTTGGCAGGTAGAGGTGTACGACGTCGAACTCTTTTTGTAATATCGTCCCATAAATGCTCTACTGGGTTCATGTCAGGACTATTGGCTGGCCATTCTATGAACGGAATAGCAACTGCATTTACGTAGTGAATAACTTGCCTAGCCACATGGGGACGAGCATTATCCTGCGTAAACAAGAAATTCGACCCCACAAAAGGCGCAAATGGCATTACATGAGCAACAATGATGTGTTCAAGATAATAATCTGTATTCATTGACCTAACACGTATAGGGACCAACTATGTGCGGTCATCGAAACATATGCCTCCCCAAAACATTACATAGCCACCACCAAACGGGACTCTTGGAGAGATATTGCAACTAGCAAATCTCTCTCCTGGCCTTCGCCAGACACGCTCACGTCCATCAGGAGATTTAAGGCTAATCCTCATTTCGTCTGAAAATAAAACCATCTTTCAATCATTAAGAGTTCAATTTTGATGATTTCTCGCAAAACGCAATCTTTGAATTTTGTGCACTCTGGTAAGCAGGAGTTTCTTGGCCGGTTTTCTGCTGTCCAATCCAACTTCATTTAAACGCCTTCTAATCGTTCGGGAAGATACAAGAAGATTGCGAGCAGCTACGAGATCATTTTAGGGATGGTACTAGTCGTTCTCCTGTTTCTGAGAGCGGATTGTCTAAGAAAACGCTCAGCTATTGCATTAGTACACCGTTTTCGCCCTTGTCCCGGCCTTCGTAAGTGAGAACCCGTCTCGTTAAATCGTCAAACCATGCGACTTAAGCTGGAATGGTTTCTTCACATTAGCAACATGACGCATCGGATATCTCTAATCCAGCAAAGTTGATGCTCTTACTGCTTCCTCCACTGACAAATTTGTTGAGCGATTCATTACTAAAGGGTATTACACTCGCACTGATACTATCAATAACAAAAAAACTTGGTGGCTAAAGACAACTCGTCTTAATAAGCAAAAATTTCCGATCAGATTTTGAATCAAGTTTTGCCAAAAATGTACTTTTAAAAGAAAGCCCTTTTTGACAGTTTTTCCTTGAACTGTCCCAGTAGGTTCACACCCAACTTGTAACATAACTAGAAAACTAAAAATCATCATTATTTTGCAATAACACAAAATATATACCGTGGTGCGTTAATTTTGTCCATGAGTTTATATACATATATAGAAAGCACGACTTCGAGGATATAAAATGAGAAAATTAGGTTACATTTTTGCATACTTTCTAAGTTTTCTCAGAAAGTAAGAGAAGTTTCTGTTGGCATTACTAAGTATATCCAAAATTTTAGTTGTCTGCAATAATATATTTAATTATATGTAATTTGAAAACTAAAATATTAGATTTATTTATACTTTTCACGTCACCAGTTCACCGCAAAAGAAACATAAAAATTGTTTATTGATTTCTTTTTATCACCCGAGAATAGAAAAGTAATAAACGATAGTTAGGTAATATTGTAAGTAGCGCTGTTTCCATGCTGTATTTGTCGTTTTCTCTGTAATAATTATAGTTAGGTTTAAAATAAACAAACAATATAAAATATTCGCCTCCTTTGTGACTCTATATATATGTCTATATTGCGACTCATATCCTGGCCGAGGGATGGTTAATATGCAGAGTATTAATATCAAATATATTATATAAGGATATTCTATTCATGTGCTTATTATAATAATATTTAGCACGTATGTACTTATCCTTAAAAAATAGAAAGACAGTAAAGTCGGACACATAATAATTATAATTATTACAACTTCTAAAAATATAATACTGTTCCTAGAGATACCCAAGAAAGAAAAAAAATTGCTTTTGTTTACTATCGTGTGGTACGGTCACTAAAGTCCCCAGGTGTGTAAGAGGTAATATCTTGTAATAGTTGACCGTCGAGGGCGCTGGCTGCACCGGGTGAAGCTTGAACTCAGTTCCGTCGCGTTCGTCTTGGAAACGAGTTGTGCAAGTACGTACGCATGGAATCGTTTGTTGCTGTGAGATGGTGTTCATGTTCCTAATAGAAAACGTTGTAGTTCTTGTCTAGGTTATTGTAATTTTTTAAGGAATAACGTGCTGCTCTAAGGCAATCGCACGTGCACAATTCAACAATGTCTTGACGTAAAAATGTTATTTTGTTTATTTTTTTTCTCAGTTGTTGCCGTGAGCCGGTTTTGTCACTTGCCACAGGTTGTCTTTTCGGATTTCGAAATACGGTTTATTGTATTCAAAAGATCCTGGAGTATTCCGTTTTAAATTTAAACACTACGTTTATTTCAAATTTACAAAACAATATTATTGAAAATTATTGTTATTTTTTGGCATGCATTTTGTTAATTAGTCTACAGCAAGTTACGTAATTATGTGCCTTACATTGAGAAACGTTAATTAAGTAAATCACATTTTAACATATTCAACAGGTGTGTATTTATAGAATTTAACAAAGATATCAGGATCTGTAGAGCATCTCATACATAATTCACATTAAATTGTTAAGGATAAGTATTGATACATAGTTTTACCAATACCTTTTGCTTGCTATATTATATATAAAACATATTTAATTATCTTATAATCCTAACAGGACACAGAATTTTCTTATTGGATGAATTTCCTTTAAATTTCCCTCAAAAAAATGTTGCAAAGAAAAATATTCCAAATACATGTTTAATAAATAAATTTCGAATTTAAATAAATGGTCATTTAAACAACTTTCGAATCAAAAAATATATTTTACTTAGTCTGTACGCCTTGATGTATATCTATTGTTGTACTTAAAAGAAGTTTTTTCATTTCTGGAGAATGAACACCATCTCCAGGACAATGAATCTGTGATTCGTATGCATAATAATTGTACAAATTGTATTTCAGCGCGTACACAAAAAAGTTGAAGTA
Source organism: Amphimallon solstitiale (assembly GCA_963170755.1). Lineage (NCBI taxonomy): Eukaryota > Metazoa > Arthropoda > Insecta > Coleoptera > Scarabaeidae > Amphimallon > Amphimallon solstitiale. Next base: position 181,896,563 of record OY720675.1, read on the forward strand.
TAATGGATATCATGTAATTGTGCCAGTGCATTAAGTGGTTCACTTAGGGAACATTAAAAATGTCTCTGACGTGTCGGGTCCAGTACCTGAACGACATCGACCCTTTTTCTTACACCACAAATTTTCCCGATCCCCCTCGTCCTCCGTTGCACACATTCAGTGTTACCCTCCCTCTCATCAACCAACTGGCGGCTGTGCACCGACTGCTTGACTCTCCACACAGGGTGAGTTCAGTTCTTTGTTTATATATTGCGGTAGGTCGGTATGACTCCCAACAGCTGACATACAGGTCGAACAATTGATTTTTGACGATGAATCTCCATTTAAATGGAAACAGTGTGTTCAAAGAGGGCGTGCATAGATTTCAGAAATATATTTAACTTATTATACAATATTTTCTTAGCAGGAAACCCAATTAAATTGCACCAACTTATTATATGTATATCCATAGCAATTTTAAGTGCCATAACATAACCTTCAAGAGTTATGGGTTATTATATTCTTATTACTAATAATTCTGTCTTTATATTGTGTAATAATATAATTATGTAATGCTAATTAACTTTTCTAATAGTATTAGTAATAATAATAATAAAGTACAATAGATCGATTTTTAGTAAGTAAATGCTGTTTCTTATTGAAGAACTTGCAGTGATTTAGATCATCTATTATTAATTTTGCAACGGGACATGTAATGCTAAATGAATGTATAGTCATTGTCAGGATATCTTGAAATGACTCCAGTAAATCTGTTTATAAAGGTTATTGTGGGTGTCATTGTGCAGAACTGGTTTATACTCTTACAATTCCCAAATAATATTAAAGTAAACATTTTCTTTTCCAATATAACAGAAACAAAATTTAATAAACACAGTCCTTAAGACGCTTCTGTCTGCTAACGTTAGAAAGGCAGAAGTTCTGTAATTGGCGTTCTCTATGTTTTCCTTATATTCCTTCATTTTCCGCACCTGTTTTTTATGCATTGTTAGAGTTTTTTTTTCTAAAGAAAGAAATATCTGTCGAAGAAAGATCTGATGCAAAACAATTGTTTTGGCTCAAAAAAAGTAAAATATCTGCAAAAATAATTTTCTTAGAATTCATTTTGTATTAAAGCGATAATTTTTTTTCAAGACAAAAAAATCTCTTTACTTAAGCGAATATATTTTCGATTTCTCCGGTGCATTATTTTCTCTACTCGAAATATCTAATATTATGTTACAAAAGATTTTTGTTTGTGCCTTGAAGTAATTAGAAATTGAATTGTGTTCTGGGGTATTAATTGCTTTTTTAACTACTCTATGATGTAATTATGATAGCAGTTCGAACATTTAACAGAAGGAAATTTAAGTACTTATGATTATCTTGTAAATTATATTGTCAGCAACATGTGATTTCACATACACTTCAATTTTACAATAGTTTGAGAACCTGTAATTTTTCACTTAACTTTAAAAGAATCAGCAATACTATTGTACATTTAGAATATCATAAAAACTTACTCGAGTGTTTAAAAAACAATGTACACTTAGTTGCAAAACAAGTTTCACTAACCACATTGGAGCGGTGATATTCGAAATTTATAGTGTAATTTTTTGTTTGCAACTAAGTCTACATATCTACACTTACAAAACATATATATGTACATTTAGTTGCAAAAAAAGTTTCCACTAAAATTTCGAATATCACCACTCCAATATGGTTAGTGGAAACTTTTTTTTACAACTAAGTGTACATAGAGAGACACTTGCAAACGAATTGTGTTGTATATCACTTCTTATATGGTGAAATAATTGCTTTTGGTTCGCTCAAGTAAAAACAGTGGATTGTAGTCTCAATCTCAACCATAGGTATATCTACTTTATTTATCGGGTTTGATACCGTAAAACTCAAACTGCTTTGAAAAACAATCTTTATCGCCAACCGTCAATAAAGCGATGCGTTTCCATAGCGTTTTATGGAGGTAAACAAACACTTTATCGTACTGTACAATAAAGTACTTTAGTGCCACTAATACCTGTCAACACAGGCACGATTGTATGACATTAAACACAAATCGTTTGTCGCTGTCATGAAATGTCATAAGTCATTATACCTTTATTTTTAAAATTACGAATTTTTTCCGTTGGCGATAATTTTTTTTATCGCCAACCGTCAGTAAGGCGATACGTTACCATAGCGTTTTACGGAGGTAAAGAAACACTTTATCGTACTGTACAATAAAGTATTTTACCTGCCGCTAATATCTGTGAACGTAGCCATGACTGATGACTTTAAACATAAATCGTTTGTCACTGTCATAAACTGTCATAAGTTATTACATCTTTATTTTTAAAATTAACAATTTTCACGGTTGGCAATAAAATTTTGTATGCACCACGTCAGTAAAGTACCTTTATCGAACTCGTCTTTTACTCGCCGCTCTCGCTTCACTCGTAAATCACACTTGTTCGATAAAGTGTCCCTTTACTGACTTGGTACATAAATAACTATTATCGCCATCCGTCAATAAAGCGATGCGTTACCATAGCGTTTTACGGAGGTAAACAAACACTTTATCGTATTGTACAATAAAGTACTTTACTGCCGCCAATATCTGTCAACACTGACACGATTGTATGACATTAAACGTAAATCGTTTGTCGCTGTCATGAAATGTCATAAGTCATTATACCTTTATTTTTTAAATTACGAATTTTTGCAGTTGGCGATAAAATTTTGTATGCACCACGCCACGCCTTTATCGAACTCGTCTTTTATTCGCCTCGCTCACTTCGCTCGCTTAGCTCATAAACCAGACTCGTTCGATAAAGGATCACTTTACTGACTTGGTACATAAATAACTATTCTAGATCTGTGAAACTATCAAGGTAGCCCATGGTAGTTCAACTAAAGGCACTCATCAACGAAAATTTGCATAATTTCTTCAGAAAGTGGTAAGCACGATGGAGTATAAATGTTATAATCCAAAAGGTGCACTATGAGGGAATTGTGTACAAAATACATGTTAACACATTTTCGCTTTATTTTCAACTACGCCACGTAATTTTTAAAGTTATATTTGACGATATTTTTTAGTTTATCAGACTATAATATATTAACGAAAGAAATTCTGGCATGCTTCTTTCACCACAACCCTTAAACCACCACCTCTACTTTGCTTTAAGTCGATTTCACTTACAAATTCGTTGATATGGGATTTTTCGGATATACAATGGATGCGTTTTATATTTCGGGAATAGGCAATACTGGTGCTGCCATCTGACAACCGATATCTGTATCCTAAATTTTAACATTTTTAACAGAATACTTACTCAGAACGTTTTGACGTACATGTGCTACTTGTGTTGTTTACATTGACTTGAAATATATCCGTGCCACATCTTTTACAACTTTCGACGTGGATTATTACAGTGCATCGATGAACTTAATTCGACTTTTAACGCTGAATCACCATAAAAAATCAGTGTATATCGGTGGTATACTGAATTCAATCGTGGCCGCGTTTCGCTCACTGTCGAATTTCGCGAAGGTTTGAGCCTGAAACTAAACAGCCGTCGACTGTATGGATCTTTCAAGATGAGCCTAGTTCAACAAAAGTTTTCCGCGCACGAAGCATTTTGAAGCAAATGATCGCTTGTTTCTTCGGAAAAACCGGACATGTGAAAACTGTACCATTAGTGCAACGTCCGAGGGTCAATTCTGAATAGTACACAAGCATTTGCTTGCCAGAAGTGTTCAAAAAAATAAGGGAAACCAACCACCGAAAACGGATCATCCTCCATAACGACAATGCGAGCTCTCACGCATCGGTTCAAACAAAAGAGTTTTTGACAACTGAAAAGGTGGAATTGATGGGTCATTCGTCGTACAGCCCTGATTTGGTACCCAATGACTTCTCCCTGTTCCCGCAAACCAAAAAACGTCTTTCGATGCCTGATGAAGCGCTTGATGCATGTTTTGGAGGTACCTCAATCGGAGTGGAAAAAATGCTTCGAAGCTTCGTTCAAACGAATGCAAAAGTGTATTGATCCTAATGAAGAATATTTTGAAAAACAATAAAGCCATGCAAGATGATTAATTTTAGTTTCTGTTCTCTATTCCCGAAATATAAAAGTCATCCCAGGTATAAGAGGCCTGAATCTAATATATCTGTTTTTGAAAATATTTACCGTATTTCTGGATCACATCAGATGAACAGCGCTCTTGAATCCGCTGCTAAACATGGACTTGCAAGTTAAATTATACCTAAGTAAAAGGCATTAATAATGACATACTATTTAAAAGTGTAAACAAACTTTATATTCAGAGATATTACTATACAATAATACTTACCGATTTTAAAAACGTTATCTCTCTATGCCTACGAATAAGGTAGAGTTTTGGAACAGTGTCAGATTTGGGGTCACTTACCTTATTATACCGAAAGAATATCAGTCTGCGAATGTATACACAGAACGCAGAAGTTCAGAACGTCTATGACACTAGCAGGTAGGGAAGAAAGAAAAACCTTTATCCAAGTTTACGTAGTACAATTCTCATTCAGACAAGCGTACTTCCGTGCACTCAATTTATATGCTCATGTGTCAGGTGCAACGTGAGATTTAAGAACAGGGAAGAAAATAAATTTTACTAAAACTACGTTCCTCAATAAAAAGAAATTCTCTGAATTAATAAATATTCTAAATAACTAGAAATTAATATAAAATGATTATAAATAAATTGCAAATATACTGGTCGTTACAAATAAATAATATTAAGTAAAGTTTGATAATTAAACTTTGGTGCAATTTTTATAAAAGATGTGTTTTTTTCCCAACTAGAAAAGATAAGTGCCATTATAAAGCATACTTGTAGTTTTATTTAGTTTAAGTAGCGTGTAAAAGAAAGGAGACATTCTTTTACATTCCACAAATATTCATTAATTAACGTGTTAGAATAGCCTGCCTAAGCAAAGCTGGATTTGTTGGCGAAGATGGACAGACAATAATTAAGAATGACGGATTGTATGACTAAGATAACATGATGTACCAATATTCTTTTTATTATAAATAAGGAAAAATGGTAATAGATGGATATATCAAATTAGTAAACAAATATCTTTACGATCTACATATCGAATAACTCAAATGTTTGGGCTTAATCGTACTGACCAATTTCTTTGATTATTATTTACTCTATCGTCATAAAATGGTTAGAGCGGTGTAACGGATGATTGCAATGGATGAGTCAGTAAATGGTTAAAACGTGTGTTGGTGAAAAAAAATATTTGCTAGGTGTTCCTACCAGGAACGTAGTGTCTGCCATGATAGTTGATTTTCTCTAGAAGTAATTGCAGGTAGCAGAGTTAATGCCATATTTGCAATAACTATTTCTTCACATTTTAAGCTGTATAATAAGCGACAGCCACTGAAAGTTATCACCAGTGCAATATATGTGTGATATGGTAGAATAGAAGATCAGTAATTTACAACCAAAACTGAACAACGTAGATGCATTTCTAGTACAGATTCCGGAAATTTTGAGGCAATATGCAAAAGACTGTATTTGCTACTTTCAGGTATGTTCACCCAATATAGGAGCAGAATCTATAAGTATCGGAGGAGGATCTAATCGTTATCAGTGTTGGCCAAAAATGTTTAGATTTTTAGCTCGTTGAAATTTTAATTTTCACCATTTTTGGAGCGAATATGATGAATGTATTTTTAGAGAAATATAGGATCGTTTACAAGATGTTTATTTAGTTATAGCAGTGTGTGTATAATACTATAAAATACAACATAATGGTGCTCTACTGTAGCAAACAAAAAATCAATCAAATCAATGTTCTATAATTAGGTTTATTGCATTTTATTTGTCTATCTATATTATAATTTACATCAAAGATATTGTTTTTGAGAAAATAATCATAATATTAGCTGCAACTACTTTACTAAGCTGATGAAAAAATAAAAAATTGAACAACTGAAAGATTTCACATAAAATTATCCTTTTATGGTTTCTGGTATTCGTAATTATCGGCACATTAAAGAATGTTATTGAAATGTATTTATCCTTGTTTATTGTTTACTTAGTGTATATTTAGTCTCTAAATATACAGGCTGTTCCTAAATATCATGTACATAAGGAAGGGGGTAACTATTTGGTTTATTTTGTGCCTAAAATTTCATATAAACATAGGTCTGCAAACGCTTCGTTACCAATATGCAGGGTGTTGAAATTTCAAGAATTTTTCACTTTTTATTGTATAGCTTCCGAATTTTTTTTTTCGATTTCTAATGTCAATTGTCAAATTAATAAACTCAAGTGATTATCTGAATAAAGCCAGAGCCTGCTAGACCATTTTAAAAAATTTAATTTTCTCTGGCGAATTACAGAAAATTGTTTTCTATTTTTTTTCTCGATAACGGTCAGAGATAAGAAAAAAATATAAGAGATCAAAAAGTTTCTAAACAGGACAGAAAATTTATTGCGTATTTTAGAATCTAGTAGTGGCGCATCGCAAAAAAGTTCAGGGTGAGAAAAGAGGGCATGACCCCGAAAAAATTATTACCCTGTAGATTTACATAATCATTTGGCATGGCTAATGATGCAGGCCTTATAGCGTAACCTACCTTCCAAATTTGAACAAAAATCTCAAAAACTGCAGGAGCTATACAGTAAAAAGTGAAAAATTCTTGAAATTTCAACACCCTGCATATTGGTAACGAAGCGTTTGCAGACCTATGTTTATATGAAATTTTAAGCACAAAATAAACCAAATAGTTACCCCCTTCCTTATGTACATGATATTTAGGAACACCCTGTATATTTAGAGACTAAATACACACTAAGTAAACAATAAACAAGGATAAATACATTTCAATAACATTCTTTAATGTGCCGATAATTACGAATACCAGAAACCATAAAAGGATAATTTTATGTGAAATCTTTCAGTTGTTCAATTTTTTATTTTTTGATCAGTTTAGTAAAGTAGTTGCAGCTAATATTATGATTATTTTCTCAAAAACAATATCTTTGATGTAAATTATAATATAGATAGACAAATAAAATGCAATAAACCTAATTATAGAACATTGATTTGATTGATTTTTTTGTTTGCTACAGTAGAGCACCATTATGTTGTATTTTATAGTATTATACACACACCGCTATAACTAAATAAACATCTTGTAAACGATCCTATATTTCTCTAAAAATACATTCATCATATTCGCTCCAAAAATGGTGAAAATTAAAATTTCAACGAGCTATAAATCTAAACATTTTTGGCCAACACTGATAACGATTAGATCCTCCTCCGATACTTATAGATTCTGCTCCTATATTGGGTGAACATACCTGAAAGTAGCAAATACAGTCTTTTGCATATTGCCTCAAAATTTCCGGAATCTGTACTAGAAATGCATCTACGTTGTTCAGTTTTGGTTGTAAATTACTGATCTTCTATTCTACCATATCACACATATATTGCACTGGTGATAACTTTCAGTGGCTGTCGCTTATTATACTGCTTAAAATGTGAAGAAATAGTTATTGCAAATATGGCATTAACTCTGCTACCTGCAATTACTTCTAGAGAAAATCAACTTTCATGGCAGACACTACGTTCCTGGTAGGAACACCTAGCAAATATTTTTTTTCACCAACACACGTTTTAACCATTTACTGACTCATCCATTGCAATCATCCGTTACACCGCTCTAACCATTTTATGACGATAGAGTAAATAATAATCAAAGAAATTGGTCAGTACGATTAAGCCCAAACATTTGAGTTATTCGATATGTAGATCGTAAAGATATTTGTTTGCAGACCTATGTTTATATGCAATTTTAGGCACAAAATAAACCAAATAGTTACCCCCTTCCTTATTTACATGATATTTAGGAACACCCTGTATAACAGAAGTGGCTAAGCTCAGCAAAGCTCCAAGTGAATATTTATTCAATGCGAAGTGTTTTAATTTCTAATCTGGAGCAAGTATACTAGTAGATTGTTCGCCGTTTGCGACATTTTGTGTTCTACAAAAATACTACTGAAACTACAATTAATGAGTAATAGACAGGTAAAGTAGACGACGCGATTTAGTATGTTCATATCAAATGGATGCCTAACAAGGAAAGGTTTCCAACGCGAAAAGGCGGATTTCTATTAAACTTGATAGTTTTTAGTGGAAACTATTTGACATGTTAGAAATGGTTTCTTATCTTACCGAAAAACGTTTTCATTAGTTTAAGTGACTTCTTTAAAATTGAACAATGGTTTGGTTTTTTGAAAATTTATGCGAAGTTTTTGGAAATATTGAAAAACTGTTGCGTAGCTTCAACATGCTGATATACTTCTATATCAGCATTATTTATTTAATAAAAGAATACTCCATCGCGTATGATGCGGAATACTTGTCTTTTAGCATAATGCTGCCTACTATGAAAAGCCGTTTTAAGCGAGAGTATATATTTTTACATTAATTATTCCTAAATTGACCGTCAGTTTTTATCAGTAATTCAGTGAAATAAAATATTAATTCCTAATAGGTAGTACTTAAATATTATATAAATAGTGGTAGGGATACTTAGTCTGGTGTTACTAGGTAGATTTTAGATATTACAAATGTTACCCATGTACCATCAAACTTGTTACAAGCCATCATTCATTTCTAATTGAAAATCTCAACTTGTAATGTGCAGCAAGTTTTGCATATGTACATATATGTACCTCAAAGTATGAGTTACCATATACTAGAACGACAAGTATGTATAGACTCTTCTTTTTTCTAGTCAGAATGAAAATTGTAACGCAATAAAACCATAATACCCATAAGAATAATCTCAACTTATATATATTTATTTATTTCTTTGGTAATTTTAGTTATGGTATATCAACTAACGTTATAAATGACATGCACGTTTTTCTAATGTGGATAAGCTATACATGCCTTGAATATTAAATGAATATGAATTTTAGTGAATTACATTTATTGCCTAGCACAAATTTACTATGCTCAACATTTATGTAAATAATAAGTGACGGACAAAGTAAATAAGCGTAGTCTTCTATAAAATAATTACCGTGTGTGAATGTAAATTTTAAAAAATAATTTGACAAATAAATTCGAACATGATTCTATTGTAAATTGTTGTCAATTTATATCATTATTATAATTATAGGTGGATTTTCAGGTCGGCATATTACATAAAAACCTGTTAGTTGAAATATCAGTACCTACTTTTCCTGCTCCTTATACTTGATGAGTTCTTTTCTTCTAACGCGTTAAGAGCAAATAACAAAGCCAAGGAACAGTAAGCTTAATACTTAAATATACTCATTTTATAAATATTGATCTTTATTACCGAACTTCGTAGCTGACTTCTGCTAACTCAATTTTGAATTACAGTAATTATTAAAATAGTGTCTCGCAGTATACATAATGTATCAAAGCAAATGAAGCAGGTATTTTTATTTTGTTCAGTGCAGTAGCAGTAAATCTTGGTGTATTTCCCAGCAGTATTTTCTCAAGGATTCGAATTCATTTCGTTGCCAATACGTTCAGAAATATTTGCTAATGATATCTACATATTGATTTATACTCAAATTTATCTGCCACCACAGCTCGGAGGGCGTATTTTTATGTTATCTACCTAGCCATGAAACAAAAGAGTGACGATGTCAAACAAATTATTGAAAAATTGCTGTCACTGTTAGAAGTACATGTGCTTAGTTCTGTTTAGTTTATGCTGTGTATAGAGATTTGAGACGGTCCATTCCGCGATAAAATGAGTGAAACTAAAGTTGAACATTGCAGCGTAATAAAGTTCCTGACAAAGGAAGGCAATGGTCCAAAAGCAATTCATGAAAGAATGGTTGCTGTATATGGGAAAGATACACCATCTTATTTCCAAGTAAAATATTGGTCTAAACTCTTTCGATGGGGCTGAGAGACAATCAATGATGACCCAAAGTCCGGACGACCCGTTGAAGCTCGAACTGAAAACATTGTACGAAAAGTCGAAAATTTGGTACTGAAAGATCGGCGTGTAAAGATCTCTGTCATTGCCAATGAAGTCTGTATATCCGATACAAGTATTCTCAAAATTTTGCATGACGATTTGCGTATGAAGAAGGTGTCTGCACGGTGGATATCCAGATTGCTTACACCTGAACAAAAACTGTGCAGAAAAGAAGTTTCGCAAGAAAATTTGGTCAAGTTGGAGAGGGACAAAACATTTTTATCTCGAATTATTACCGGGGACGAGACCTGGGTATATTACTGGGACCCTCCTACTAAACAAGAATCCATGCAGTGGGTTCATAAGGGCTCTCCACCACCAAAAATTGCCAAGACACAATTTTCTGAAAAAAAACTGATGGCAACTGTTTTCTGGGATGCTGAAGGAGTTTTGCTTATTGAATATATGCCGAGAGGGTCTACCATAAATGGAGAGGCCTACGGAAACACAATTAAAAATTTAAAAGCTGCTCTGGAGGAAAAACGCCCGCATTCTTATCCACAAAAAAACTTGTTGCTGCACGATAATTGTCGAGTTCATAAGGCAAACAAAGTTCAGCAGATAATCAATGACTGTGGGTTTATTGAGTTAAGGCATCCACCTTATAGCCCCGACCTAGCTCCGTCAGAATTCTTCTTATTCAAAAATTTAAAAAAGCATCTCAGAGGAAAGCGTTTTGCTTCTGATGAAGAACTCAAAGAAGCTGTTGAAGAATATTTTGCGGGGTTACCGAAGTAATTTTTTCTGAGGGTATGGGGCAACTGGAAAAAGATGGAATAAGTGTATTAGTGTTGAAGGGAGTTATGTAGAAAAATATTTTTTTGTTCTCTTATGTGCTTTTTTTCATGGCTAGGTAGATAACATATAAATACGCCCTCGTATATTAACGAGCAAATCTTTACCACTGCTGACTGAACAAATAATCTATTCAGACAATAAGAAGCAAACTAATGATCCAATTACTTTAATTATTTATTGCCAGTACTGTTGATTCAACTTTTTTGCTCATTGCCTGAGATTCAATCATTCGCAACTTTTGATCGAACATTGTAAATTGTTGTTCAAGTAAATTGATAGTGTCGCATTAGCAACGTGAGACATTCCTTCAAAGTTCAAGTGCAAATAATATTCTATACAATATTATATCAAACAGGCAAAATCATTGATTCAATAACTTAAACTTGATAAACCATACGTTTTGATTCAAAGTTCTGAGGTGATTGCTTACCGATAACCAGCGAAAACTATTCAGTCAACTAGAAATTGGTTGACTGAACATATTATTTCGCTCAGTGTGCTTTTTGCAAAAGCATATGAGATATGTAATATACATAAATATTATTGTAAATCAAGTATTATGACTATTATTTTGAAAATAATTATTCATTTACAATACTGATTTTGTACATAAATGCTAAATATGAGTAATAATTAAAATGTAATGTATCAACTGTGTTCTCACGTTAGATATTTCGAAGCTATTTCTTACGAGTTAATGTAAGTGATTCTAGTCTTGTTTAGAGTTTACCAGAAGAAGTTAGTAGCAATTTTTTTTTTGAATTACTGTACGCTGATGATTATTTTCGGGTTTACATATACATACAATATGTACACCAGTTCTCTTTTTACTTTCATAAGAATTGTGATAAGGAAAATAGTTTTTTGAAATTCCTGGTCTTTTACTCTTATCGAAAGTTACATTTGGAACAATTTTAGTATATAAAAATTACATAATTCAGACCGAAAGTAACATTTTAATACAGTTTTATTAACAGAGCAGGAGTATTTGAAACTTAATTAGGAGCAAGTTTTGTACAAACAATTAGAAATGCACATATGCATAAGAAAGCCTGTGGTGCCCACCACAATTTTTTTTATTTCTTTACCACTATCGTTGATGCAAAATTATTGTAAATATGGAATTACAAGTCTTAGAATGTTATAACATAACATACTTTCATTTAATATGAATTACGTATAAAATTCATAACTTTTTTTTATGTGTAACGCAGGAAAGAAATAATTACTAATGAGTGGTTAAATATGTATAAACATCTCATATACGTTGACCTACAAACTATTATATGCACTTGTATTATTTTGTTGTCTAACTAGAGTATACGTCTACATAATCGTTGATGTGTAGTCTAATAAGATTACGTAATAGTGAGTTTGTGATATTTGCTATTAAAGGTATTGTCTGCATTGAGGAAAAATATTTTTAACTTTGTAGTTGGATGATGTTGGTACATATCTGACTTCTAATAGCAATAACCTTCGATATTTAACTAGCCTATGACTATACATTCACTCGAGCTATTCGCTGGAAAATGAAAGTATTTATTCTTTTGCAAATTAATACATACCTGTGTTAGATATATATACGAGTGCATAGGTATAACAAAGTTTTAGGAAAAGTGTATATGTAACCTACAATATTCCTTATTGATATATAGCCGTTCAATATACAATTTTTTGTATTAACTTGCAGAAAATAAAAGAATATGAATTGAAATTAATATGCAAATATACGATTTGTTGTTTATTTTGCAAGAAATGTGAAATTCTTGAAGTTATTCAGTTTAATCAATTAAATAATTTTCGGTCGCCAAGGGCTCTCTTAAGTATTTGTTTTATACTTTTTTATCGTGATTTATTATGAAAAATGAAGCTTATGTTTAACGTTTATTAATATATATTACGCCATAACAGGAACTGCTGAATATTTTTACCACAAATAAGAGTTCATTTGAAAGGATATCGATCCTGAAAGACTAATCATTTAATTATATTTTGCTTGTTGATAAAATTGGGAACGATCCTTACTTTAATGAGTAAAATCTGTAATTGTGAGTATAATTTGAACAGATAATCAAGAATTAAGTTCCTCCCAAAGCGTATTCCAAGTTATATAGAAAGGTACTTCTTCTTAAAATATAAATGTGTTCTATCTGTTATTGATTAGGAGATAGCTGTAGATTTTTGGTACGGATTGTGCAATCATGTTTTTGCGTATTTTATTTACGAAATAAAACTCATCCCCACATAAGTTCCAGGATAATATTTTTTTGGAAAAGAAGAAGATGTAGTTTATAAACGTACATCCTTACTTACTTTATACTAGTTATGAAAGTGCAAGGCAGGGTTGGAATTGAACTATAGTCGTTCTTCAAATACCTCTCTTGTTCAGAGCTACAGTTTTGTATTGCGTATTTGTATTACCGTTTTCATCCATGTTTTTCTGTTTTTCCTTGTTCTTTTTTCAGGGTTTTGCATCGTAGACCTGTTTGACAATTTGGTATCTGCCATGCTTCCCATAAGTCCACATTCTGTAATTATCTTTCTTCTATGTTTTCCTTGATAAATTTACTCTTCCGCAATGGCAATTTTTAATTTTGTCTGTTCCTTATTGTCGAAATATTGTAGGAACTTTATTACCAACACTGTTATTCTTTCTCTCTGTCTGTTGTCGTTATCAACGTTTGGTTATACTCTTACTTTCTTAGTTATTCCTTTTTCATCCAAGAAACTATTCTTTAGTGGTCTTGTACAACCCTGATCTCTTTTTTATTTTTTCTTTCAGTTTTTCTTCCATTTTCTGAATAATAAATTTTCCCGTTGCTCGATTGTGTCTTCCCCCCAAATATGTTGGTATATACTTATTTTGATATTTATTTTTCTCAGCGCATTTTCGTAAATTTCTAGATTTCTCTTCAAAGTTTTTCATCTTTTACTATTAACACCCCATTATCATCTTAGTATACTTCTTTTAATTCATCTATTTAGGTTTTGCTATCTTCTTTGCTTCCTTTGCTACTTCATCTAATATCACGGTAAATAATATCAGGTTGAGTATACAGCCCTGTCTGATTCCCATAGTTGTCTCGAACTTTTTGATGTTTTTTGTGTCGAACTTAAATATCATAGTTGGTTGTTTTTTCTGTAAAGGTTTTGGATTCTGTTTATTTTTTTCATGAAACGTACGTGATAGATTTCTTCTTTTGTTGTAGTTTCTTCTCTGATTCGTCTTACTATCAAGATCACAACTCCTTTATTTGACCAAATTTCTAATGTCATTCTAAGTCTCTTTTTCAATATTATTTCATGAACTTTAGATACTCTGTTAAAGATACATATATCAGTCTCAAACATCGCTTCTCTTACTCTTTGGGGTGCAACACTTCATTCATTCTCTTGTAGTTCTATTTTGTCGTTATTTGTCGTTGCAGAATTTTTTTTTTATGTATTTATATGTACATTTTTGATATTTGAACTGAACAAGTTTGATTGTTCAAGGAGTAATATTTCATGCGTAGATAGGTCTCCTAAAAGTGTTGTAGAACCCTCTTCATCACATCTTGACAATTCCAAATTTTTCTTCGAACCCCAACTTTAGATTTCACATGAAGAGTCGCATTTGTGTTTGTAATACAAAGCATAAATTGGTATATCATTTCAAACTAATTTTAAAGATACATATTACTTATGTTTTCCTTTAAGTTACCTGTATAATTCAAAATATCAAAAAGATGGTTGCTTTTTCCTTTTATTTGTCTCTGGGTAATTAATAAACCTTAAAATACGGTGTTTTCTGCTTGAAGTATTTGTGGAGGGAATTACTTTAGGAATTTAATTCATCAAAGTATACATGTATGCATGTACATACATATATACGTGGATTTTTAGATATAAAGTTGTGAATGCTGTAAGAATAATGCATAGTGACCTATATGAACGCGGATTAATATAAGAATACCATCAGCGCTCGTGTTTTGTCATTGTTTTTGTTAAAGAAGATATTAATATACTAAGAAAATACAGAAGCTATGTTCCTATGTATTAAATTGAAGTTTTATTTATGTTGGCACATTTCCAGGCTCACTTCCGTGTTTAAAAATGCTTATGTTCTTTTTATTAATATTGCGGAGCTTATTTCTATCATCAGAGTACGGCTTGTTTACCGTATACTTTTATTAGTAGAACGCAAATAATTTCGGACAACAGCACAAGCGAAAAGAAAAGTAGCACAGAAAAAAAACATTTTTAATGTTTTATAATTTTTTGGATATTAGCAAATATTAGGTGAATTCGGCAGTTCGTCGTATTGTAACAGGACATACTGGGCAATATTAATTCAAGATTTTTTAAAAGTGAGATAAATTATATTGGTACTCGGTCATTGCGTGTGTACAATTCTGTTGCTAATAATGTAAAAGATCTTCAAAACTTATACGCACTTTAGTTGTTATATATTATCAACAATGATTTTATTTGGCCACGAGATTATCACAATGATATCGGTAACTTCTATATTAACAAAAATTAGTCTGAAAGTGCTAGTTCCCGTCCGAATTTTGAAATTTTTTGATATAAGAATTACTGAAAGTAAAGCTCTAAATACTTTTATACTCTTAATATATCAGTTTAGAAAGTATAACTTGCGAGATATTCACAAAAAACTATTTTTCAATAAGAGTAAAAGACATACTTCCGGAAGAAATTTCTAAAGACTTTTTTAATAATTTTTTTCTTAAATTCACTTACATTTGAATTCTTTATAAATTTGTTTTTATTAAACTTTAATAAAAAAAAAAAATTTAATTTTTCACTGAAATAAGCTAGTACTTCCAGTCTACCGACTATTGAAAATCTAATCGGATCTCAAGAGGCTGATTATACTCGTAAATATAAAGTTTCGTTTTGATAGAGAGAGAGAGAGAGAGAGAGAGAGAGAGAGAGAGAGAGAGAGAGAGAGAGAGAGAGAGAGAGAGAGAGAGAGAGAGAGAGAGAGAGAGAGAGAGAGAGAGAGAGAGAGAGAGAGAGAGAGAGAGAGAGAGAGAGAGAGAGAGAGAACACCGGTATGTGTTCACGCAGAACCTAAAAATTCAGTCATTCCCTAGATTTATTCTGATTTTAGGCATTTAGTCATTCATTTCTATAAAATTTTCAATATGGTGTTTTCTTTGCGTTCAAAATTATTTTCATTGTGACTGTTTTTACTTTCGTATACGTAGTATAAGGAAGTATTGTGATGATGAAAATTTTCGACCTAGAGATTTTTTCAGATGTCCACGTTTTGAAGTCCCTTGATACCAAAAAAGTGTTTTTTAAAAAATGTCTGTGTGTGTGTTCGTGTCTGTCTGTGTGTGACCACGATAGCTGTAGATATCTATTTCAAATTTTGTATTTACGTATACAATCTCCCTCTTGAGATCTGATTAGTTTTTCAGTAAAATCGGTAGACCGGAAGTAGTAGTTTACTTCAGTGAAAAAATTGAATTTTACAAATATTTCCTCAATTACTAAGTTTAAACAAATTTATAAAGAATTCAAATGTACTCAGAATTAAATTTGAGACAAATTCTCTTAAAAAAGTTTTTTAAATTCCTACCGAAAGTAGGTCTTTTACTCTTATCGAAAATCAGTTTTTTTCGAATATCTCGCAAGTCATGCTTTCTAGGCAGGTACATTACGAGTATAAAAGTATTTAAATGATAATTTTAAATATCTTTTGTATAAAAAAAATTTCAAAATTCGGACCGGAAGTACCACTTTTACTCTTACCGAATAGCGATTTTTGCAAATATGTCGTAAATTATGCATTCTATATATATATTAATTAAGTGTACAAAAGTATTTAGAGTTGAATTTGCAATATTTTTTGTGTACATGAAATTTCAAAATTCGGACCGGAAGTAGCACTTTTACTCTTAGCGAGCAGCACTTTTTTTCGAATATCTTGCAAAGTATGCATTCTATGGCGATTTATTAAGAGGATGAAAGTACTTAGAATAGGATTTTGAATAATTTTTGTATAAAAAATTCTTAAAATTGTATAGTTTGAAACGCTCATACGTATAAGAAAGTCGTGTGGTGGCCACATCTCATTTTTTTTCTTTGATTTTCCTTCCGTCCACGTTATTACTACCTAATATGAGAGTCGTAGGTATGTCATTAGCAAAATTTATAAAACAATACATTTCCAAATGATGTTCCTTGTCATTGACAAACATCCTAAATAACAACGGATCCAATTATGATTCTTAGATTAATTCAAAGTTAGGTCATGTTAATATCCGACTTTGCTCCATTCACAGTAACATATTGTTTTCTTTCTGTAAGAAAGTAAATCACAAAATTCAATGCGGAGACACAATTCCGAGGGCACTCTCTCTCTAAATAAATCTAGCATCACTTGTGTCGAAAGCTCATGACCTACCTATCACTATTCTGCCTATGCTATTTTATTAAATGCAAATGTATATTCATATATTTGGAAAAACTGCTCAATACCAAGAATGGTTTATAATTTTCAATTTTCTAAATATCTCCTGTGTTTAATATTGAACCACTCGAATTGTCTTCAGGTATCATAGAAAGTTGATATTTAATAAGTAATATTAATTAGAAATAATAATCGTTTACAAAGCACATCGCAACCTGATATATCTAAAAAATAATGCTGTGCAATATTCGTATATAGACATGTTTTGTCCTCCATATTCATGTGAAGTGGTATTAGATATTTGGAAAATCACTTCGCAAATATATTAGACACTATCACTTGATACAAATTTATCTCGTGTTCTATTTCTATCTAATTTATATTAATTATATTCCAAATGCTTTTGCTATTGTTCGAAAACCTTCAGGATTTTCTCCGTGGTTTTATTTGCATCTACGAAAATCGTATTCCATTCCAACGTGTTTTATCTCGATTTTTTCAATGGACATGTTTTTCTACACAAATTTGAAATCTATTTTCCGTCATCTAAATACATATAAGGAAATGGACAAAACGTATTCAGAAACAAGGTTTAAAGCTAAGTATTTAAATTGTAAACTGAAAACCCATCTTTTGTTGTTTTATACATAATAAACGAAATATATCCAGATTAATTTGTTCTCATCAACATTTATAGTCTTATTAGTCACGCAACTAAAAGAAACATGAATCATCTTTCTCCTTGACGGTATTGAATCAAGAATTTACATAATAATTTAAAACTAAAGTAAAACAGATTCTGTAGATTGCACAGAAGTTTATGCATTTTCTCCGAAATTTTGGGTATATATTTAGTATAATCACTTTAAGCTCTGTAATCTTTATAAGTATCGAAGTTTTTCTGTATACATACATATAATATGCCTAATATAATTCATTTTTTATTTATTTTTTTAAATTTTACTGCTTCTTTTTTCTCTATTGCTTTTTTTCAGATCTGTTTATAAGAGAATCTTAAATTGTTTAGTGTACGTATGCACTAGCTAATGGAGAAAATACAAAAAAGCCTCGAGTATGAAAGGACAAGTATGAAAAAGAAGAGGACAAGCATGAAAAAGAAGTGTACCAGCACGAAAAAGAAGGATACAAGAATGAAAAAGATGTATACAAGTATGAAAAGGAAATGTACAAGCCTGAAAAAGAAGTGTACAAACATGAAAAAGAAGTGTACCTACAAGCACGAAAAGTAGTGTACACGTGGTATTTTCATCAGCACATTATGAAGTTGATTTAACTGCTAATTGTGCTGTAGTCTCATAACTTGGGAAAATATTTTCACCAAACAGTGTATATTCCGCAGTCTCGTTTTTGCCTCTATACATTCCCTGCTTTATGTGATTTTGTAACCTTTAAGCAATCAATAAACCAGTCACGGCAGACTGGGCTTTTATCCATGTCAACTAGTGATGTTCAACAAATAAATTAAAATGCACCCACAAGCCAAGAGTGTTGGATATGAATTTATAATTACCAATTATCACTAACTTAACCGTAAAAACAGAAGCAAGGTGTGCATGTATTGCCAAAGTGGATGATGGGTGAGTGTCACTTAATGTTGTTTATATTCAGAACAATGGCCTGCAAACTTAATGATCTCTTGTACATACAAAATTTATAGAATGGCTCTTAGTGTAGTTACATGTTGAGAGAGCTTTATTTTGCATTCTTGGTCTCCCATATCTGATGGATAAACAACTAAAGCATGACTAAATTAATACAGGTTCAACATTTTCTCCTTAACTTGCTCGGGCAGAATATATATTGTTTGGTGAAAGTATTTTTTCCAAATTATGGGACTATAGCACAATTCAGCAGTTAAATCCACTTCTTAATGTGCTGATGAAAATAACACTTGTACACACATTGCTTGTACACTTTTTTCATGCTTGTATAGTTCTTGTTCATACTTGTCTTTTCATACTCGGCGCCTTTATGCATAAGTATATTCACCTTTTTCTGCCCCCTGCGGGACATTTTCTAGCTGGTACATACATACTTTTTCAGTGGCACTAAAAGCCAAATGACAACAATATAATCCATATAATGTACTATTGAAATGAATAATTTAAATGCAGTAATTAACATACAACAATTATTATATACATTAAATATTCAAATAATTAATATTAAATTAGTGATATTAATATTAATATTAATAAGAATAAACATAACCATCTATTGTATTTATGATTGAAATCATTAAGAAAACGTTCGTACCGTATACAGATTGTCGTATTTAAAAGTTAATATGCATCTTTAAATACACACACATAAACATGTACCTATGTATAAGACCGGTGGTGTGGGAAGATCGAGAGCGCGAACAACACATTCGTTCCGTAACTTTAGAGCGTGAACGTACATACATTGTATCTGAGCAAACTCGCAAATATTAATACCGCTGAAGGAAATAGAGCGATTGATTTGGATGGCTTAAGAGAACAAATTCTTAACGCCATACAAATGATTACTCCTGAAATGCTATCGAATGTACGAAATGGATTTTATAATCATTTAGGGTACTGCTTGATGCAAGAGGGACAGACATTTGAACATCTTCAACATTAAATGTTGTATAGTTCATTAAGTATAATATTTTGTTTCGTTTTAAATGTGAGAATTTTATTTAATTTTTTATAAGAATTTTATTTTAGTTACAAATTTTTAGTTTTGTTTCAGTTCAATGTTAATACATTATACATCAGTTACCAAAATATTATACAAAAGCCGTACATAGCGTAGCAATTCCTTAAAGCAAACGTCTGCATACTAGCTTTCAACGTTTTGCCTCGGTACCCCGGTGCCGATATGAACTCATATATACTCCCCTAGTATCGTACCCCTCCATTTCATGTTTGCATGCACATGTGTGCGTGTCTGTGTTTCCCTATATCTACTTTTATTTCAGTCAAACGGTATATAATGAATGATATTATTACAGCAGTAAAAATAAAATAAAGTACGCCAGTCGTATTTGAACCACCTGCCACAAAGTGCACGAGGTTTGAAAAACTCGAATTTATGAAAACTTTCTGAACGGTAAAGTTTAAATAAAATCTGACAAACTGTAATTTGTAGGACATATTGTAATATAACTATGCAAAATTCCAGTCTTATATCGTAAAAATTGACGATTTGCTCAAAAGGGTCACCCACATTTTATGCGAATTTTGCAGTTTTTGGCACTTTGCCAAGCCCCGCTTTGGTTTCGTAAACTCTAATTTGACCCACATCCTAGAGTTGCCCCAGCGGTCATTAAAGAAAAGGTCAAGTAAATCGGCCCAGTAGTTCCTGAGAAACATATAGGTACACACCCCCTCTATACCGCGTGCGGCAGTAGTGTGTCGGCGGAGCTTAGCATAAGAACTAATAACGTTATAGCAATGAGACTTTACGTACAGTACAAAGACCGAGTCCTGGCCGCTGGGCGGAGTCTTATAGGTCAGTGTGAGACAGAGAAAGAATTGGGAAAAAGGAAATAATAACATTTGTTGCGTATCCTAATATTATAAGAATTCACTGCACATTTTGTGGGAAGGGCATCTCACCGGTCAGCTCTCAATCTGTGAGCTGTACTTATGTAGTATGCTACTGACATTTTTTTAATTTTTGTTTATAAATATACAGGTTGTTCCAAATTTCCGCAACCGTCTTCAAATTTTTTTACTTTTAATGATTCTTATACTTTGTAGCTATTTATGATGATAGCCGGCCAAATTATATTTGCAATGATATAAGCATATGTGCACTTAAGCCTTAGTCTGAAAATGGATACTGTGCCTCACGTAAATTTTGTTTTCCTAATTTATGGACTAACAGGTTATATGTTTTGAGGTTGAGCAACGTGAATACATATACAGGGCGTTAAACATGTCGTGCTAGGTTATCGATTTTATTGGCTATTTTCTCGTTTTTTTTTAAATCGACCTATAATTTTTTTATTAGTCAGCACATTCCTTGAAAAATTGCCGTAAGCATGGTACCAATACTACCAATAACATAGTACTTATTCCTAGTATTTTCAAAGTTATAAACCTTTAATGGGATATGCCTACGTTTATAATATGCAATATGTGGGGCATCTAATAGTTGGTTGGCCTTGGTTTTTAAAAAAAAATGGCTGTACAACCAAACGTCAAATCTCTGCTTCAGTAATCCATATAAAGTAGTTTTCTGTATTTGCTCTTTGCTGTAATTGCGTTTTATTGTTATAATTTATTTAATAAAGATCGATAACTCAGGCACGACATATTTAACGCCCTGTATATGTATTCACGTTGTTTACCCTCAAAACAAATAACGTGTTAATCCATAAATTAGTAACACAAGAGTTACGTGAGGCACTGTACCCATTTTCAGATTAAGGCTTAAAACGTTAGAGGCTGCAACTGTCAAGATTTTAACAAAATTATCAATAAAACCAAAATTAAAAATCGTAAGTGCACATATACGTATATCATTGCAAATATAATTTGGGCGGCTATCTTCATAATAGCTAGAAAGTATAGCAATCTATTTAAAATAAAGATGTTGAAAGTGGTTGCGGAAATTTGGAACACGCTGTATATTTGTAAATAAAAAAAATGCACAGTACCATACTATATACGTACGTAAAGTCTCATTGCTACAGCGTTATTATAGAGCGTCTCAACCTTAGTATCCAGTATGTGTCTTATGGAGATAGACAACATAGTTGTCAGATCGACAATGACAAGTTAGGTTGGTAACCTAACATGAAAATGATATGCACTTTTCGACGGACAAGTGCCTGTACATTTTCATCATATGGGCATAACATAAACGGGCATTTAGCTGCAAACCTTTCCTCTTCCTTTTATGCTTTACTGGAATTGATAGAGGCCCTTTGCTTTGCTGGTCATACCTTTCTCAAAAAAGTAATCAAACACGTTATTTATCATCTGCTTTCCTTTCAACTAACGGTTTCACCTTTATGTTGTTTTGCTGCCGACTCCATCGCATCAGCGGCGCTATGTAGGTACGCTGTAAGAAATGCTCTTATTTATGGTTTATAATTATACGTATTCAATGCTCACTTACAACAACTAAACTTGAAAAATAAGTGCGTTATCAAAACAACGATTAATGAACAATATCAGAAACAAAGCACGGAACGAATTTGAGACTTGACAGGAAGGTTATGTTGTGATAGTTACACCACCCCGACAATACCAACCATAAACATAATAAATCGGACTGACAACATTGCCTTGAAATAGAAAAAAGACAGTTTATTACAAATTGCTTACGATAGTAAGAGAGGTATATCCGATAAGAGACTGAACTGACTAAGGTTGAGACGGTCTATAGTTTTCATGCTAAGCTCCCCCGACACACTATTGCCGCACACGGTATATTACTGATAGAAGAATATACACATTTCTTTTTCTACTTTGTGTTTGTAAGTTTTTATGAAATGCAAATTGTACTAAAATATCGAATATCGTCATCTCAGTAAAGAACAGTTTTTTTTGTAGGAGATTAGTAAGATTGTTATTTTGTGAAGCTATAAAATTTGAAGTTGATTGAAAATTAAATTTTACATTTGCAAATTTAAATTGGAAAATTCATATTGTCAATATTATTATTTATCAATCACTATTTATATACATACATAGATTATGATTAGTAAGTATACCACAGATTTTGTATTGTTTTTTGCGTATATATTATGAACTTTATTTACGGTTGTTACAGTTCTTAAACCATAAATAATTCTTTGTTTAACATAGAATAGAAGCTTTATTTGAAGAAAAAATAAAGTTAAAAATATAGACTATTTTCACGTTATCTCTTGTGAAGGTTCCGAAGATTCATGTTAGTGGATCAAGGCGGGAGTAATTCTTTAAGGTATGGAAGCCGCGTTCTGAGACAATGCAGCATAATAACAATTCAGACGCTCATTAAAAAATAACAGCGCACATACGCTTTTTTCAATGTATTGTTGTAACTGCTCAATACATGGGAAGGTATGCAGAAATATGGGTACATTAATTAATTAAAATGATGATTTTATAAATGCGTTGCAATTTGATACAATGAATGAACATGAAATTGACTGTATAGTGATGAGCAATCCTGACATACAAAATCATCTAGTACAAATATTTGATGGGATATGACACAGCAATGACAAACATTACCGACTATTTTCGTTTATTCGAAAACGATGTATTATTTGCAAGCACAGGTAATTTTACCCACGATAAAATGGTTTCTATGAAAACTAGCTCTTGTTTTGTTTATCTGCATATATGGTTGTGTATACACATAACATAGGAAATCGTTCGCTAATAAGATAATTTTGTTCTTATTTTATATAATCGCATCACTAAATGCAATGTCTTTTTACGATGTAAATCGTTTATACGTTGTAGAGTTATTATTATACAAGTATAAATAAGTCTTGCGAATAACGGTACTGTCATTGGATACAGATTTATATCGGGTTTGCTTTTGTGTCCACCATTGCCTACCTCTGTTGCTGTGAATAGTTTTGGCGTTAATGCAATTATCAAACAAAAAAATAAAATTGGCGAAAACATTTTCGAGATAATTCAGATATATGAGATTCTAACTTATATCAGAAATGCAGCATATTTTCTATTGGAGACTATGGCGAAGGATTATGCCAAAAAGTCTTTCCTGATTATTTTTCTCAATCGACTGATTTGCTCTGCGAGAGCTGACATGTGATGTATGTTATTCACCTGATAATGCGAGGATCCACCAACCTAATCACAGGCGTTTAATAATAACTCATTACGCATCTACGTAATTGGAATTATGTTCTTAGGAAATGTTGGGATATGGATTACTAAAGTTATGAAACTTATTTGGGAACGCGAACATATCCTTCATTTGGGGAATCACAATGGAAAAGATTTAGCACATGCTCTTGCTAGAGCAAAGGCTTCTAATAGAATGCTAGAACCAATATTAAAAATTATGTTGTTCAGATGGGGCACAGTTGGTAGCTTATTATCCTAACTGACTGCCTAAATACTGCAATTAAATCTAAGTTAAATCATAGGCCTTATATGAAGGAAAGAGTTTGTCGCGAAGTTATATATTTCAACATATGATTCATTGACGCTTACGTATTTATTCCAATATTTTTTCAAAGAAGCTGTGCTTTCAAAAATATTCTTTGGTAAGTCTGCAAAAATTCCTCCATTATTTCTTTTAGACATTCATCTGAAGAAAAACGGCGTCCTTTCAGTATTTTTTACTTTAGGAAGGAAATAATAGCCACTTGGTGTTAAATATGGGCTGTAGGGTACATGTTTCACTTATACAAAGACGCACCTGTTGACTACTTCAATCACGGACTTGGCTAGCTTTGTGAACGCTGCAGATGTCATGAAGCAGCATAATCACAGTTGTGGGACCGTTTTGCTATATCGCAGTTTTCAACTTTCTGATTCTTTGCTTATAGACTACCCTTGGTATTGTAGATTTTTTTCCCATGTAATCAATCACTAATATTGTCTTCACGTCTAGAAACAACGTCGATATGAGCTTTCCTGATGGAGTATGTCTTCTTGTTTTATTTGTCGGCAGAAATCCGCTGTGAACCTACATATATATCTATAAAAAGAAGTTTTTCGTCGTCAGGTAAAACCACCAAGTTTTCTTCTGAAATGTGCTACTGAAACAATTTTTGTTTGGGAGTAATGTAAATTATTTGATACTGTAGCTTCCGATATCTCAACTTTATTCGCAATTATTCTACGATCTACGAAGATCAAAGCATCAACATTCTTGATATTTTCGTTGGCTTTTGCATCAACAAACCAGGCCAGGCCGTCCACATTTTAATCTGCAATTGATTTCCTACCCCATCGAAATTGTTTGGACAAAAATACATTAGCCATCCTCTGATCAATATTTTTGATTAAAATTCTTTCCCTCGTCAAACATTTGAATTATTTGTGATTTATCCTAACTTTTTGATAGATAAAGCTGCAAAAACAACAAAAATGTTATGATGTGAACAAAATTTGACCAGTAAATATTAAAATGTCACGGAAAAATTGGCGATAGGCACTTGTTTTCGTCATAGGTAGATAATATAAAGATTTGCCATCGTATTATTTTCACGTTTATATGTATTTTAAATTATTTTTAGATAACGTAATATAAAATGATAATTTAAATGTCTTAATTATATATTAAATATGAATTATAAACATATATTATAAAGAAATACATATACACTGAGAGAACAGAAGCGTTAATTCAAACCTTCTCAAAATGTTAATTATGTAATGAAGACTTAACCAATAATTGTTTGAATCAAGAAAAATAAACGTTTCAAGCAACGAAGCAAGTATTGTTGTTGGTAACAGTATATTTTATAGAGAACACCTCATCTGACTAGTAACCCTAACTAATTTCCGCAGATTGACCATATGCGCATATGTATTTATAAAATAGCAATATTAGAATGTTTTAACGTTAACACTTTTTAGTTGATTATTACAGTTATTTACTCTATTGCTCACTGATAAGAGTTTAAAACAATCACTTCACCTATTATTGGTTAACTGAACACTTTATATCTCTTGGTGGATACGCATTTAAATAGAAAATAGAATAGCGGAAGTAATATTTATTTGAAATGAATGCGCACTATGAGAATGCTAGCAAAATATGTATATGTTTAAAAAGTTTTGAACAGGGGTATATTTTATTTGTTAAAGATCGAAATGAAGGAATGGATTTATATATCGGCCTTGGAGCCTGTTTACATTATGACACTTTTTTTATATCATTAAAAATATAATATTATTTTAATGAATAGATCAAGTTAAAATAATTCAAAATAATAATAAATTAAGAAATAACCTTGGAAGAAGAATAAATCAGTTCAAGAAGAATTAAGAAGAAAATTTAATTTTAATTTACTTTTTAGCCAAATTTCAAAATTATATGTATGCTTTGAAAGAGTATATTTTGACTGTAGTGATTTTACTAATTTCATCTATATTTGGATAGCTGTCACTAATGTTAATCATCCCTTCTGTTGTGCCAGCAGGCTACTAATCCTTTCAAGCAAGATTAACTTGTTAAGCTTGCAAAACAAATGGCACAATTACTGTAAACCACAGGCCGCAGCACACATTATACCACTAATTAATTTCAATTCAATTCAGTTGGTACATATCTTCTAAATTAAAGGCTGGAAATATGTACGTATGTATCAATTCAATAGTTTCTTGAAACAAGTTTTACCATCTAATCTGTCTAATAACAAATATTATTTTCAAATAAACTCTAAAAACGCTAAAAATACGGTATTGCTTTTGTGGTATTTAGTAGTTTATAATTGCCACTTTCTTTATATTTTAGGAATGGCACCTGCATCCCTCATTTTATGAGAACGTATTTTGCGAAATATTCCTGCTATTTTTTTTTACAATTATAAAAATGATAAATGCCATTCCAAACGATCAAAAGAAGTAACGTCTTGCAGTAGATCCAGTGTTCACCATTGCTAACTTTGTTATTATTGAAACTACGAAGTCGGTTAAATTAGCAAACTACACGGAAAAAAAATTGTGTGAAAATGTTCTACAATTGTGGCTCTTTCTCATACAATTTGTCCCGTGATTTGGGACAACGATAAATTGTATTAAAAAGTTACAAAAAATTGTGTGAAGATTTGTAAAACAAAATGTGTTAACATATGCTACTTAATGTAGTACTTCGTAGTATAATGAACTGTAACCATGTCATATAATTTGTATTTTTTTTTTACACAAACAGTGTTATATTTTGAAGCTTTTGTATCCAATATAGTAATACTTTGTGTAAAAATTTTATAAAGTAAATAGTGGTTTTTCGTATTTTTTGTGTATAAATTTTATAGCAATTGTTTAGCATATTTCGAAAAATTGTGTGAAGATTTGTAAAACAAAATGTGTTAACATATGCTACTTAATGTAGTACTTCTTAGTATAATGAACTGTAACCATGTCATATAATTTGTATTTTTCTTTTACACAAACAGTGTTATATTTTGAAGGTTTTGTATCCAATATAGTAATACTTTGTGTAAAAATTGTATAAAGTAAATAGTGGTTTTTTGTATTTTTTGTGTATAAATTTTATAACAATTGTTTAGCATATTTCGAAAAATTGTAATTATCTATAGAGAAGAATATTATATATTCCCTAGCACAAAATGTTTGACAATTTTGCTAGTCTTGTGCTGTTGAGTTCTATGTGGTATGTATAGGGATGTTCCACAACCTTGTCGCTATTTGCTGTATAATTAGTATTTCAAAGATAACGACAAATTATATCTAAAACTTGTACGATATGCATTAATTCGTACTTTTCGCATATCCAATCCACTAGCATTATATGTGGTATTTGTAGCATTCTTTTCAAAACAATAATGAATAATTTTGTTATTCATTACCTTTGTTTTGACAATATACTTTAATGAAATAGCGACTCTTAGCACTATTTAATTTAGATATTATGTTGTAGTAGGTATTTGATACAAAAGCATTTCAAGAACACTTATATTGTCAAACAATTCGCAATTTCTGTAACCCATATATACATATACCTACTTTCACACAATTGAATGTTTACTTTGAGAAATGTGGTATTACTTTGATTTATATTATGATTAAGAAATTTGATAATGATAACGCTTTTAACGGAAAATTATTTTAAATAATGATGTAATTAAGGATGTGTAGGTATATAAATAAAACAGGTATAACTTGATACTTATTTATTAATATACTTATATAAAATTAAAAATATAATATAAAATAAAATATAGGTAAGGTTTCTGTGTAGTAGCAACGTTTTCTAAATAAAAGTGTGAACAACGAGTCAATGGGTTTAAAGAGCATGTCGCACAGAGACAAAAAGAGTTTTGCTATTCTTTGACATTAAGCATGGATGAACAGCATGCAGTTCGGTCTGCTTTACAACAAAATGGTTTGATAGTATATTAGCTGGTACTGACACCTCAAATGCGAAATAATGTTTATTAAATTTTATAGTATCAAGAACTAAACATATAAAATTAACATCCGTTTCATTAAGTAAACAAATATGCTTGATTATGCCAAATTTAGGAAAGTCTAATGAATTTAACACTATAATAGATTCTGTTTTGTACTTGGTACCTTTCACATTTACCCATTTTGTTTCAAATATATCATGAGTTGCACCTTGTTCCGGAAAATATGTGTAAATATGTTCATCTGTTGGAAATAACTCACCAAAGTTTAAACCTCTATATTCACTGAAATGAATCTGTTCACATAACTTTAACTGTGCTTTTACGGCTAGTGTATGTATCATATTCTTAAAGCTTCCAGAAATATTTGAGGTTAGTTTAGACTCTCGATGTTTTTGTTCAAAACGCATAGACCACAAATAAAGTAACGGACCAGACATTTTAAAAACCAAGTCATAATGTAAGAGATGATGATGTTTTGGCTTTAAAAACTTAAATAATGACATATATATATAATTATGTTCTTCAACTAAAACTTGCAATCGCATATCTTCAGAAAACAATAAATCAGGAGCCATAACAGTATCTATTTATTATTTCTCTTAGTTTTATCCATAATTCCCATTCAGGCAAATCAATAGGTATTAAATCACCAATAATTACGCCAATGTATCTACAAAGGCATAACATTTCGCTTGCGGACATCCTTATTTTTTGTTTTAGGGAGTCGTAGGTAATAAGAGGAGGCTTGTTTGTAGCTTCAAAATCATAATTAAAACTCTGTACTCTAGAATTTAGTGTTTCCAAACTAAATAATTTCAACTCAAAAATGAAGCGAGCAAATAAAGATGTCATATCATATATACAAACGCCTTCGTATAAATCATGCATAATATCCACAAAGAAATTGGTTGTTATATGAAAATTTGAAAGTTCATTCCAAATACATGGCCCTTTTATACCCGTCAATGTAATATTATCCTTCAGTAAATCACTTGCATAATTATCGCGTGTTCGTAATTCTAGTCTATTTGTTTTAAAAGTAACACGAGAAGAAGCTTTATTTATTTTACAAAATCGGCATGAAAAATTGGCAGAAAAACTTTCAGTTAAACCCATAAGTGAATGAACTCCCAAATTGTCACCAATAATTAAAGCTAGTTTAAAGTAAATAGTATAAGTACAATTGTCGATCGTTACTTTTACACCTGTTTCATCCAAAAATTTCAATTCCTGTATAGCTTCCTTGAATACAGCATAATTACCAAATTCTTTTCTGTCATTGGAATAGAATAGTAGAAACAAATAAATATTTTTTAATAAAGACGTGAACTCTTGTGGCATACAAGGTATTGAAATATATACTGCGCCTAATTTATTCTTTCCTGAATGAGATCCAAGTGGATTCCCAATCTCGTAATCATCGTAATACATGAATAGTGGGAATACTAATTTATCTTGTGCATTATTTAATTTAGATTTCCAAAGGTTTCCTTGAATGAAATTAATGAAGACATCAGTTTCTGACAGCAAATAAGTGTAATGATCTTTCATTGTTTTAAAAAACTTTGGTTGTTCAAATAACTGCTTGAAAACATTTCTTAAAGGAATAATCTCACCTTCGGCAACTGATTCAGACAAGACGATGGTATTATTCAATCGTTTTTCCTTCATTCTCGTACCTATTTTAAAAGTGCGTGGTGGAATATAATAACCACGAGACTTGAAATAATTAAGACGTCTATATTCAGATTTAAAGATATCAAAAGTTTGGTCGTGTATATCACAAATACGTTCAATAGCAGTAATAATTTGAGGATCGTCATTTAAAATTTTAAGACGATCTGAAACTATATTCTTAATTTCATTCAATAAATTGGAACCCATAAAATTGTTAATAGATAATACTGACTGAATAACATTCCTAGGTAAAAGAGATATATTCTGCAAATGTGAAATAAATTTTACCGTTTGTACTTCATAACTATCTTTGCACTTCTGTGAAATATTAATAATATTTTGAAGGATGTTGCTATTACTGTTAGTACTGATTGTATTGTAAGGCACTATTTCAGTGTTTTCTAAGTGGGATGTAGAGGCGCAAGACGTTATTTGTGTGGCATTGAAATTATTAGGTTCCCCACTTTCATTTTTTATATCTAATACATTAACTTGGTTGTTAAATTGACGTGGTTGAACTATAAAATGTAACTTAATATGTTTCTTATATGAATTTAAAGAGGAGAAATTTCTGCGGCAAGTATCCTCAACACAAGAATATTCTGTATTTTGTCTTTGCATATTGTGGTCATGTTTAAGGTGAAACAAAAAAACCTTAGCGTCAAGAAACTCCTGTCCACACTTAAAGCAATGCATAATGATTTACAGCAAGTTGTAAGTAATGCTTAAGAAATAAAATTTACTTGAATAATAAATAACACATTTAGTAATTTATATATTAGTATTTTGACATTTTGCAATATCTGATAATAATGCATTTACAGATACGTATTTCTTTTTGTTATTTAACTGATAAATACCTTGCTCCAGAAATGTCCATGCAATTTCTGCTTCTGGGGGATAACTCAAATCAAATGTATGATAAATCTTAAAACAGAGATCGATTGCTTTCAAGGGAGTACTAACTTTGTATAAAATACTATTAATGCTAACATAGGACGCCTCAAGCTGTGATAGATCACTTCCTACAATAATTGGTATGGGCTGAGCAGTCAAATTCAGTGATGCAAGTTTCTCTCTTCGTTTTGTTAAAGTGGATTGCAAATCGCCTATATTCTGCAATAAGAAACGGGGGTTTAAAGAATTCTTACTAGATATCTAAATAAACTCATATAATGTACTGTGCAACGAGTGTGTCAAGTAATTGTTTATATACGAGTGAGAAGTTTACAATACGAGCCGTAGGTAAGTGTTGTAAACCGAACGAGTGTATAAAAGGGTTTTGTTGCACAATATACTTTTTCTACAACTAAATTAAAATGAAAATAATTACTCTATAACTACTCTTACGTGTGAAATGTTAATTAACTTTCTTTTATAGATGTTGTAAAGTTGGAATGCACATTTAATTTTAATATTAAATATTATTTCGTTTAAAATTAAGAGTAAATAACTATCATATATAGAAAAGGTTATTTTCTTTTTCTTTAATAAGACAGTCGACTTTTTTCTTTTCACAATCTATAATACATTAATTAATTCTATATACACGTAAAATTTACTTACTTCCACATGCAACAAAAAGCCTTGACGCATTTCTAATTTTGATGGTCTCCAGTGTAACCCTGGTTTCTTGTTCACATTCATGCATGGAAAGAATAAAGGCAAAATCGTTAATGTGAATACTTCCCTAACACCTGAAATGATTGCAATGGGAATATTTTATATAAGATAAATGTGTGGTAAAAATACTTACAGCTAGTAATTTCTGGTTCAGTATATATATTTTTATATTGCCCAAGAACTTCTCTTAAATAGGAATCCTTTCTTGCGGTAGCAATGTTTAAAATTGAATCACACATCAGGGGCCATTTTGCAAACAAGCAATTTTCCTTTAGAGGATAAATAGTATTGAAGTCTGCTTCAATCTAAAATAAAGTTTCAATAAAAAGAATTAATTTATGTGTGAAATGAAATACCAGTGTAAAACCCAACTGTTCGCTTAAACAAGGAAATTTTTTAAAATAATTGTGAACAGGGCCAATAGTTTTTAACAATTCAAATCTACTTTTCCTTGTATTTTCCCAGTATTCTTGCACAGTAGTGAACGGTTCTGTATTGTTGTTCAACCATTGCATGTACACCTCTTCATCAACACAATTAACGTGTGTGGTTTCAGTTGGCGTACCTCAAATAATTTATTTACATAAATAACAACGATAACATCAGAAAAGTTATTATATATTACCTGTAATTGTACCTATTAGTCCCAGTTTTCTATAGTTATTCCTCAAATGAGTATAACAGCTCCATAGTTTTCCCCTTGCAGCCTTTGGTTTGCCTTTGTTATGTACGTATGGAACATAATATATGTCTGGAATTTCGTGTGGAAAGACCTCAGTGATTTCGTTTGCTAACTGTATAAATCTTCCAGAAGTTATTCTGTAATTGTCTTCGCATTGTTACATTTTTCTAAGTGTAAATAAATAATGAAAAATATACCTGGCATCTCTATTATCCCTCAATTCGTTTTTAATTATCAGTTCGACCAACTTACTCCGTAAAAAATGTTTTTCTTTACAGTAACTGGCTTTAATTATTTGCCCCTCGGGTGCTTCGCTAAGTAATTTCGAAACGGTCTAAAAATTAATTTACTTTGTAGTTGTCACATTAACTGGTTTCAATGCAAATTGAAATATATATGTGCATATATCATATATTTTGCCAATGTGGAATAAATTTAAAAAAAAAATGAAACTTCGGAAAAAACACTATTTATGCTGCGTATATGTATGTAGGTACACCAAGAGAAATAATTATCTGTACACTTCGCGGACATATAAGGTGACACGGACGTGTTTATTACGTATGCATCGGTATACGGCAAATACACGTATATCATACTCGGACTATATGGAATTATTTCACTTGCTGTACGTACACGCCTATACCACCTTATATCTCAGCTAAGTGTACGGAAAACTATTTCTCATGGTGTACATACATACGTGATGTTTGTAATATGTATATTACAAACCGGTGGAAACAATATGAATATAAGTTCGTTATTTACATCGTCTTTCCTTTGATTGCATTAACGATATACACTAGAATTTTAGGAGATTTTAAGTGTATGGAAATACATACGGAGTTTTCTTGAGGATATATAGAATATGGAAGTCCCACGGTGGCATTCCTACTATACGGTGGACATGCTCGTAGGATGTCGTTATCACCGTGTGTGTCACTTTCAGAAAAAGATGATGAAGCAACACTTACAGTGGCGACAGAATCGGTTTCTGAATTTGCTGTATCCGATGGAACTTCGTTTAGATGCTGAAAATAAGCGGGGAATAACAGTATATATATATATATGTGTGTGTGTGTGTGTGTTCCCTTCAAGGATACTTTCAGCAGTGAAATGAAAATGCTCTTGTAGAATAGGATGTAAATTTTTATTTTACGTTTCGACCTTTAATCATTGGTCTTCTTCAGAAATTTTATTATATTATGTAACAAGTTAATTTTTTTCTTATAAAAGACAGTACAGTTACATCAAATTGTTTTTACAAAAAGCATATTAATACCAAATCAGTCAAATTATTTTTTATGTTGAATTTAACCTGTAACATTGATCACAATACAAATAAATTAAAGTATTAAAAAATTAGAAAAACACTAAAAATGTATATATTACGTTACACGTTATGTTCAAATTAATAAAAAAAAATTATAATTTTAAATAAAACATTTTTAGCAAACTTTCTTTTTGAATAAAGGTCGAAACGTAAAATAAAAATTTACATCCTACAAGAGCATTTTCATTTCACTGCCGAAAGTACCCACGAAGTGAACACATAATTAATAATCATCAAGCAAAGAAAAAAAAACACAATATATATACAGGGTATCCCAAATTAACTCGGCACTATTGCTAACTTTGTTATTATTGGAGCTACGAAGTCGGTTAAATTAGCAAATTAGTAGGACTTTTTTTGCCGATTAAGTTAGTCAAAACAGAGAAACAATTGAAGAGCTAGTTTTTGAGATATTCACAAAGCAACAAATTTTTAAATGGAACATCCTGTATATTTCACATATTTTGAAAGAGAGTTAAATTCTAAACAAAAAGTAAGTAATACACTATCGTCCTAAATTTGAAAATAAGCGAATAAAAAGCACTTAAACTCTCTGATTATTATTACTTTAGTACTACTTACATATTAAAGTAATGATAACCAGAGAGTTTAAGTGCATTTTATTCGCTTATTTTTAAATTTAGGACGATAGTGTATACTTCACTTTTTGTTTAGAATTTAACTCTCCTTCAAAATATGTCGAAATATACAGAATGTTCCATTTAAAAATTTGTTGCTTTTGTGAATATCTCAAAAACTAGCTCTTCAATTGTTTCTCTGTTTTGACTAACTTAATCAGCAAAAAAAGTCCTACTAGTTCGCTAATTTAACCGACTTCGTAGCTCCAATAATAACAAAGTTAGCAATAGTGCCGAGTTACTTTGGAACAGGCGGTATATATATATATATATATATATATTCGTATTTGCAGCCTACAAAATTGACTTAGTCAAGCAACGCTTACCTCTACGTCCTTTAACTCGTTATATTTTATCAGAAACTTGCGTCTGATACCAATTATTGGAAGAAGCTCACGTATGTCGGCTGCGTTTAATATCATAAACGCTTCTTCGTCTATACACTGTTCTAAAATCAAATGATTCATTACGTCATTCAAAGATAATAAGATAAATATCTTTTTCGACTAATAGTAAAAGTAGCAAAAATAATCACTATGTTCGATGTGTTTATTTTTTGCATTAATTTGTTAATTTGTTGATAAATAATCAAGGAGTAATAATTAGTATAAACGACTGCAGATTAATTGGTAATCTACAGAATCCATTTAGATGTGAGGATATATTTTGTTTAAATGTACTCTCTCCAATTATTTCTTATATTTTGTAACCCCCACAAATAGGTACAGTCGCCCTTTCTCATATATTATTCCTCCGTTGCTTACCAATACCAAACACCATCACGACAGAGTACCCTTCGCATTGCATTACAAAATCGTAAAGGCGCGTTTATACGTGCATGGATTCAGTGGCGCCAGTCGCTACTGATACGCCAGTTCCCAATTAATTGCAAGTGTAAACCTTTACTGGCGCGCTAGTACATCCATGCATTTATGTCAAAAGTTAGTTGCCTTCTAACTTTCCCATGCGCCGTATTAAAAAATATTAAGCATAAATTTGCAGACGTTTCGCTAATTTTCAGCAACAGGTGTTATTTGTGTATGTTGTTCATCTTTAAAATTAATAATAATGAACAGAAAGTGGAGCCCTGCAACAACTATCGAATTTCTCGAGATTTATGAAAAATATCCGTGTGTTGTATCTCTTCATTTTCTTCGCAAATTTTCAATCATTTCCTCAACCTCAACTTTTGTGGCTATTTTCGAGGCTCTACGAATAAGTTCATGAGACATGCTTATTAGACCACTAAGTTGAAACTGAAACTGGCGAGAAAATTACTATTTTTCTGCATGCAACATGTAAACGTTTACTGGCGCGAAAGTTGAACTGGCGTTGGAACTGCCGCCACTGAATCCATACAGGTGTAAATGCGCCTTAAGTTCCATTTCTAATACCTCATGCAAGTAAGGCAAAAAAAGAAGAAGATACATATTTCAACAATCCAGACAGTGTATATATTTCCCACAGCTGTGGTGAATATATATACTAGAACATTTTAGGATGTTTTTTGTACTGTTCGTCGAGACTATAAAAAAACAAGGAGACTACTGTTATTTAGTAGCAGAAATTTTCTGATTTCTTTTTATACAAATATATATCTATATACGACAGTATATTATTGTATTTATGTGTCTAACAATTAACAGAGTCGCCTGTAACTCATACATACACAGTACGCATAAACCAACAACTTAATCTATGATGTTAACTTCTTATTCATTACTATATATGAACCTGCATAATAATGCTAACACGAACAACAACCTATACTTATCACAAAAGATTATTTACCTTGAAAAATTGGTATTAGGTTATGCATATTCCAGTCTGTCAATTTATTCTTGACGAATTCGTCCATGACTGCATTGTAAAACAAAAAGAACGCTTGCATACAGGAATGGTAATATGTAGAAGTATCTGTACTTACCAATATGTTCAGTATGTGTGTGTGTGATAATAAACAAAGGGCACTAAACGATCACCAAACTTACGTACCTAGTCAAGGCAAAATGACGCTGCAAAATATGTTAGATATTTAACGCTTCTGCTACTACACATCCCCACCATTGATACCCCATACCACGCCGCAATGTCTGGAGACATTTTTTGTTAAAATAAATATTCAACATTTTATAATTTTATGACAGAAAATGCACAGCATGCTAAAACAAATTACCTAAATTTGTAACACAGTTATATTTATTATTACTTCACACATCTTTTAGTACCAATGTGGACAATATTTCTGACTGAGAGGATAAAATATTCGGCACAATTTTATATCGTATTTTAATAGGAAGACTGTCAACGACTTTAACAATTTATGTAAACCGTTTCAACAATTACCATAGATACAACATTGTGTGAAATTTTCATATACCATTTTTTTCCGTGTAGTAGGACTTTTTTTGCTGATTAAGTTATTCAATACAGAGAAACAATTGAAGAGTGTAGCTCTTATGCTATGTTTATATATTTGTTTATGCCTGGTGCTCAGTTCTACCTCGGGGTCACTCAAGTAGGGGGATAATAAAACGATAGGGTGGTAGTTTTACATCTAGACTTTAATATATTCTATATACAGGTTGCCAGTGATGTGATCTATTTGATTTTGTTTTGTACAGTTGTATATCCGGCGGCGAAGTTTTCGGGGGCGGAGGCGGTGTCTTGGTCAGGACCGGGTGGCACTTCCTACTCCGGTTCTGAGGTTATGTAGACCGGCAGGGGTTTCTTCCTCCTGGGGGCGGCGAAGTCTTCGAGGGCGACAGCGATGTTTTTGGACGGCGGCGGCGGTGTCTTGGTCAGGACCGGGTGGCACTTCCTACTCCGGTTCTGAGGTTATGTAGACCGGCAGGGGCTTCTTCCTCCTGGGGGCGGCGAAGTCTTCGGGGGCGGCAGCGATGTTTTTGGACGGCGGCGGCGGTGTCTTGGTCAGGACCGGGTGGCACTTCCTACTCCGGTTCTGAGGTTATGTAGACCGGCAGGGGCTTCTTCCTCCTGGGGGCGGCGAAGTCTTCGGGGGCGGCAGCGATGTTTTTGGACGGCGACGGCGGTGTCTTGGTCAGGACCGGGTGGCACTTCCTACTCCGGTTCTGAGGTTATGTAGACCGGCAGGGGCTTCTTCCTCCTGGGGCGGCGAAGTCTTCGGGGGCGGCAGCGATGTTTTTGGACGGCGGTGGCGGTGTCTTGGTCAGGTGGCACTTCCTACTCCGGTTCTGAGGTTATGTAGACCGACAGGGGCTTCTTCCTCCTGGGGGCGGCAGCGATGCTTTTGGACGGCGGCGGCGGTGTCTTGGTCAGGACCGGGTGGCACTTCCTACTCCGGTTATGAGGTTATGTAGACCGGCAGGGGTTTCTTCCTCCTGGGGGCGGCAGCGATGTTTTTGGACGGCGGCGGCGGTGTCTTGGTCAGGACCGGGTGGCACTTCCTACTCCGGTGGTGACGTCTTCGCTAGGTTTCGGCGCGAGGGGCGGTAATTCCAGCACCCTCGGGGAGGCGGCAAGTCCAGCCTCCACTAGTGGGCGGATGATCCGGCCCTTACTGTGGGAGCGGCTGTTCCAGCTCCACACGTCCAGGAGCGGCAAGTCCAGCTCCGGCGGTTGGGGACGGCTGATCCAGTCCCGTAAACAAAGAGCGGCAACTCCGGCACTTCTAACAACAGAGGGGCTACTCCACCTCTAACTCAAGAGCGGCTATTCCAGCTCTTCTAACAACAGAGGGGCTTCTCCACCTCTAACTCAAGAGCGGCCATTCCAGCTCTTCTAACCACAGAGGGGCTTCTCCACCTCCAACACAAGAGCGGCTATTCCAGCTCTTCTAACAACAGAGGGGCTACTCCACCCCTAACTCAAGAGCGGCTATTCCAGCTCTTCTAACAACAGAGGGGCTTCTCCACCTCTAACTCAAGAGCGGCTATTCCAGCTCTTCTAACCATAGAGGGGCTTCTCCACCTCCAACACAAAAGCGGCTATTCCAGCTCTTCTAACAACAGAGGGGCTACTCCACCTCTAACTCAAGAGCGGCTATTCCAGCTCTTCTAACAACACAGGGGCTTCTCCACCTCTAACTCAAGAGCGGCCATTCCAGCTCTTGGGTGTTTCTAGGCTGTCAGGTTCTCCGGCTGATCCAGGAGGACAGTTGAGAGCTAGAAACTGCGAAGGGCTCTTTTATATTGCCCGGTCATCGCTTCAGGCGATTAACCCGCGACGTCACGGTAGTAGGGGTGCGTTCTTCGGTAGTGGGACTGGCTTCGCTGGCGCTACTAGCGCTGACCAAGGGTAAGTACGGGGAGTATCGTAACTAAATACTCGTGGTGCTACAAGAGCTAGATTTTGAGATATTCACAAAAGCAACAAATTTTTAAATGGAACATCCTGTATATTTCGATATATTTTGAAAGAGAGTTTAATTCTAAGCAAAAAGTAAGTAATACACTATCGTCCTAAATTTAAAAATAAGCGAATAAAATGCACTTAAACTCTTTGATTATCATTATTTTAATATGTAAGTAGTATTAAAGTAATGATAATAAATAAAGAGTTTAAGTGCATTTTATTCGCTTATTTTTAAATTTGCGGCAATAGTGTATTACTTACTTTTTGTTTAGAATTTAACTCTCTTTCAAAATATGTCGAAATATACAGGATGTTCCATTTGAAAATTTATTGCTTTTGTGAATATCTCAGAAACTAGCTCTTCAATTGTTTCTCTGTTTTGACTAACTTAATCAGCAAGAAAAGTCCTACTAGTTTGCTAATTTAACCGACTTCGTAACTTCAATAATGCCAAAGTTACCTTGTATATATATTCTAAGTGATTGTCTTTCATGTAATTGATTCTGTTTTATAATAATTCTGTAATAGTTTATATATGTCATTCATGTCTTTCTGTTTTCGGAATATTTTTCCCCATATACACCTTCTTCTCATTTATATATTTATTTGTATGTACGAGTACTTTCTTATCTTATACAATTGTTGTCTATACACCCATGCAATTATTATGCTGTCATTTGTAGATTTATTTTTATTTATTTAATAATATCATAAGTCGTTGGCTTAATCTGCAAAACCCGTAAGTCCACTTTTGGTCAAAATCGACATTTTGGTGCCATCTGTTGGGAAAAAAAAAAATCTATGAGTTAAGAAATTCCCAGTATCTCCAAGAGAATTGAAAACGTTAAAATGCAGTGATTCGTTTTCCACGTAAGTCCTAGTTGTTTGAAAACAAAACGCAAAACCAGTAAGTCCGCAGTTTCTGTTACAATCTATGGCGATGCATGCGTGCAGAGTGAATTTTATGCGAAATTGGCTGTGATAAATACATTTCATTGCGTAGCAGGCTTTATAACTGAAGGTAAGTTGACGTAATAATGTTAGTAACTAGTAGAGTCAAAGATTTTGATAGTTTTGGCTTTAATTGATAGTTTTAATCAGAAGTTGGACTTACGCGATATTCTTAAAATCAACTTAATAACATTTTGTTAACATGTTGTGGACTTACATAATTTTAGAGTACGTAAATTTTTACAATTTTTTGGACAACATGGCCAATTTTGGAAGTAGAACCCTTAAAATAATGGAAATGGTGCAAACAGATTCAAAAGCAGAAGAAATAAAGTGTACGAGAGTTTTAAACTCCAGCAACAACAATTTCCAAAATCAATTTTCGTCACTGTCCAGTTGTAGTTATCAAGATGAAATGTTACTTTTAGATATTCCTGAAATAACTGGACCCCTATTCAATAATGCAGACAATGGTATGAACTCTGACTTAGCTGAAAACCAAAACTTTCAGTCGATTAGCAATGACCAAAATGAATGTGATGTTATGAATGTTTTGGAATCGACTGAAATGGTTAACCACACTACAAAGACTGCCGAAAAAGACTTATTAGATGATAGAGATAAAAGTTTATTTAATAATAATACGTTGGTGTGGAAAAATGTTCAGGAACAAATATTAGAATATAATGCAGCAAAAGCAGAACAAAACCATGATCCGGATTTTGTACCTCAAGTTGAGTCCAATTCTGAAAGCGACTTGCACGAAGAAAGCGAGAATGAGAGCTCGGGGGATGAAGAGAAGAATGCAAATCAGAATTATAGATCTGCACCAAAAGCCGATGAAACAGAAGCACGAATATTTGATTACGTACTGGACAGCAACTCTCTTGAGAATCATTTATCAGAAAGACCAAAGAGAAAAAAAAGGCAATTTGTAGATGAAAAAGAATGGAGTGAAAAGAAAAGGAAGTTACATCGCGAGAAAGGAAAAGAATATTATGGCAGAAAAAAAATTAATAATAAGTGGATTTACGACGTACACAAAAAGGAAAGAAAATTAGGAAATCCTTGTCACTGCAAACTCTCGTTGAAGAATAACTGTGTTTTGAAATGTCGAGACTTTTCTGAAGATGAAAGAAAAAGTATATTCCAAACATTTTGGTCCGACATGACCTGGTCCGAAAAAAAAATTTACGTGTCGTTTTTAGTAGAATCTAAAAAGGTTAAAAGACACAGAAACAGAAAAGAGGCGGGTGCATCTAGAAGAACAGAATCCTTAGTGTATTTTTTGCGACGAGGAGATGAACGTGTAAGGGTTTGCAAACAGATGTTTTTAAAAACTCATGACGTAAAGGAAAATATGATTTTAGACTGGTTAAAAAATAAGGAAAAAGGTAACTCTGTACCAATTGAGGTGCCAATTGTCAAAGATAATACAGGGCAAGATAAATCTAATACTCGTCGATACCAAGACCTAAAATTAAACTTAGAAAGATTTTTCAACGAGTTGCCTAAAGTTGAGTCACATTATTGTCGTTCGTCATCGAAGAAACTATATCTAGAACCAATTTGGCAATCCAAGTCATCAATTTATAAGTTTTATAAGGAATGGTGCAGCAACAAACAGTACCGGTGTCTATCAATTGCTTCATTCAGTCATGTGTTTGAACAAATGAACTTGTCAATATTTCGACCAAAGAAAAATGAATGTGACCAATGCGTTGCTTTCAAAACCAAAAATATGTCAGATGAAATATTTAATCTTCATCAAGAAAAAAAGAAAGAAGCTAGAGAAGAAAAAAATAGAGACAAAGACTCAAACAACAGGGTGTTCTGCATGGACCTGCAATCAGTTTTATTATCACCAAAGTCAAATACTTCATCACTTTATTTTAAACAAAAATTAATGGTTCATAACTTTACGTTTTTTGACATGGCCACCAAAGATGGATACTGTTATCTGTGGCATGAGTCCGCTGGGGGTCTCTCAGCCAATGATTACGCTTCGATCATTTGTAAATTTATTACAGATAATATTTTTCCGAGCATGAAATCTGAAGAGAAGATAATACTGTACAGTGATGGCTGTACATCACAAAATAGGAATTCAACTCTGGCCAATGCGCTCATTAATTTATCGATGATTTTAGGTATAACAATAGAACAAAAATTTCTGGAGAAGGGCCACACCCAGATGGAAGCGGACTCAATCCATTCCACAATTGAACGAAAACTGCGCCGCACAGACATAAATGTACCAGCGGACTACGTAAATCTATGTAAAAGAGCTCGGGAAAAACCTAAGCCTTATAAGGTGTTTTATTTAAATTATGACTTCTTCAAAGATTTCCAGATATTAGATTTCTTAAAATCATTGCGTCCAGGTAAAAGGGCAGGAGATCCTTGTGTCACTGATATACGTGCCATAAGATACCTACCCGATGGTTCCCTTTTCTATAAATTGAGACACCCGGAAAACTTTGTGGAACTGATGTACAGCCGAGTCAGTAAGGAAAAAAGAAAGGAATTGATGTGTCAAATAAATGAGCTTCCACATTTATATAAAGAACCGATCCCCATTAAACGTGAAAAATTTTTACAGTTGCAAAGCTTGAAGAAAAGTATTAAAAGCGATTATCACAGTTTTTACGACAATTTGCCGTTCAAATAATTTTATAATAATAATAAATAATTTTAGTTTTTGATTTAAAATTATATTCTCAACCATGCAAATTTCATTATTTTCTTAAATTGAATAATTAACAATGTTTATTTTTCTGTTTTGTGTTTCGCCTCTTTGTTCTAATAATTTTTGTGAATAAATAACCTTTTTTTAAATCTTGTTAATCCATTTTATGTTAAATAATAACGTGGCGTAAGTCCCATCTCTTACAAAAATCAACTGGAAAAAAGCGTAAGTCCATTTAAATATATTTCGGCATCCTTTTTTTTTTAATCGACCGTAAAAATAATACATAAATATAATACAATAAGACTTTCTTTCGCCAGATTTTCAATAAGAAAGATACTAAAATTTTGAAACGTTTTTTGTCTCTCCTGTAAAATTCCACATTATGGACTTACGTGTTTTGCAGATTAAGCCGACGAAGTGTTAATTTAGAAATTGAAATTATACTGTCGCACCGGGAAAATGTTTCATTTCATAAAATAGGTGGCGTACCATGCGCATGTCACATTTGGTCATCAATAGCTTGATACAATTAGAGACGTTTAAAGGATTGCATGTATATAGCTTAAATGCTGAGCACAGGACCGGCAATCGCAAGATGTCCATTCGAATCGTAACTGAAGTGTAATTTTTATAATAAAATGTTAACTAATATTATCAGTGTTGATTGGGTTGATTATAATTTTCAAAATTAAAATGTGTTATTTTCACATTTAATTAATATTAATTTGGTATAAATAAGCATTTGTAATAATAACAATATAGTTTTCTTAGGAATAAATAAGGAGTTTAAACGTTATTGTTTTAATATACAGACTGTCCGGGAAAATGTGGGAAATCTCTTGGATGCAGATAGAATATGAACAAATAAGATGACAAGTTCCTATTAACAATTTTCCTACAGGCCAACTTCCATTATATTTATATATAAAATGACCTATTCTGAAAAATATGAGGCGTCTATTAATTGCTTTCTTGCTTGCTGACTCAAGTTCTTTATGTCTGGATATACAATTTCATATTGAAGTTGTATGTAACTCTATTTTATATAATAAAACAAAGATGACTATTGTGTATTTAGGTACATGCAATTGAAGAAAATTAACACTATATTCTTGGAAGCATTTCTGTTTGGATATTTTGGTTACGAGGAGGCAAAACGAAAGCTGCGAAAAAAGGGAAACATCTTTGGAGGAAATGTTTGGAAATTAAGATACAAGAAGACAGAAAATGATATATAGAAACAGAGACCAAGCAAAATATAGAAGTGGGCTAAAAAATATGACAACATCAATAGAACGTTTTAAAATATCAGAGGAATGAAATAAAGGAAGAATACATAACTTAGAGAATTATCATACCAATAAATACATAGGAATAGACACTCAAATAAAATATAAGTAAAAAATATACAGAAAATAAAATTATAATTTTTCAAACTCACACGCTGGACTATCAGTCACAAATTGGACTTTATTGACTTAGTGGATGTGCTTATTTAGTTGACAAATTATATTAACTCAATCAATATTCATAAAAGATTCAAATTTTGAATTAAAAATTACAAACGTCTACTTGTCATATAACACGTCTTGTTTGGTGTTCAAAGTGATGGATAGACTTATATAGATCAGTTTGAACCATACTTATATAGATCAGTTTGAACCATACTATATTGTTGTCTTACAAAATATTCACAAATAGTTGACAAATCTGTGAATTACTCGTCCTACAAATAATTTATCGAAATTGGCATGTCGAGAAAATGAAAGAAACGATGAAACAAGGCATGGGTGAAACAGATAAAAGAAATATGGCGACGAAAGAGAAATGTATCTTTAAAATGAAAATGATAGTAACAAACAGAAACGAACTGAATCGAATTTTAAGTCCGACACCATACATATTTGAAGAATAACTCCCATATTACCTTACCATTTCTTCAGAGTATGTATTCGGCAATGATTACACACATTACACTATTAGTTCATTTAGCTTGGCGATAGACTGTTTTATAAATACGTTTATTGCTACCTACATTCTTTTCGAACGCCATCTTTTAGGGAAT
This sequence comes from Amphimallon solstitiale, assembly GCA_963170755.1. NCBI lineage: Eukaryota > Metazoa > Arthropoda > Insecta > Coleoptera > Scarabaeidae > Amphimallon > Amphimallon solstitiale. The sequence goes on from OY720675.1 coordinate 181,940,865, forward strand.
TAAAAGATGTTTTGCGTCACGTACAATCATTTTTATACACGTTATAGCAAACATGTTTAAATGTAATATACGTTAATTGTAGTTGGTATTCAAGAATTACTATTAGTAGGAAACCTTGAAATATTTCATATCGTCAATGTTAAATATATTAGATAGGCGACAGGGAATTCACACATACATACATACATTTCTATATGTATCTGCTAGCACTGCAGTCGATGGAATACATAAGATTTCTTCTAAACGTTTATACATCCACCAATATGACAGAGCAGTTACAAATTGCATTAGCCTGAAATAATAAGAAAAAATGTGGCGATGCGAATTTTATATATAAAAGTTATTCTAAATTAAGTTTTGAATACTTTCATCCTCTTAGTAAACATGTGAGTTGAAGTGTTACCTCCGGTCTGAATTTTCAAAACTTTTTACACAAAAATTATCTCAAATCCAGCCCAAAGTTCTTTTATTCTCTTAATAAATCTCATACTTCAATAAAATGTATCATTTTATATGAAAACAAATATAATACTCTTGGAAGAATGTTGCATTTTACTACGACTTGTTGATTACTACAGTAAAATACATATAAAATTCGCATAGGCTTTAAGTATTCATCAACAAGCAGTTGTAAATTGATATTTTGCATATATGATCCCTATAATCTCTTTTATTAACCCTACAAGTTTAGCTGGCCCTTTTTGCTCCTTTCTGAGAAAATGACATCTGAAGGCGTTTGTAATATATATCTTTTGCATGGGTGTACTTACTGCAGTTCATTTTACGTGATGCGCAGAGAAATTTGCCACGAATATGCAAGTTTGAACCAACTGTGTGCTACGTTTTGATATATTCTTCTATATAAAATACATTTTCGCATTTATAAAGTTATAGACCGATTAATTTATTCTCATAATTTTCAAAAGTTTGGTTGGGCTGTCAATTTTCGCTAAAGGTAATATTTTCAATCAGAACTAACATTGTTCTATTAAAAAAAGATGCTTACGTGGTACTGTGTGAATTTATTAATTTAATTGTACGGGTTCGTGACGTTTGGAATACTGTATTAGGGCTCTGTAAATTTCACAAAGGCTTTTGATTGTGTCGATCATCGATTTCTTGTAACAAAGTTAGAAAGATGTGGGGGTGATCCTTCAGCTGGTTCAAATATTGTTGTTCTCTTTGTTATTCCAACATTTATTATTATTTAAGGACTATAAGTCAAATCTCAGAATGTATGAGTAAAGCAGTACTGTGAGAAAGCCAAAACAAGTACTAATTCGAGGAAATGGATAAATGAACTTATTAAAAATCATACATCACTGTCATCATAGACTGAGGACAGCCTTCAATATATTCATCGAGCTTAAGGAAGAGAATCTATTTATTGGACTTTATTGCGAATTCTCATAGTTTTTACGTCTTTAGCATGGCGTTTACGAGATCAGTGGATGTTTGTGGAAGTGTAGTATATATAATCTCATTGCGGATATCGATTTTTAGATCTTGATTTTTTTTGAATCTGTCCGTGAATTGTCTATATGACCTTATCCATTACATGAGGTTATTTCATAATTAATACGGACGACACGTCCGTGTTAATTTCGTTAGAAAATTGATACAAAAATCCTATAGATGGGATAATGGTAGACAATGTCAAAATTGTTTAGAGCATTTAATGTCATCACAAGTTTTCGTCACATATCCATAGTATTAAGATATTAGAAAAAAAATTGTGATCTAATTTTTTAAGTGAAAATTTCAAACCTTACAGGCCGGGAGTGACAAAGTTTGATCACGCTAAAGTTAGGAGTTCTTCTTGAATTTTTGTTTGCGGAGACAATTGGAAAGGCTACTGTATGGTGCCGAAATAAGTGCAATAGAGTAGAAAACCTGTAATTATAAGTGATTCGACGCCAAATGCCGTCGGAATAGCGACGTTAAATTGCTGAAGACAGTTCTGATTTCCTCGTCTGTATTAGTGCTCAAAAGCTATTACACTTTCAATAGAAAAAAATGAAATTATAGAATTTTAAGATTTTTTTTACAAAAATTATTCAAAATCATACTCTAAGTACTTCTATTCTCTTAATAAATCTCTATAGAATGCATACTTTGCAAGATATCAAAAAAGTGCCCTCGCTAAGAGTAAAAGTGCTACTTCCGGTCCGAATTTTGAAATTTCATATATACAAAAAATATTGCAAATCCAGTTCTAAATACTTTTGTACTCTTGATAAGTTTATATAGAATGCATAACTTACGACATATTTGCAAGAAATCGCTATTCGATAAGAGTGGTACTTCCGGTCTGAATTTTGAAATTTTTTTTATACAAAAGATATTGAAAATTATGTTTTAAATACTTTTATACCCGTAACGTACTTGTCTAAAAAGAATGACTTGCGAAATATTGGCAAAATTCGATTTTTTCGCTGAAGTAAACTGCTACTTCCGGTCTACCGATTTTACTGAAAAACTAATCAGATCTCAAGAGGGAGATTGTACACGTAAGTACAAAATTTGGAATTGATATCTACACCGGTTTGACGGCTATCGTGGTCACACACAGAGAGACACACACACACACACACACAGACATTTTTTAAAAACCACTTTTTGTGGTATCAGGGGACTTCAAAACGTGGACATCTGCAAAAATCTCGAGGTCGAAAATTTTCGTCATCACAATACTTCCTTATACCGCGCGATCATTTAAATTCTAAATTAGAGCAGTTTGTGAAATTTAAATTAAGTTGGTATATAAGTACTAATTTACAATTTGAATTGTCAAAGTGACGTTTCAAAATGTTTGATTTAGAAAATAAGATTTTTCTTACTGAAAGTTATTTTAAAAACACCGAACGACAAGAGAATGGTGAATGGACATATTCAGTACCGCACTGCATCAATGATTTTCAAAATGCCTTCCCTAATTTTCCTGCGGATTATCAAAAATTAGTCCAAGAAATTTACACATGTGTGGCGAAATTTCGTAATGTTGGAACTGTAGGTAGGAAAGCTGGTAGTGGCGCGCCCAAAAAAAGGACTCCTGAGATTGTGGCAGATGTTGCAGAAAGAATGAAACAGTCTCCCAAAAAATCTCTTCGCAGATTAGCCCAAGAAATAAACCTTTCATATGGAACTTGTCAAAAAATTTTAAAAGGAAATTTACGTCTTTATCCCTATAAGATTAACGTCGTTCAAGAGCTATTCCCTCGAGATTTTCCTGTACGAATAGAATACTGTCAGTGGTTTTTGAATAATTTAAATAACAAAATCACTTTGGATTTAACATTTTTTTCTAATTAATTTCTAATGCATGTAACGCTATAACCGTTTAGATGTTGGCAAATGCTTTTGAAAATATGAAACGGAGGGTTAACAGTTGCATTGCAACAGGGGGAGAACACTTTGAACACCTTTTGTAATTCACAATAAAACTAATTTATCTTGTAATGCTTTCATTTCCATTAAATTTAAATCGATTACACATAAGATTCACAAATGTCACAAAGTATAACATAACCGCAAATTTCAATTAATCAATAATTGACATTCTGGACAACCTAATAAAAAAAATCCCGCCTGCTATAATTTAGAATTTAAATGACCGCGTGGTACTACGTATAAGAAAGTAAAAAATGGGGTGTGGCCACCACACGACTTTCTTACACGTATGAGCGTTTCAAACTATAGAATTTTAAGAATTTTTTTATACAAAACTTATTCAAAATGCTATTCTAAGTACTTTCATTCTCTTAATAAATCGCTATAGAATGCATACTTTGCAAGATATTCGAAAAAAAGTGCTACTCGCTAAGAGTAAAAGTGCCACTTCCGGTCCGAATTTTGAAATTTCATGTATACAAAAAATATTGCAAATTCAACTCTAAATACTTTTGTACTCTTAATAAATATATATAGAATGCATAATTTACGATATATCTGCAAAAAACGCTATTCGGTAAGAGTAAAAGTGGTGGAAATTTTCTTTATACAAAAGATATTTAAAATTATAATTTAAATACTTTTATACTCGTAATGTACCTCCCTAGAAAGCATGACTTGCGAGATATTCGCAAAAAACTGATTTTCGATAAGAGTAAAAGACCTACTTCCGGTTGGAATTTCGAAAAACTTTTTTAAGATAATTGGTCTCAAATTTAATTTTGAGTACATTTCAATTCTTTATAAATTTGTTTAAACTTAGTAATTGACGAATATTGGCAAAATTCGAATTTTCACTGAAGTAAACTGCTACTTCCGGTCTACCGATTTTACGGAAAAACGAATCAGATCTCAAGAGGGAGATTATACACGTAAATACAAAATTTGGAATCACACGCGCAGACAGACACACAGCCAGGCACACACACAGACATTTTTTAAAAACCACTTTTTCGGTATCAGGGGACTTCAAAACGTGGATATCTGCAAAAATCTCGAGGTCGAAAATTTTCATCATCACAATACTTCCTTATACTACGTATAAGAAAGTAAGAAAGTAAAAGACCACTAAAAGACTAACAGCATGTATATATAAATTTTATAACATTTTTTTTATCTTCTGATTCATTATTCCTATGTATTTTCTAACAAAAGGACATTTTATTCTAAAATTGGCACAATAACAGCAACTTATTTTGTCACTCACGCATAAAACAAGTATAATGTTATTTTTCGTAAGCGTGCTAATTTTAGGAGATTTTCCAGATCGGACAAACTCATACACTGTTTCTCAACATGCGTACGTATGCGTTAACATTATTCTAATTTTAACACTGCAGTTGAATAATTCAAGGAATGATTTGTAATGTCGAAAATAAAACTTTCCGCCAGATGAAGCTTTTGTAATAAATTTAAAATTTACCGTGCAAATTTAAACTATGCCAAAAGACTATTTGTATAATGTGGGTCGTCCGTAGTTTATTAGAAGCTGCATTCTCTCATAAATCAAATAATAAAGTTCGTGCTTCGTGTATTTAATTTGATTAAATATAGTTGAATATTTCAAATATTATTATTTACTGGTGTACATAATGCATTATCATCGATAGTTGTAACTTTAGCAAAACACAACATACACATTTTTTACCGTCTGTCATACTATCAATAAAAACACAGATAGACATGGTATGCATTTAATTTAGATCAGCTTCAGCAGTAGCTTCAGCTTGACATTTTTTTTTATTATTATTATTTAGTTTTGTTTCATTTTTAGTAGCGTATTCTATTGTTAGTGCCTCTTGTATTTACATGAATTCTGGAGCTTTTTGACCTATTTGATGCCACCATTCTTCACTCGTTTAAAGTCCAGATAATGGTGTAAGTCTTTCATAACAAAATTTTCCCCATCAAAAATAAATAATTGAAAACTATATCGAATTTACGGGTGATAATTTTTTTCAGGTTTTGCATGATTTAACTAAAGTCTTCCGTAATAACCAGTTAGTATTTAATTTTGAAAAAGCTAAAATAAGGGGTTTGGAATAAAATCCTTTAACTGAAATTGAACTAAATAACATCGTTTTGACATTGACTTATTAGCCATATTCGAAATGTCAAAATTATCTGTCGTTCTCAAGTGTGTTTAGTATTGCCTACAATTTCATCATGTAAAAATATATACGCATCAGCAACATTTTATCCACTTTTTACTTTCTTATACGTAGTATAAGGAAGTATTGTGATGATGAAAATTTTCGACCTCGAGATTTTTGCATATGTCCACGTTTTGAAGTCCCCTGATACCGAAAAAGTGGTTTTTAAAAAATGTCTGTATGTGTGTGTGACCACGATAGCGGTCAAACCTATGTAAATATCAACTCCAAATTTTGTATTTAGGTGTATAATCTCCCTCTTGGTATCTGATTAGTTTTTCAGTAAAATCGGTAGACCGGAAGTAGCAGTTTACTTCTGTGAAAAAATAGAATTTTGCCAAGATTTCATCAACTACTAAGTTTAAACAAATTTATAAAGAATTGATATGTACTTAGATTTAAAATTGACAACAACTTTATATAAAAAGTTTTTCGAAAGTCCTACCGAAAGTTGGTCTTTTACTCCTATCGAAAATCAGTTTTTTGCGAATATGTATACAATAATATATTTTTTGTATATATGAAATTTCAAAATTCGGACCGGAAGTAACACTTTTACTCGAATATCTAGCAAAGCATGTATTCTATAGCGATTTATTTAGAGAATAGAAGTACTTAGAATAGGATTTTGAATAATTTTTGTGTAAAAAAATTCTTAAAATTGTATAGTTTGAAACGCTTATATGTATAAGAAAGTCGTGTGGTGGCCACACCTCATTTTTGTCTCTAAGTACTCGTTCTTTTATTGCAACTTGCCGGTCACTTCTTCCAATTTATAATCGCCAAGTTGTGCTTGCTATTTGTTGAATTGTTAAAAATTACGAGCGTTATATTTCTTCACATAAAGTTCGCATTCCATTAAGACAAAGGACTGCTCGAAATGCTGAGAATCTTGCAGCAGTTCAAGTCAGTGTTGAGGATTATGCATTTCAAGACGTTCACAACAACTGCGGCTTCCAGAATGGGTACCGGCAATTTCCCGGAGAAAAATTGCCCGAAACAAACGTTGCCCCAAGAACTATTACTATTTAATTTGTAATTACGAAACGTAATTATTTTTGTCTTCTGTCATCACATAGTGGTATAACTAGTATAAGTATTACACTTTAACTGATTTACATTGATATTTTAAATAATAAGATTGTAAAGTATTTTTATGGACTTCTGAGTAAGGGATTATCTAGTTACTTGTTACTGTCATTAGAGATTGGGCAGGATTACCCGGGCACTTGGTTAATCGGATCTTCTTAAATTCCTAGACATATGCAATTATACTAGAATCTATTTTAGTCAGAAGAACAGGTATTGACAGTAATCGGAAATTGCTCTAAATTTCTTTCACAGTTTATACAAATAACAGAAAACATTAATACGTGTTGCAATTATAAGTTAAAGGGTAATAGTTCATGTTGTTCCTTTCGGGCAACTTTCTTTCGGACAATTTTGCTAGACCCGTCTGAAACGTCTAATTGAAGTTTGTATGTAAGGATTTGGGCTTACGGCACATTCCCTTTATTAGTTCGTAGTTTATCAGTTTTGTTTAAAAAGAACACTCATTTAAAAATTATTTTTATGGTTTTCAGGATGGATGATATATGCCTTATCCAAATTGAGAGGTTATTATTAAAAAATCCTTTATTATTGCGTTTAAAGTTCATGATTTAGCAGTATCTTGTTATTGAACTATCGGCGTTTTGCCAAAAACCGTCAGCTGTTAAAATTTCTTAATAAACGTAGAGAAGAAATTAGATAATGTGGAGTTCCATTTGAAATTTTAAAATTGTTGGTGCTTGCGCGCAACCAAAATACTCTCTATAACTAAAAATAAACAAAATGCTTTATGTCTTGACATCTTTGTATTTTGTATAACATTTGAGGTACCGAAGAATGTCGTACTAATTTTACACCCTGTATAAATAAGGATGTATTAATTTCCTAAAGTTTTAAACTTTAGGAAATTTTCTTGATATGTGCTGGAACTTCAGTGTACATCATTTGGCTGACACATCGTCATCTTGATGTTCAAATTTTGTAACTCTACTTCGACTACGAATAATGAAGATAAAATCCTAAAAAATAGCTTTGAATTTTGTTAGTACTTTTGTTCTTTTGAGAAAAGATTTTAAGTAGGTAAGAATATAACTATCTACGAGATTGGTATTATTATAATATAATTCGTACTATTACTCTTAAACTTGGATACCGGAAAAAAATGCGTTATGTAGTAAGTTTAAAAAATTAAGCCGACGATATGATATGTTGGCAGCTTTTCAAAACATGAAAGGTGAAGATTTGGCTTCCGCAATAACGCCGCACTTCCGGTATTAAAATTGTAGAATAAATCATATATGTTTTCCTGTAAAAGATTAAGTATTGCTTGGTATTTATACACTTTAAAATATACAACTGGCCAGAGTCAGTTTATTGCTTCTATTATATGTCTGCTTATAATTTTCACAATATCATTAATTAAATGTAAGACATATCATTCGCTTTTGACACAAACATTGCGTATTACAGAATGTTTGTGTGTTTGGAATTTCTTTAGACTACTATGATATAAGTAAATTAAGTAATGAGACTGGCAACAAGTAGTACAATCTGTGAACATGTCATACGCCTTCATTAGGAACTTGCTTGTGTCATTTGGTTGTCCGTAGCGATTTCTTTCGTGAATCGAGACAGTGTTTTGTTATAAGCTCAGGTTTTTCGGTAGTTTAAGGCATTTTCAGTAGGAAGAGGGTCTATTGAAGATAAACCAAGCAATGTTGATCTTCAAGAATACAGAATCATGTACATTCACATCGACTGTTGACAGAATGTACGGAGAAGAGTTAAATTTGACTCACACCACCATTCATTTGTTCAAATAATTGACGATGAGAAAAATCTGCGCAATATGTTTCCAAAAAACCTTGCGGAGGAGCAAAAAAATATCAGGAGGAAAGGATGCCTAGACTTTTTGGAATCAACTGAAAATGAACCTCATTATCTGGAATGCGTCATTACCGGGAACAAGTTGCGGATGTTTGAGGACAACCCGGAAACAAAGCGCCATAGCATGGAATGGCACATTTCAACCTCTTCAAGGCACAAAAAGGTAACCATGAGTAAGTCGAAAATCAAATGCGTGCTGTGTTGATTTGATTTTTCGATAGCAAGAGAATCGTCTACAAAGAGTTATGCCTCAAGGTCAGACAGTTAATCAACACTTTTACTGATAGGTTCCTGAAACGCTTAGAGAATGGGTCATGCGTGTGATACCAAACATCAAGAACAACGGAGTGTTGCATCACGACAATACACCTTGTCACACCGCAATTTCAATAAAACGAGTTTTTGACCAGTAAAAACATTCCCATGGTTTCTCACCTCGTTATTCGCCTGACTTGAGTACTTGTGATTTTTTCTTCTTCCCAAGACTGAAAAATCGCCTCAAGGGACGTCATTTTGGGACACTTGAAAACATTTAAACGGTGGTAACGAACCCGCTGAAGGCTACTATAGTATCTCAGTTCCAGCACCGCTATGAGGATTAGAAGAACTGTCTCCAGCGCTGCGTGACTTCCCAAGGAAGATAGTTTGAGGTAGAAAATATTGAATTGTGTGTCTATTCGATTAATAAGATTGAAAAAAACAGTCCTATTACTTAATTTACTCACCTCGTATATTAGAGAATATTAGAATGTTCTTTGAATAATAAATAATCTGGTACCCTGAGTGTTGGTTTTTCTGTGATTTTTCTTATTCTTTGGCGAATGCAGAGATGCACCACAGCGGTGTAATAATAATGCTGGCTATAAATATTCCTGAAATTGTTATTAGAAAATATTGTGACATGAATCTTTATTACTATTATTCATTGATGTTCTTTGTAATCACTTCCAAATAGCAAAGAATAATATAAGTCTAGCTAATATAAAGATGTTTCAAATAATGCTAAACGAGAAAGAGAATTTTACGTGTGCCATAAATGTAAACTTTCTGCTTTGGTAACAATAGTAGGAGGTCAATTAAACTCATTTGTTTCTTAAAATATATATGCATCTATATAAAGTATCTATCTATTAAGTTTGTAGCTCAGTAGTTTAGTAGAATAGATTAAGTATTAACATAAAAAGGTATTTATTAGGAATTCGAAGAAGCTTTTAAATGACTGGATGTTTCTAAATGTGTGAATTAATGATCAAATTTAATAACAGAAAGCAACACATTGATCTATTATTATGTCTTAGTCTAACAGCACAAGTATCAATTATTTACCAAGAGTATAAACGACACACTTTACTAAGTACTCTTATAATCTGAATGCAAGTATCGTTTGTGAAAGTCTTGCTTATGAATGTTTATTTAAAGATCGTACGCTGAGTAACTTAATTAATGTGCCTGTTCGTTGTGTTGCTATATTAATATGGTAGTTTGTTCGCACAACACCTACCTATAAAATCATTACCGTTTGTATTTCGCTAATTAAATATTCATATTTGAGATGATTCAATTGCTGCTAACTTAAAGGAGTATATTTTCTGCATCCCATGGTAAAATTAATGCGTGTGCGCTAATGACGCGTGTAGTTTGTAGGGGTGATAACAATGTAAATTATTAAAGTATGTAGTTTCCTCCAATCGGTATTACTGAACACATCAAGTTCGAATTAATTAACCTGAATACGCAAGTACCGTATCACTTTTATCGCTTTTATGTGCATACATATTTATATGTACGCGTACGACAGTAAAGGTACGTTAATTTATCGATTCATCTTTACTAGAATGCAGAATTGTGAGATTTTCCTGAAGCTGTATACTATGTGGTTGCGACCAATTTCATGAAAATAATGATTAGAAATCAAGAACGTCCACTTACATACAACTCTCCGCAATATAGGCATTTTTACTATTAGTTTCTGGATTACGGTCCGTTGCGTTTCTAAGCATGATACTTATTAACCTGCAATTACTTATAGTTAAGAAATATTCTCTCACACTGGCAAAATATATCTAACTCTGTATTCATATATAACTTGTTTATAAACGACTTATACTCTTTCATACACTTTTTTGTTAGTACTACCAAAATGTGTGAAGGATTACGCGTAAACTATTATAACTCAGGTAACGAAACATGGGAGGAGTGTTACATGTTCAAAGCTATTTTTATTTTAATTACTTTCGACTACACAGAGTGTTCCATTTCTTGGGAACAATTGCCAGCTTTCTTTCCTTTTAATGGAATGTAATATACTCTATATATACGAAGGGGTACCTAAAAGAAATTAATAGTATTTTTTTTAATTTATTTATTTCCTTTTTGAACAAAAGAAAACTTCAATCGCCTTCGAAGTATTCTCCACTGGAACAACAACACTGGTCCAATCTTTTATTCTTCTTCTTAATCTCTTAGAAGATCCGTCTGTTCTGTAACTGATAATTATTTTCCTGCGACAGCGATTACCAACTGCCTTGCCATCGTTTTGGTGGTCTTTCGGGAGTGCGCTGTCCTCTCGGATTCCTTTCCAGTGTAATACGGACTATTCTGTTTGTGTCCATCCTTTTATTGTCCTCGTGCCATTGTCTTCTTCGATGTCTTCCCCATCTTACTATGGCTTGAACTCCGCATGTCTGCTTACTCGATCCAAAAAAGTTTTACCTATTGTCATCAGAGTCTTCATTTCGGATGATCGCGCTGTTCTTTTTGCTTTAATGGTGTCTGTCGTGGCTTCGAAGACGTAGTTCAGGACTGGTCTCACACATGTTTTATAAATGCGGACTTTGCTTTCTATTCTCATGTGTTTAACCTTCCATATAACATCGCTTAGACATCCAAAAATGGTGGCCGCGTTATTAACCTGACTTATAAGATCATTTGCCAGATTCTGGTGATTGGATATGCTTACTTCTAGGTATTTAATTTGCAACCTTTTATTCCATTGCTCAAAATATTTTTTAAATTCGTCTTCTGTGATGCTGGATCCGTCGTTCTTTCTTCACCTCAGCAACGCCGGCAAAACACTTTTCTTTCATGCGTGTTTTCATTTGGAGAAATAAATAGAATCGCGGGGGCAAGGTCGGGTGGGGCGAGGGGCCCATTCCACTTTTGGTAAAAAGTTGGTACACAGAAAGGACTATGTGAGGAGGGACGTTACCGTGGTGGAAAAACTAGTCGCCCGATTGACCCAAATCAGACATCCTCATCCTCAAACTGTTGCGCAATCCTTAAAAACTTCTGGGAAAGTCTGTGTGACTTCATTTGAAGAGCTTTTTTGGTGCGAACTGGAAGTCCTACACAGTGGGGCATTGTTGCTTCGCTTCTGGGTTATACCGTAGCACCATGATTCATCACCTATGATGATGCCCTTGGGAATCATCAATTGCGAGAAAGACGAGCACACAGAACAACTATCATTAATAAAAACAACTAAATCAAACGGTACCTTCTTTAGTCATGACGCTTGGCTCCTCAGTGACTCGGCAATAGTAGCTGTATACGCCCCTAGTGACAGAAAGCGGTACTACAAAAACTTCGTCCACCATATCATTTCGGTTTCTTGTGGATACTCCTTCATAGTAAACTTTATTTACAATTATATAATAAATATTGTTGCTGGTTCTTCCGATATTTTGATATTGGTGATATTTTTGTCAAATGTAACACATGAGAAACTGGAATCTGAGCAGACTGGTAAAGTATTATAAAAATTTACAGTAGGTACAGATCACATTCCTCGAGTATTATATTTCTAATAATTTACTCAGGGTGATAAATACCGAATACTATATTGACTGACACCCAGTTTTCTCATTTTGGGCAAATGGAATACCTATATTTCTATCTTAAAATATAAGAAAGTATTGTGATGATTAATATTTTTTCGACCTTGAAATTTTTGCATATATCCCTTAATACCAAATATGCTGTTTTTGCAAGCATCTCTCTCTTTCCTCTTGCCCTGTTGTGTGTGCAACCACGATTAGCTGCTAAACTGTTAAAGCTATAAAACCAACTCTGTGTATTTTGGAATAAAATCTGCCTCTCAAAATCTCATTTTCAGTGAAATCACTGAAATCAGTAGACCGGTTGAGTTTATGCAGTGAAAAAATCTTTGAACAATTTTTTATTAAAAACTTAAAATTCTAACGGGAAGTAGCATTTTTTTTGAAAATATCTTGCAAATGATGCATTCTCTAGAAATTTATTATGAGTATAAAAGTCTCGAGGTTGATTTGGAGATTTTGGGTTTTGTATTAAAAACAAAAAAAAAACGCGAAGTAGAAGTTTTAAAATTCAAAATTACAAATTATTTACCAAATGAAGCAGCATTTTTGATCTTAAAAATAATTAACAAAAGAAATGCATATTTGCTATTATAATTCTATAAACTATAAATTCAGGATGAAGAGTTACTATACTTGGTTGTAACGTCGATAATCAAAACGTCGTTCCACTTCGTAAAAATAGTTTTTATTCCAATATATGTAAAATGATATGAAGGTTGTTATACTAACAAAAAAAACGTAGATGACAATAAAAAGTCAAAATTAGTAGCATCAAGGCAAAATGATCCATTTTGCATCCATCTGGTTTCGATTTTATGTTTTTTAAAAATTGTAGTGTAGTCCATTCATACCTTAGCGTTGAAGACCGGTGCATATTTTATGCGCACGTGAAGAAAAAATTTTTAGTTACATTATTACATCAGCAGTTATTAAAAGCCAAAAATCGATTTGCGGTAGCGTGAGCGTCATTTAGCCGATGTGTAGCGCCATATGTTTTCAAGCATTTGTGCACCAAGCCTTAAGCTTGCCACCAGCCACTGGAGTCATCTAGTGTAGTGTTGTGTATGATGGCTTTGTTACTGCGCTGTTTCCTGCGCAGCTAAGGGGAGAGGGAGAGGTGTGACCTCTGAGTGAAGTAATTTATTATTTTCGCAGATTGAGGCACGTTAAAACGTAGAATACATATTAAGTGTGAGCTTTGAGGGACGCCAAATAAGGAACAAATTCTGAATGAACTTAAGTAAGGCATTACATCATTAATAGGAGAATGTTTTATGGTAGGAATTAGAAAATTATTCTTAACAAAGAGTAATGTTAAATGCACTTTTAAATTGAATAATATTACGTTTGGTCGCGAAATTCTATACTAACTCAATTTAATTACCTCATTTTTTACCAAAAATTACGTCAATGTTATAGAATATAACCTTTTATTTTTCCAGTTTATAATCCTTGTTATAAAGCTTCGCTGTGTCGTTCTCGAGTATTAAGGTTAATTACTAGTTCAGGTAGTATGATTAATAAATAATAAAATTCTTCTTATTGTGTGTGTGTTCTTAGTCAGCGGAGTTTTGATTTTATATTTAAAAGACTACCATGAAGTCATGTCATAATATTCATTAACTGTTGACTATTAAAGCGATGCAGTATTTCTTGCCAGAACATGTCGTAGGTCAAAGGAAACAAGTTTTACCGTTTCTAAATATATCAAGATATACAATCATAGTGATTTTTTCCAAATTTATATAAAAAGTTCGGATACATATATATACATACATACTTATAAGCAACAGAAAATCACTAATTACTTAATCTTGTACATGTAAGGTTATGGAATTTACTATTCCAATGCAAGATTTTAATATATGCAAATGTATTCTGAAAGCGTCCTCTATTTTAAATAAGCATATCTTGCGACACACGAAAGTCAAGCCGAGCCTAACATAAATTTAAATGTCTAATTTTCGGTATAATTTTGCTATAATTTGTCTTCTAGCTTCAGAATGTGATCCAATAATAAATAGTAAATATTTATGTATCCTATACATAAAATAACATGTTATCCAAATAACTTTCTGTTCATTTTATTTTCTATAGACTTGATATTAATATAATTTTCTTTGCTAGAAGAATCGTTTAAGAGAAATTATTTAATTTGCTTCAGTTATATCTACATTTCAAAGTTTGGTAAAGACTCGTTAGGGTCATATCTATAATTTTATTTCTATTTAAATGTTTGATTTACAGTTTTATATGCAGTTATTTTTGTTTATCTAAACAATATTGTTTTATTATTAAACAAGTACAGCAAATATGAAGATAGTGTAAAATATAACTTTTGCAATTATAGTAAATTTCGTAACTGTTCATAATGCTTACCTTTACAATACACACTTTAAACGTGACTACCAGAATATACAGAGTCTGGAAGTCACTCGGTCAGAGTATAATTTACCACATAGTTCTTTTTTTCATTAATTTCCTGACATGCCTCTTCTATAAATTTACACAATTTAGTATCTGTAAGTAGATTTTATGCAAGAAGAAATTTATAACGGTTGTAGAAGATTGTCTCTCTTTGACCATAGGACCATGGATAATATTTCAAATCCTTTGCTGGTTTATGTGTTGAAACAGCATCTTCGTCTCTGGTTCTACTGCAAATGTTTCGTCCACTATCCTAATTGACATCTTAGAGACGACAGATTTATCGTGATTCATTGAGAGGTCAAAACAGCTATCCAAATATATGGCTCTACGTTAAATTATGCTCAAGTTTTGTATTTATTATTTTATACGTCAAAAAAATTCGTTTAAATTAAGGGCCAAATATATTTGTCCACGGGAAAAATATGTCTGCTGAATAATTCTTTCACCGCGTTAACGTGCCATCATCATTCGTCGAGTTTGGCTTTTCTCGAAGACATTTGGTAGACACGACATCAATCATAGATTATTATGAGCACACGCGTTCACATTTAGTTTCGGCATATAGAGTTAATAGTACTTCGCGTATCGAGAAGTCATCATATCAGTTTCTGATCTTCCGTTTTTCTCTATTAATCATTGCAAAAAAATTAATTGGCTGGCAGCGTTAAGTATATAATATTAATGATCATTTTGTCATATATAACTTCTAACTATTCTTCTACAAGGATATTAAGTGATCTTGAGTAAGTGACTCTTAACACATTCACCGTGACCATTATAAGTGATGGCAGAGGTCGGTTTTATTAAATGTTCTAGGTGAGTCCTGTGACCGATCCAACATCCCCCGTACATACGGTGTATGTACGAGGGATGTTCAATTAAAACACAACTTTGACCAGAAATATATTTTGTGCACGACCCATTTACAATATAGACTATTGCTTACTAGTTCAGAGTATTGGAATGGACGGTTTTGCCTTACCCGTGTACAATAATATTGTACCACTAGTGCACAATAAACAAGCCTATCATGACTTTTAGCAAATTGTCTTATTTGCGTACGATTTTTTGTCCAATGGATTTACATTACACTTTATGGTGCAGAGACTTATTTCGAAGCATTTTTTCTCCTCGGACAAAAGACGAGAAGCAAATTTTGTTCCTTTGCGATACTATGGACAGATTCTACGCTCACACTAGTCTTTTTCGAAATTTCTCTGTATGAAGTACTTCTATTTCCACACATGTACTATTGCCATCTGTTGGTTTAGTACGCATTGCACCTTGTGACGACTTATCAGTCATCTCCCTTTCTTAAATTTTTGGCAACATTCTTTCATACCTGGATGCGTTTCTATATACTGCTTGTATTTGCGTAAGAATTGGCAATGGTTGCTAACTTTGAGTACACAAAAGTTGAATGACCGAACGATGATCACAATTGGACAATGAAATAATCTATGTGACAGTTACAGGCATTACTAACTTTGAAAAACGTCAGTTGAGTGATTACAATAATTTCCAGGCTAACCTAACGAAAGATGGCCTTCAACTGAACATACGTCGTACATGATCACTGCGGTATTGAAAACATTAGTTACACTGGAGTTTTTCGTTTTTATCGTATGTAATAAATGAATACTGCATGATAGTCACAAATGATAAATATTCATTAGAAGTACTCTTCATTAGTTACAAGAATATTTACAAACAAACCTGAAAAACTGGGAAGCTGATAGTCATCATCATGAACATCAAAATCGGAACATGTTCCCAACAAACGCGATAGCGAGCGTTGCAGACCAGCACGGAACTACTATGTAAAAATAAAAATAAAAAATAAGAAATAGTAATAAAAATTAATTTAATATAATTTGTATTATTCTATTCTCTGGAAGAATTTCTGACTTTCTGAAGATATTGGGTCTTTCAAAATTAAGTAAAAGTATTTTACAATTTAAATACTTTTTTTTTACTTTCTTATACGTAGTATAAGGAAGTATTGTGATGATGAAAATTTTCGACCTCGAGATTTTTGCAGGTGTCCACGTTTTGAAGTGCCCTGATACCGAAAAAGTGATTTTTAAAAAATGTCTGTGTGTCTCTCTCTATGTGTGTGTGTGACCACGATAGCGGTCAAACCGGTACAGGTATCAATTCCAAATTTAGTATTTACGAATATAATCTCCCTCTTGAGATCTGATTAGATTTTCAGTAAAATCGGCAGACCGGAAGTAGTAGTTTACTTCAGTGAAAAAATTGAATTTTGCCAATATTTCGTCAACTACTAAGTTTATACATATTTATAAATAATTCATATGTACACAAAATTAAATTTCAGCAGAATCTGATTAAAAAAGTTTTTCGAAATTCGTTACCGGAAGTAGGTCTTTTACTCTTATCGGAAATGAGTTTTTTTCGAATATTTCCCAAGCCATGCTTTTTAGACAGGTACGTTATGAATATAAAAGTATTTAGAACTTAATTTTCAATACCTTTTGTATAAAAAAAATGCAATGCCGCAAATGTTTTAAATTTGATGAAAATTTCCTGCACGAGCAAAAGTAACGTATTTAGTGGCTCTGACAACTTATATCTAAAATATTATTACATATTTTTAATGAGATACTCTTTGGTGGCTAACCCCTCTATACATAAATAATGATAATTAAAAATACTCGTACCGAACATTTAATTGAAGTACAACATTTGAAAAAGAAAGGTATTATTTTAACAACATCACATCTAGTGAAGTTAAGATTAATATGTAAGTAACGAAAAATAAATAATTTTCGTGTAATATAACAACCCATTCGCAGTTGAGAAAGCATCAATTTCTTATGACGATAAACGATTTGTAGGTTCTGCAATTACTGTTCCATCCAGGCTTTTGCGCGACTTCCATTGACGTATTTTATCTTTTTCTATTTTCTGATTGTAACACCCGTCTATTTGAACTATACATCATGTCAACAACATCGGCAATATTTATAGTTTAATCTGTTGTTTTATTTTCTTCCTGTCGGAGGTGATTGAAAGACAACCAACTGAGTTTATTTCCATTCAAGATTTATAAATCACCTATTTTTCTTTAAATGCACCACAAATAAATTATTATGTCGATACAGTAAAAAAAGGAGCGACATTAGAAAGGAACGCATGTATGCATAGTTCGCGCTCATTATAAATTAACTCTGTTGAATAGAAATATACGCGCCGACATTTGTTTCCGACATCCACTTACTACAGTTAAACACGTGAAGGTGAGTTGTTGAAGACTTTACAGAACGACTCGCTCGTCTACGCTGGAAAGTAGACCGTCTATTTGAAAAGGCAACATCTGCAGTTAGTTTTGATTAATAATTTGCATACACGTAAAAATGTACGTACCTCAGAATTTCTGAAACGGACAGTTTGAGTGTGAGATAAGCATGCACATCATCAGCTACACAATACTTGATGGCCTTCACCATGGGTGCACATTATTTGAAAGGAATGATATTTTATATAAAAGGAAATTATTACTTACTTGTTTGTGAATAAGGTAGATTAATTAGTGTTTGCAATTTTCAGTGTATGAGTAGATGAATTGTTCAATTTAATTTATGCTATTATAAATTTCTTGAGTGGGATAACAACTGGGTTTTTTGTTTGTACGGTGGCTTTAAAAGTCTAATTGGTATATTCTTTTGTATAGTGTGTGACATTGGTTTTTGATTTGTAGGAACACAGTTATTGGTAATATTGAATGTTGGTTTTGGAAAGTTTTCTACGAATAAAACAGACGTTTATTAGCAAACACTTTAAATATTTCAGATATAGATTGCGGCAGCAAAATTTGTTCCGAAATAATTGAATTTCTATTAAAAATAGTAGTGAATGGAACTGCTAAAACGGTGATGAAACATTAGTGCATGAGTATTACGCCTAAGCGAAGGTACATTCGTTGCAATGGGAGATTTCGGAAAAACCAAGATGGAAAATGCTCGTCAACTTCGATCAAATGTGAAGGCTATGGTTTCTGTGCATTGTTACATGAGTTTTTGCCACCAGGCCCTATAGCCAATAATGGGTACTACATCAAAGATCTACGCCATTTGAGTAATTCGAAGAAAATGCTTGGGTATCTCATTACAATTACACATGGGAGAAGAAAGCAGTAGCAGAGGAAGATAATGTTGTTGATTTTGCACAAAAAATTAAAAACATTTCTTCGTAAATTTTATTACAAAACCAGTACCATTATTAAACTTTAACTTTTCATATCTTGTGAAAAGTGAAGCTTTTCTGCGACGACTTCTCGTATTGAACATTGTGTGATACGCAATATATGCCACAGACCGAATAAATCCTCCACAACTACGTATTTCAAAGGTAGACAAATATGTACGAATCTAGTAGCTTCCATGCTACGTAGGCTGCTGGAAGTAATTGAAAGAAATGGGCACGGACCAAGTTATAGTGCAATTGTCCAGAGTTGTTTTAATGATGATTTTCTGAATATTGCTATTCATTATGTTTATCCTTTTCATACAAGGATGTTTTTGTTTGGTATCTTTATACCCATATTTTGATAATTTTTGGTGAGATTTATTCCTGTTTCACTAGTTTCTTTATGTTGTTTTTATATTTATTTTTAATTTATTTTTGGTATAATAAATTTTTTCAGTTAAGATTGCCTTTTATTTGTCATGGATATTATTACTGTTTCTGTTCCTATAATTAAATAAAGGGAACATTATAAAATTTGCCTAATTTACAAGAAATAAACAAAAACAGGTAAGTAGTTTCATATAAAATGGAATTTATTTCAAATAGTGAGAGGAGATGCCGGGGTAGTGAAGGGTGCAGTTGCGTAATTATGGCAAAGTTGCTCCAGAACACAAGGAGGTTTTTCCGTCAATGAGTGGTAATTATTTTGATATATTATTTATTCTTGGCATTGTATCAGAAAAATATCAGACCATATTTTTTCTGGTGCGTATAGCCTAATAATATGTGGTATGGAACATCAAATTAACGATATTTAATTAAGTCCCCAGTGTGTGCATTGTGCTAGACATAATTTAAATTTGGTATTAAAGATTCCATTCGCGGTTGTGTGAAAATACAAAACATTTTCCCAATATTGCATGATCTGTAACATTTTTGGAAACAGTGTTATGCGTTGATAATTCGTAAAATTCACTGGATAATTAGAAATCATCTAAACAAAAAATCGGCCAAGATAAACCAACAAGGTCTATCACGATATCTGGAGGGAAACTTCGTTTTTTCGATATCATCAAAGCTTTGCCTGAGATAATTCTTCAGAATGTCAATAAACTCAAACACGGTGCTGAACCAATTAGAAAAACAAATATACTTAATTTCCAGTATGTGTTGCTCAGCGAATTTCTGTGTATGTATTGAAATCAATTATTTTCCAAAATTTGACGAAGGCGTGATATTGATTTGAACTACGCAAGTAGAGCTTTGAGAAAAGTTGAAATCGCACAGAAATAACTTCGAATCACTTGGGCGGAAAGCCAGTGAAGTAGCAAGAAAGTTAAAAAATAATTCCCATTTTAAAGTAAAACGGAAAATAAATATTAAAAAGTATTTTGATGTATTAGCTTCTGACTACCGATTCGAAAACAGGAAAGAGGTCTTTAAAAAGAGAATTTTCAACAATATACATACTAATGTCTGAATTAGATATGCATTTTAAAAGAGTCAGTGTAGCGTATACAACTAGATTTACTGGGATGGACGAAGCAACTTTATTACAAAAAATGAGGAGTGGCCACCACGCGACTTTCTTATACGTATGTGCGTTTCAAATTATAGAGTTTTAAAATTTTTGTATATAAAAGTCCTATTATAAGTACTTCTATTCTCTTAATAAATCTCTATAGAATACATACTTTGCAAGATACTCGAAGGAAAGTGCTACTCGCTAAGAGTAAAAGTGTTACTTCCGGTCCGAATTTTGAAATTTCATTTATACAAAAAATATTTCAAAACCAACTCTAAATACTTTTGTACTCTTGACAAATATTTATAGAATGCATAATTTACGAAATATTGGCAAAAAATCGCTATTCGATAGGAGTAAAAGTGATACTTCCGATCCGAATTTTGAATTTTTTTATACAAAAGATATTGAAAATTAAGTTCTAAATACTTTTATATTCGGAGCATACCTGTCCAAAAAGCATGACATGCAAAGTATTTGCAAAAAACTGATTTTCGATAAGAGTAAAAGACCTACTTCCGGGAGGATTTCGAAAAACCTTTTTAATAAAATTGTTCACAATTTCAATTTTAGTACATATGAATTGTTTATAAATTTGTCTAAACTTAGTAGTTGACGAAATATTGGCAAAATTCGATTTTTTCACTGAAGTAAACTACTACTTCCGATTTTACTGAAAATCTAATCAGTTCTCAAGAGGGAGGTTATACTACTAAATGCAAAATTAGGAATAGGCAGCTATAGTGTTTTGACCGCTATCGTGGTCACACAGAAACACAGACAGACACACAGACATTTTTTAAAATCCACTTTTTTGGAATCAGGGGACTTCAAAACGTGGACATCTGCAAAAATCTCGATGTCGAAAATTTTCATCATCACAATACTTCCTTATACTACGTATAAGAAAGTAAAAAGGACGAACTTCAAAGCAAATATTCTGTTATAAAAGGATCTAGTTTTTTGCTGCGGTTTCTTAATATTTAGTGCCTGATATTACCTGAAATAACCGAGGCGTGAACTGTTGCCAATTCTGTCGGAAAATCGTAACCATTTTCAAAAGTGTTACAATGTGATGGTACAGAAGTATAGGCTGCGATATTATATTTTACAATATTCCAAAACGTTGACAACATCTGCAAGATGTTTGCGAACTGAAAATCAAAAATGATTACTAGAGATACAAAGTTGATTTCGCTCATTTTCATCTAGACTTTCTTCTTAATTTACTATTTTTACACCAGGAAACACCAAATCTTTAATCATTTTCTTGACGGAAAAAACTATAAAAAAAATACACAATCCTAGGAATGTTCAGAAAATGATATGTCCAATTTAAGGTACGACTCAGAAACAATATAACGCCGGAAACTTTGACATGCGGTAAGGAATCAATTATAAAACTCTATGTACCTACTTATATTTAATAAAAATAATACGGGTGCCCATTTTACTTTCTTATACGTAGTATAAGGAAGTATTGTAATGACGAAAATTTTCGACCTCGAGATTTTTGCAGTCCCCTGACTCTAAAATAGTTATTTACGAACCAAGTGCGTGAAATCATATTTCGCGAATGAGTGACCAGTTTAAAGCGCGAGCCGAAAGGCGAGCGCTTTATGGACACGAATTCGCGAAATGTTTCACGCACGAAGTTTGTACAATATTTTTTGTACGAGAACTATAATAATAATACATATTGTTAAATACGTTATCGTTTATGACAAACTACTAATCTCTTGATATTAATTAAAAAAAATTGAGTTGGCAGTATTGATTATTTGAAGTGACACTTAATTTAAATTTATCAAATTCAAAAATTTCCATACAAAATAAAAACCTCACCAACAACATGAATTCTAATAATGAAATGCAATGTACACCGCCTGAAATTCGCGAAGCTGCCAATATTGCAGTGGATAATTTATTACTCATAAAATCAAAAAACGTATACAAACACACTTATACTAAATT
Organism: Amphimallon solstitiale; assembly: GCA_963170755.1. Classification (NCBI taxonomy): domain Eukaryota; kingdom Metazoa; phylum Arthropoda; class Insecta; order Coleoptera; family Scarabaeidae; genus Amphimallon; species Amphimallon solstitiale. Next base: position 181,963,385 of record OY720675.1, read on the forward strand.
CGTAACTTGGGCTAGATCTAAAAATATACATAAATACTCCGAAAATTGTTTATTAGTTTATTTTCAAAATTTGCAATCAAATAAATCATTATGGTCCACTTATTCTATGTTAAAATCATGCTTAATAATATATGATAATACGGATATATCTAAATATGCAAAACTCATAGCGTATGTAAAACAGATAACGAAGCAACATCAGCCTAAAAAATCAGCAGTATCAACCGAAGAACAAATTACTAAATTTATTGTTGAAGCACCAAATTATTTGTTCCTACTAATGAAGGTAAAGTCATTTCCGTATATTTAAATTCCATACAACACTATATGTATTTATAGGCTGTATTAATATTGGGTATTTCTGGAGCGTGTCGACCTGAAGAACGTTGCAAAATGTCATTGCGAGACATAGAATTTAAATCGAATTTAATTATCGTAACAATTCCAGAAACTAAAACAGGTAACAGCCGTACATTTGCAATCATTAAGCTCGAATGGATTGCATTAATTCGGCAATATGCAAATTTAAGACCGGACAGCCAGCAGCGATTCTTTTTAACATATCGCAATGACAAGTGTGTTTGTTCACCTGTTGGTCTTAATACAATTGGCAAAATTCCAATGCGAATAGCTGAGTACCTTCAATTGGCTAAAACAATGACCCCGTTAGAGATAAACGACTCCGCCTGCAACTTGTTCGACATCTGAAATACAAGATATACGTAATAATACAATCAACGTTACTCTACCTTCGCAATCAAGATCAATTCAAACAAACCAGTTAATCCCTGGGGTATCAATCTCTGATTGTCAAAATTGCCCAATCAAAATTTTTAATAATTGTTCCGTTTCAATTTCTGAAAAGAATGAATAATGGTAATTTATATAATATTTGTTGCTGTTCTGACATTGAATTACATACCTTCCAAATATAACAATTTCTATTTCATATCCTTTTATTTTCATAGAAAAACAACGAACTGGGTAGCATATTATTAAGGTTAGGGATTTATGATTTTAAAATGTCACTAAATTAATCAAGTTCTAGGAAGTACCAACTTTACTTTTACGCACTCGTGTTTAAAGTGACTTTTTACGCACGCAAATCGAATCGTGAAATGACAGGTTTTGATAAGCGAGTACAAAAAAGTGATTTTTAAGAAATGCCTGTGTCTCTTTCTCTCTCTGTCTTCTGTCTGTGTGTGACCACGATAGCGGTTTAACCGCTATAGATATCAATTCCAAATTTTGTATTTACGTGTGTAATCTCCCTCTTGAGATCTGATTAGGTTTTCAGTAAATTCGGCCGAGCGGAAGTAGAAGTTTACTTCAGTGAGAAAATCGAATTTCGCCAATATTTCGTAAACTACTAAACAAATTTATAAAGAATTGATATGTAGGTACTCAGGATTAAATTTGAGAAAAATTTTATTATGAAAGTTTTTTGAAATTCCTACCGGAAGTAGGTCTTTTACTCTTATAGAAAATCATTTTTTTGCAAATATTTCGCAAGTCATGCTTTTGAGACGGGTAGATTACGAGTATAAAAGTATTTAGAACTTAATTTTCAATGTCTTTTGTATAAAAAGAATTTCAAAATTCGGACCGGAAGTAACACTTTTACTCTTAGCGTATGCATTGTATAGTATTTAAATCATATTTTAAAACAACTTTCATATGATTTGAAACGCACACACGTATAAGAAAGTCGTGTGGTGGCCACACCTCACTTTTTTTGCAGTAAGGCACTTTAGTATAGATCGGGGAATGCCTTCTTTATCTTATCCCTCACTCGAACTGTCCGATTCAGAAACTCCGCTCGTGCGTGTTATATGTGTAAGCTCAAATCTGGCAGAAATTATTAATGAAGGCATGTTTTGCATTTTCTGCGCCTACGTTTAAATCACGAACTATTTAATGAAATAGAAGAATGGAATAATTTAACCTGTAAATAGTATTTAAACGAATGCTACGACAAGTAGAAAATTTGCAATAGTATATTCTATGTATGCACACATGCAGATGTAAACTAGCATACGTATGTACGGAGTACAGAAGTTGTGCACACGTATCGTAAATATAACTAAATGCTTATGAGTAATGGGAATAATTTAACAATGGCAACATATTAATTACAATTGATCGTGGGAGAGTCACACACTTGCCCGATCTTGCGCATTTCTGTAGGTCTTAAACAAAGTGAACTTTTTTGCTTAACCATTGACACAAATAATATCGTTCTTTAACTATAGCATAAACAAGTGAACATAGTTGTAATATAAGCAGTACAGCGTGACGGATTATGCATTTTTATTATTAATATTTGTATTGATTATATACCGGATGAGTCATTTAAACTGACCCACCTTAGATATTTGTTGTTATTCTGAGAAAGTCTTACGTCATCACAGAAGTATAAAATAATAAGCTAGGTTATCTATTTTTTGACGTATAGTATCAACCAGTAAATGTGAAAACGAAAACTATATTTTTAATTAAATATTAAATTAGAATTAGAATAATGTTTGATTTAGATTAGCACTTTTTGAGATAAAAATTCTTTTAACAAAACCAAATTAAATGTATTTCGTAATTTCATAATATTGAACCCTAGCGTTTCAAGATACTTCCAGACTGCGGTATATGGCGCGGCAAAAATGGCGGCATTGATGAACGCAAAGCGAGTGCTGCTCCAATACGACAATACGTCAGTTGGTCGCGCTTGGCTTAGCAAAAAACCCTAGGTTTGATTAGAGTGGAAGGCCTTTGAGTTTAAAGTGAAGACTGAATTCCAAGTTCCATGGCATTTACTGTGAATATTAACTATTTGGATCTTTCATTGTTTTCTATACCACTTATATCCTGCAAAAAGTGGCGAAAGCTTTTGACACAGCCTAATATAATAGTGGACATGATACTGGATACATACTCAGGACACTGGAACGTTTTGAAAGCGGGTGTAGACTTCTTCAAACAGTGTTTTGCCCGGTGTCCGGGGGTATCCCTTTTAAAAAGAATCAAACGATTACAATAGATTAAAGAGATGTGAAGACTACAAGAAATAACAGCGCTATCAGTTTTATTATGCACAAAAAACACGTTTATTTCGTCAAACATCTTACAAAACTTCCATGAAGAAAAACTTCTTTCATCTGTGCCAGAAAGGTTATTGAAAATGACCCATAAATGTTTCATTCGATAAATATGCTATTGACCCAACAAAGTCTTTCTTTCCTCGTGGATGTCACTATTTTCCCGTGGTATCAAGTTGTCATACAAATAATAAATAAATATTGGTCTTACGGCAGTAAATACAACAATTATTGTATATTCTTTATTCTTAAAAGATATAGTTAAAACGTTCTGCTGATATTCCTGAAAGGATATTATTTGCGCAATAGTATTTAAATAAAATTCTACCCAGACGTTCCTAGACTGGTACAATTTCAATATGTCACAAATTAATGCAGATAGAGTACTGTCGAATTTTGTTAGAAGATAAGCATCTTAATACAACTTTATTATGAATAAGTTTGTATTAACACCTGAAACTCCTGAAATTTTTCTCGCAATATACTATACCATCCCGTATGATATGTCTTAATCACCTGAAAAATATTTTTTCCTTTCTTTTATGCACACAACACGAAACTAGAAGCTCTAATCTAATTTAAATTCTTACAAAACGTTAGAGATCAAACAAATATAAAAATAACTTTCTGGTAGCTAATCCAAAGGCAATTACGAGTCATTCTGGTTACGGAAATAGCAATATGTGGGTCTCAGGGTTCGACGTCCCTCGGAATTGCAGCTTTAGAGTGACATCCACTGCTAAGTTATGTCCTACTTCAGTTTACTATTCTCGTTCTACCGAGTTTCTACAAATAGCGCCAAATAATCTCTTTTACAATAGATACCAGTTCTTGAAAACTGAAAATAGAACAGCGTGTAACCATTACTTTCATTTGTGAAAATGGACCAATGCTCTTTTACGTTCTATTTGGTAAAGCAGTGCATTAAATTAGGCATAGCGAAATATTATTAGATGTTTATCTGTTACAACAGCCTTATTTTTATAATATATTCTCCATTAAATCTATAGTAAAGTAGATTATTCTTATTTTTTTTCTTACTTTACCTGACATCATTTATGATTAATTGTATGGGCATGTATAAAAAACTAATTTACTAAAATTTTTCACATACTGTAAGATAATATCAGTTTCACAACAAACAGTGAATGTATTTCACTAGTACAAAAAATTAATTACTGTGTATTTGTGTACGTATGCAGGTACATCGTAGATTTTGCGTCGATAATGCTTTTTCTAAGATTAATATTTCTTTTACATAGCATCGTGCTTAAACGTAATTCTTTCTCTTATAACTTAAATAATCCTTTTAAAATCAAATACATTCTTAAATATGTGTATTTTTTATATATCTTAAGATAATTAACTATGTAAACTTGAATTCTATATAAATATTAAAATAATAATAATGTTGGATATACCGAGTGTAGCATCGATTGTTAGAGATTATCTGTGTAAAACTACAAATTGGCGAATATTGACAGGCTTAATTATTTTATAGCCCATTGTGCAACTTGAAAGTTGTTAGAGTATTAAAAATCACGTCCAAATCCCTTCTTGTTTGTCTTACTACGTCTTGCAATAAGTATAAGTAATCCAGATCAATTAAACGATGCAGAATAAAAGGCGGCCTAAGTATGTGAGGACCACTCCACACTCCAGCTTACGCGTTTATACTACCTCGATATTGTTTACGTGTCTGTAACAGTAATCGATGATTTTAGGTACTGCAATACCTATAATGTTGCCTATTTGGTTCACCATTTAAACGCAAAACTGCATTTTGCTTTCCTTGTCTTCTTCAAATATTTGCTGATGTTTGGCATACTTGTAGAATGAATCTTTGGACGTCGGTTCTTCAAATTCTTTTGCGCAGTAGTAAAATGCATTCTCAAATTGCGACCCATTTTTCTTAAGGATAAATTTTTGTTCTCCACTACAATTAAGATAGCGGCATTGGCTCTTCCCGACTCTCGGATTGGTTTCGGTTCTTGAACTATTAGAACTGCCAAATTAATGCATTTGTCACATATCATGCCAACATTGCATTATTTGCAAAATTTCTTAATTTATTTTTTCAACTTATTTAAATTCCAAAAAAATAAACAAAAAGGAATTTAGGCATGATACAACTTTTATTTGGAACCTTGTGCTATAAAATTATTAGAGGAGCCAATATTCGCGAATTTGTTGCTTTATATGGAAAATCTGTGACTCAAAATCGATTGGTATGTATATACACTCACATTTATCTCTTGGAGATACAGAAATAAATGTTAAAACTTGTGTTTGTTTGGTTGACACAAATGTATATCATCCGTACTACGACATTCTATAAGCAATTTCCTAAACAGATACTATAGGGTCTCTTTCTACAAAAATGCATTACATTCGACAAGTCGCTAGAGCTGTCTTACGTCTAATGTAAAATGTTTAGTTAATGTATAAAGGCTGTTTCAATAAGGGCGCAAGATTTGAATTGCTCGCCATGTTTGACAGTCGTTATGACACGTGATTATGACATGACAGATCGAAAGTTGACAGATGGGAGTTAGTAAGTTGACAGATAGGAGCGGATGGGAGTTAGTAAACATGGAGCATTACACGATAGAACAACGCGTCCTGATTGTTAAACATTATTATCAAAATGGTGAAAGTTTGATTGCCACCATTCGTAAAATGCGTCCAATATTCGGCCGACAGAATGCCTAATTCAGCTACAGTGAAAAGAATAATCGAAAAATTCGAAATGACTGATGTAGTTAGTGATGTGAAACACACCAATGACTCAACAACTTCTGCCAACAGACCATGCACAGCGAAGAGAGTTCACCAATTGGACACTTGAGCAAACAGAAGTGAATGCCGATTTTGCGGACAAAATCATTTTTAGTGACGGCTTCGTTAATCGTCTGCCGCATTTGGCGCTCTGAAAATCCCCGAATGATTCATCACAAAGCAATGTATCTGAAAAATGTTTCTATTTGGTGTGCGTTGTGGTCTGAAGGAATAATTGGACCGTATTTCTTTAAAGATCCAGAAGGTAATGTAGTAATCGTGAATGGCAAACGTTATCGTGCTATGAAACATTGACTGTCTTGCATGAGTTTGTTCTTGGTCATGTTATTTCTCGATTTGGTTACCAGAATTGGCCGCCACTTTCTTGCGATTTAACACCTTTGGATTTCTGGCTGTGGGGCTATGTGATATCACGGGTTTATGCCGACGAGCTCGCGACCACCGATGCATTGGATGCCGAAATTAGACGCTCTATCAATGAAATACCGCCACACGTATACAATAATGTTATTGCAAATTTTGTCAGAGTACGCGTTTGCGAGCAAAGCCGCGGTCATTTACAAGATATTTTGTTTCATACATAATTCTCAAATGTATACATTATAATTCAATAAATATTTCAATATTTTGCTACAGAAAACCATGTTTTATTGAACCTTAAAATCTCGCGCTCTTATTGAAACACCCATTATTTCGATTCAGCTGGATATTCCTTGCAAACCTATGATAGAAAATAAGGATTATTTTCAATTATTTGGCTTAATTAGGCATCTATTTTAGTTCTTTTCGATCATCCTAAAAATTAGCTTTCTTTATCTTTTAATATCCAGATTTAATGGTAGCTCTTCTATTCCGATGTAGAGCAACCGTAGACACGTGTTTCTGACTATTGGTCGTCATCAGTACGGTGTGGCCAAGGAATAAGGAGGGATAACCTTGGAGATAAAGCTATACGGAAGACCATCAGATGACAGCCTCCCATTTGTAGCTTCAGCTAGAAGATCCTCAAATTTGAAGACAACAACTAACATCGCCACGAGGAAGACTAATGCCAACCTGCGTGCCATCCGAGATCTAGGAAAGATAAATCAAAAAAAGGAAATAACTCGGATACATTCAATAACAAGAAAGAGAATAATAACGGGTAAATTCCGCTGTAGAGCAACCGTAGACACGTGTTTCTGACTATTGGTCGTCATCAGTACGGTGTAGCCAAGGAATAAGGTGGGATAACCTTGGAGATGTGTAAGCTATACGGAAGACCATCAGGTGTCAGACTCCCATTTGTAGCTAGAAGATCCTCAAATTTGAAAACAACAACTTCGACAGCTCTATTTTCACTAACTACTCTGACTTTGCAAGTAAACGTGTTAATGTGTAAATTACTTTGTGGTTCATCTTTTCGAGGTGTTCGTCTTTTGATTGGATTTGCAGTAATAAATTAAAAACACACTTTTCTTGTTTTTAAATTCAATCAAATTAAATTTCATTAACAACATTCTTCTTTCTTAAACATTAGTGTTTTCGAAGCATTTTGCGTATTTACAAAAACCGGGATTACCAGATTCGTGTATCACTGCTCGCAGTTTTTAACTCGTTGTGTTAATTTTTCAGAATTACTTTCTTTTCTTTGTACTCTGACCTGCACCAGGTATACAACCTTCATTATCATATTTACTGGCTATAATTTACTCACACATAAAACAATAGACTAAAGATATACACGTGAACAAAAACACTGCATCATTATAGATCAGCTGATCAGTTAAAAGTCAATAATAGAGTAAAATGTAGAAAACTTCACTTTTAAAATGGACTGAAATTATTTTTGTCCTGTATATCACAATGTCCCATGTTCATATTGTAGATATGGGCTGCTTTTTCTTAAACTGTGGAATAAATATATTGAGATATAATGTTAACCTAAAAGATGGTAGCACCAGTTTGAAATTCATAACTTTGTGTCTTAAGATATTCTTTTCTTTTGCCCTTCATACACAAAAATTTGAAACTGGTAAAATTTGAGAGCTAAGGATGTGCTGCATGTCTCTAGCCACGCTAACTTTCGGAAATGAGGAGTTCGGCCAAGTTACATGAACAATCCCTAATCTTAATAATTGTCCTTTTAATCCTAGTGCGGAATACGGCCGGAGAAGCAATATTATAATACTTATCGCAAGAGATGAAAGTACCAGCCATGTAAACTCTTTCCACACTGCTATTGAAATATGGATTTGTATAACAAGAAAATTTACAATTTGATGGCCTAGAGGTCTAATTAATAAAAATGATTCGTTCTTCGATTAGGTTGAAAGACTACCAAAACTAAGAAAATGTCATTTTGGTCCTGTGATAGAAACGCGAATGCGTTTCTGGATAAATTAGACTTTTCGTAAACATGATCTGTGGCTTTTCTATTAATACTGTAGCTCAATTCTTGCCTCTAGTGATGTTGATTAGGTCCATGATTGTGGTTGAAATTAGAATTTAAAATAGTTTTAAGATTGTCAACAGGAGTATATATTTTAGCTAGACACCTCGTATTTTAACTCAATCATCTCCAAAAGCAGCGAGGTTCCTATAAAACATAAAGGAATATATCAAAAAATACACATCGGAGAAAAAATAGACTAAACCCTGAAAAGGAGGATTGTCTGTAAGTATTGATCTTCTGTATTTCATTGTCGCTCATTAAAGGATTTTATCCGTGACGTGATCCTGTAATTAATAACAACATAAGCTCATTATTCGAAAGTTAATTATTTCTTTCATAGGTGTAAATTAAGTTCGTATGGATTAGTATCCAAGGGTCCAAGTCATGCTACATCATTACATATTTTTCTTTAGTTAAGGAATGCATATTTCAAACCAAATGTTTAAAATTGTTTGCTTACGTGTATTTCGTTCTTTGTTTCTACTCATGTTTTATGGAATGTGTAACATTTCGTCATGTAAATCTTGTTCTAGTGCATATAATATCTATTTGAGATTTTGTTTGTGGTTAAAATTAGCTAATCATATTATATTAAGGTAAACTGCATCCATTTGTTCAGTTATTATGATACATGATGATATCACTAGCAAATTTGGAAAAATCAGTGTATAATCACGTTTTTTAAGTACAGGTAATATGGAATACACGTTAATTGTGTTTATAGTGCAGTGTGTAACTTAGTTTCGGAAAGAAAGAAATCATTCTTTGCCCCAAATACTGTGTCAATTGTCTAAATATTTACATAATTAAATAAATAATATTTTATTCAAAAAGCCAAGCATAGAAAAGTAAACTAATAAACATTAAAATTTCCTCATAAATAAATTATTTATACTTATTATCTTATGCCTAGTATATAAGGAAGTGTTGTGATGATAAAACTTTTGACCTCCAGATTATTGGTGATACCGAAAAATTGGCTTTTGCAGTCATATGTGTGTCCCTCAATGTGTGTGTGTGTAACCATGAAGGCGGTCAAACCGTTGAAGCTATCAATACAAACTGTATATTTAAGAAATCTTCTGATTATAGCTTCAGTCAACCTGTATATGGGATGCACTACTTTAAATTAAAAAAAATAGGTATGTGATGCCCATACCTCACATATGACTTTCTTATACGCATGTGCGTTCCGAAATGTGTATACAGCAGTTGTTTCAAATTAGCTTTAAATTCTGTATTCCTTAATAAAGTAAACCTCTGAATAAAAGTGTTACTTCCGGTCCGAATTTTGAAATTTTTAATATATAAAAATTGTTCGAACTCGAACTCTATATACATTTGGGTTCATAAATCTGTATGGAATGCAAAATTTGCTAGATATTTGGAAAAAACTGCTATTCTATAAGAGTAGAAGTGTTACTTCCGATCCGAATTTTGTATTTTTTTATAAAACGAAATTATTCCAACTCGAGCTCTAAATACTTCTCTATTGCAGATAAATTTGTATAGGTTGCATACTGCATATTTACAAAAAACCGTTTTACAATAAGACAAATGATCTACTTCCGGTTGGCTTTAGAAATTTGCCTAAACTTAATAATTCGTAGCTTTTGATTTTTTTACAGAAGTGAACTACTACTTCCGGCCTACTGATTTATTTGAAAAACTAATCAGATCTCAAGGGGAAGATTATACTCATAAATATAAAGCTTCGTGTTGGTACTTGTAGCCGTTTGCCTACCATCGTGGTCACACACACACATACTGACACACACACACACACACACACACAGAGAGAGAGAGAGAGAGAGAGAGAGAGAGAGAGAGAGAGAGAGAGAGAGAGAGAGAGAGAGAGAGAGAGAGAGAGAGAGAGAGAGAGAGAGAGAGAGAGAGAGAGAGAGAGATGTTTGCAAAACCCACTTTTTCGGTATCAGGGAACTTTAAAACGTGGTCATCTACAAAAATCTCGAGGTCGAAAATTTCCATCATTACAATACTTCCTTATACTATGTATAAGAAATTAGAAAAATAGGGAAAAAATCAAATTTTTCTAGTATGTCATGAACTACTGAGAATTATTCGGGGGTAATACCATAAGAGTTTGTGTTTATCCGGACAAACTTTCATTTTGAACGAAAGCTTTGTTGCTTGGTAACTGACGAGAACAAATAACATGGTAAAACCGCGACACCGAAGGTGGAGCGGTTTTACCTTTTGTTATTTGTTCGAGTCGTGTTACCCTTAAGCAACAAAGTTTGAGTTTTGTCAAAATGAAAGTTTGTTCCGGAAATAAACACAAACTCGAATGGTATTTGGTAAGACAATTTAATGAATCATTTAATTAATATTAATAAACCGAAATATTTTTATTTAACATTCCTTTGAATACATATACAAAAGAAAGAGAAAAATATAAATGTTTATGTATGAAATTTATTTGAACGATACTGTCAGAATTGAATTTTCGTTGCCATGGAAAATCAACATGCAGTTTATCCGCTAGCAAACATGCAGTTTATCCGATAGCAAACTAACACAGCGTGTATTAAAATGTCATGTTTTTGACAGATGAATTAAATTGTCATTTACAAATAATATCGGTAAAATTATAAGATGTAGATACATTCGTAAAGCATGCACGTGTTGAAACAATTTTCGTCCAGAATGTTAGAAACTTACTTTTTAACAACGGATACATCATATACAGGGTGTAACAAAATAAGTGTAAAACATTTCAGGGGCTGATTCCTTAGCGAAAAAACTTCAATGGAGCATCCCTTGTTAAGATACAGCCCCATAAAGGGGGTACATAAAATTTGTTTTACAATTTTTCTCACAAAAACTAAAAATGTAATTTATTTCCAATGTAACTTTTTGTCTGATTATTTGTTTACCATTTAACAAAATAAGTGTAAAACATTTCAGGGGGTGATTCCTTAGCGAAAAAGAGATAGGGTCTTTCATATAAAAAAAACCCAAAAAGGGGGTACATAAAATTTGTTTTACAATTTTTCTCACAAACACTAAAAATGTAATTTATTTCCAATGTAACTTTTTGTCTGATTATTTGTTTACGATTTAAAAATTTATTCCCAATAGCTTGTTTCATTCGAAACAAAAAATGTCTCTTGAATTTTTTGCCCAAAAGTAATCAGTTCGCAGCAAAAAATTATTTTACGAACAACTACAGAGATACATCGTCATAAAACGAAAATGTAAAACTAATTTATTTAGTAGGCCGCTAGTAGTGGTATCACGCTGTCAGTTTGTAAATTTTTGAAATTGAATTAGTACTTAATTGTGTGTCGTTGTTTTGTTCGTAATTTGTTAGTTTAATAATTCACTTGTTATTAAAATGGCATACACAAATGAGGAAATGGCTGATATGCATTACGTTTACGGTCTGTCGCAGGGGAATGGGTTAGAAGCTTCTAGAAGATATGCTGAAATGTATCCTCAACGGCAGCTTCCTTCGCATAGAATATTTGCCCGACTTCATCAACGATTACGAGAATATGGTTCATTCGACAAAAGAACGCAGGATTGTGGTCGCCATCGAGAAGTTAGAACAACACATCTTGAAGAAGCAGTACTTAATTTGGTTGAAGAACAACCTACTAGCAGTACTAGAAAGATTGATTTCGAGTTAAATGTTGATCATATGACGGTATTTCGAATTTTATTGGAACAACTCTTATACCCTTACCATCTGCAACGAGTACAGGCACTGTTACAGCGAGATTTTCCGAACCGTCTTGAATTTTCCAATTGGATGCTGGAAATGATTAGAAGAATCCTGACTTTCTGAAGACGATCGAATTCACAGACGAATGTACTTTTTCTCGGGACAAGATAATTAATTTTCATAATAACCACATATGGGCTGATGAAAACCCTCACGCTATTGTACAAGCTAACCATCAAGAACACTTTTCTCTCAACGTGTGGCTCGGAGTTATTGGGGATTATTTAATTGGCCCTCATTTTCTACCTCCTCGATTAAATGGTGAGGCATACACTCAATTTTTAAGAGAAGTTTATCCAGTACTGCTGGAGGAAGTTCCTTTGGGCGTCAGAAGGGATATGTTTTTTATGCATGATGGGGCTCCCACCCATTTTAGTCAAGCAGCACGTCAGCATTTAACCCAAACATATCCAAATCATTGGATAGGTCGAGGAGGACCACAGAATTGGCCCGCTCGATCCCCGGATCTCAATCCTCTCGATTTCTCTACATGGGGCCATTTACAGACTTTGGTTTATCCTACTCCTGTTCGCGGTGTAGAGGACTTAAGAAACCGCATCATCGATGCGTGCAGGGTAATTAGAGAGAATCCAGGAATATTTGAGCGAATACGTGGCTGAATGCGCCGACGTCTAGACGCATGTGTAATGACTGAAGGTGGACATATTGAACATATACTATGATTTCTACATGTTTTATGCTTTGTTATTAATAAATTAGTTTTGTTTATTCATCTTTAATCATATAGTGGAGGCAATCCTTAAACCGTTGCACGTCATTCATTTTTTAAAAACCGTACCACCCAAAAAATTATAAAATTTACAATACACAATTATATTTTTCAGATATTTATATGTCAAATTTGTTTACATTAAAATGGCGTGCAAATCATATGATTTTTCAAACAGACTTGACTACGCTGCAGTATATGACGTCATTAACGAGTAATGACGTGCAACGGTTTAAGGATTGCCTCCACTATATGTATTTTGATGCAGGTAGTAACTACAAAATAACAATACTAATCCAGTTCGCATTTATGACGTTGTATCTCTGTAGTTGTTCGTAAAATAATTTTTTGCTGCGAACTGATTACTTTTGGGCAAAAAATTCAAGAGACATTTTTTGTTTCGAATGAAACAAGGTATTGGAAATAGATTTTTAAATGGTAAACAAATAATCAGACAAAAAGTTACATTGGAAATAAATTACATTTTTAGTGTTTGTGAGAAAAATTGTAAAACAAATTTTATGTACCCCCTTTATGGGGCTGTATCTTAACAAGGGATGCTCCATTGAAGTTTTTTTTATATGAAAGACCCTATCTCTTTTTCGCTAAGGAATCACCCCCTGAAATGTTTTACACTTATTTTGTTACACCCTGTATAGTCGTGTGGTGACATCTACTTACTTTCAAATTTTTGAATACTAGTTATGATTTCACCTAATTCAAATTTATTTAAATACGTAATAAATATTGTAACGAGTCACAGCATGACGACATTTTGAATTTACGCGCTAGATTGATTAATCTAGATTTATGGCGGCTTGCTTGCTTTATATTATCTGATTTATATCAGTTTAGTCAAAAATCGTATCTTTATATATTTTACTTTGATTTTATTTGTGAATATATTTAAAAAATAAATGTAACTTAAACAAAAAGACAACAACGTTGTCGTATATGAACACGATTATCCTATGATCACCTTCTGGATCTTGTTCATACATAATGTCTCTGTACCATTGTAAGCTGGCATCAGTTTCGCAATCGTCAAACTGTTGACTAATTAAGTGTTTCACGGATTATTTTTTTTTCGGAATAGAGCCCAACCCAATTTAACATTTTCATCAGTTTTGCGCCGTTTGATGATGCTTGAGAAGGCTAACTTTCTTAGAAGTAAAAGACAATAAACGTACGAATTCTCGGTGTAACCTTAACATGGCGCTTCCTCTGAATGGAAGTAACAGAAATCATGTGACAAAATCGTACTCCTTGATCTTATTTTATTAGCAGTTACGTAGAACCATTTTCCTATTTTGGTAATGTCAACTATTTTATCTTTTTGCAAGCATAACTTTTTTCATCATGGGCGGACACATGACTCCCTCACGGCAAGGGGTTTGTTTACATTACCTAATTATATAAGTATAACACTTTAGTAAACAATCATACAATATAATTATATAACCTTACCTTTAATGTCACATTATTTTACGTTTCATTATTTTGTTGTATTAAAACTGTTCATTCTACTAACTACAGACACTACTAACAATCAATCTGTATTATAGATCTGGGTAACTAATCACGTTACTTGTACAAGTAGTATCATCTAACAAAATTATTTACAACAAGACGATAGTTATAAAGAAGAAAGTTGCTCTAGTCAAGTAACAAGAATTTAGAACTGTTTGGTCTACTCATACCTGCAGGTTGAGATTTAACCCGCTTTGCTGGATTGTATACTTTTTGATTTGAGATACATTTCTATAGGATTAACTATGATAGCTCTATTCTGAGTTCACCAATGGATTTAACACATCCCAATATGTGTAATTTGCAAAATATGGATTTCACATAAATTTTATAAATAACTAATTAGTTTCAATGTAACATAGTTACGCAACAATGTTAGTTATTAATATACTGTTGGAGCTAGACTTACTATAAAAACATCTTTATTATGATATAATAAAGGTAACATTATCTTCTTTAATATATTATTTAGAAAGAAAATAAAGAGAACGAAGTAAAAGTAAAGTAATAGCAACATATATGTTTCAAAACATGATAAACATCCCACATCAGTTTACTGCAGTTCTCATTTCACCTGATTTGATTTCGTTAATTATAAAAAAGAAACTAGGAACAATATAAGAAATTTTATTTTTTAATGTAATCTACCCTAACTTCTATACATTTATTACAACGATTAATTAATAATACGATATCTTTGTAAAAATAATCTGAAGTTTTTTCCGTCAAAATGTTCTATAACAGCTGCTTGCAACTCACTGTCGTCCTTAAAAATACGTCCCTAAGGTCTCTTTTAAATTAAAAAACAAAAAAAATCACAAGGAGACATATCCGGACTATACGGTGGATGTTCCAATTCTTGAAAGCCGCATTCCCGAATGGCAGCTTGTGAAATGGCGGCAGTGTGGACGGGAGCATTGTCGAGCAATAATCGCACACCTTCTAGCAATTTTCCACGACGTTTTGCACGAATACTGTCCCTTAATTTATGGAATAAAGACGCATAATATGTGCCGTTCACACTTGTATTGCGCTCTTTAAAGTCAATTAGCAAAATGCCCGCACAATCCCAGAATATTGTGGCCATCACCTTTTTCGTTGTTTGAACGACTTTCGCCTTTCTGGGACGAGGTTCATCAGGTCGCCGCCGTTCCATGGACTCCCTTTTCGATAGAGGATCGTAAAACAGAACCATTGTTTCATCCCCTGTGATAATGGACTCCAAAATCTGTTTTGGGTCGTCTCCACACATGTTTAAAAACGATTGCGCACATTCGACTCGACGTTCACGTTGGAGAGGAGAAAGAAGTCGCGGTACCCATTTAGCACTAATTTTATTCATACCCAATGGTCATGGAGAATTTGGAAAACACTTGTTTCGGAAATGTTTGTTATCACTGTTAATTTCTTCACTTTCAAACGGCGATCTTCTAGCACTAAATGTTTAATAATTGAAATTTGTTATCACTTCAATTGGTCGACCCGACCGATCAGCATCTTCCAGGGATTCTTGTCCCAAACGGAAATATTTTGCCACTTTGTTACACTCGATTACGAAGGAATTGAATCACCGTAAACGCCGTCTAAACGTTGTTTAATGTGATAACGTGTATGTTTTTCTTTTGTTAAAAATGTAATGAGCGCGCGGTACTCAATTTTCCTTACTTCAGACATGTTCGTGCGCTTGTCAGGTTGGTTGGCTGGTTACTAAAAACTACTAGGCTTCGAACCGTCATATTTATAGTGTACACTTCGAGTATGTGCATGCATGACGTGACGGAGTTTGAACACGTTTGAACCTGTATAAGCCTGTCATGCCAAGAATTTGTGGCGACTACCTCGTAGGTAATCATGGCGGCTCAGTGGCAGGAACGCCCAAGTAATTGAAATTGATGTTGAAACGTCCATCTGCATATATTACATCGTTACATGACCGACATTTAGTAGTGTTGACGTGAAGTAACAAACCGACTTTACGCAACTAATTTACGTACTATATTGCTCTACTCGTTCTGGATAAGATTGCTAATATTAGGAACAAATGGGTGTGCTACATCACAGCAAAGGCACTAAACAAATGTGAGTTATTCTACCAATAATTATTATTATAAGGAAAATAATATCAATAAAAGGCTTTATTGTAAAAAGTAAACAGACTAGGCAGACAAAATATATTTAAGCAATATAGTTGAAGAACTATACGCATTAGAGTAATCGTCAGTGTGTAGAAAATGTGTTGAAAAATCATAATTTATAGAATATATTTAGTAGTAATGTAATACCCGAAGAAGCTACATCGAAGCGAAACATGTCGTATTTTTAAATAAAGTGTGACTATACTGGAAATTAGTTGTAAATTATTTTTACTTCAACCCTAATTGTAATTTACTATATAACAAGGAAGAAGATACTCCCTTATTCTTTCTCTTTATGAAGTCCTCAGGTGTTATTAATATAACTAACGTTTTTCAAGAGCTTCTGGAGCCCACTAGTATGTAATTTACCTCAAGAAATAAAACTGTTGAGGTATCGGTCTCTAAATAACCAGATTTTGTTAAATCAAAAGAATTGCAAATTTCGATTTACTACACATAAAGATACTGAAACGTCCACTACGTCTATATACATGTCGATCACCCTGATATTTTACATTAAAAGTAGAAACAGAACTAAAAAAAACACAAATTAATTTCACATATAATATGTTAGACTAAGATTAGTCATTTTTTGTTGTTGTTTTATTGTCAAATATATAAGATAACGAAAATACTAAAGAAGGAACTTTAAGTATTTTCATAATAATGTTTTCATGAGTTTTTAAAGTTTACCATTTTATGATTATATACTTTTAGTATGTAAATTTCATATTATCTCAAAATCCTCAATATACTAGACATTACTAGACAATATTGAAGAGTAGTCAACATCTTAAAATATAATTAATAATTAATTTAATTTTCGTTTTAGATTAGTTTGTTCCCTATACTAGATTGATCGCGAACAAAATCGTTTCTCTATGTGGTATACAGCACTGTAATATATAGATTCATTAAAGCCTTACTGATTATTCTGTCAGTTACTTTCAGAAATATAGCACATTTATCGTTAACATAAACTCAAAGACCGAAACCTATTTTACATCCGGAGTAATTTTTCTCACGACTGTGATGAATTCAATGTTCAGAAAAATTAATGGGTCTGCTGCATAATACTAAACCTTCACGAAAGTAATTTGTAATGAATAAAATGGGTGTCACGATTCTGAATTGCTATACATTATACCATTTGGAGTGGCGCATATGTATATCGTAAGTTTTGAACTTCATCTCAAAGCAAAGCAAATAGAAAAGAATTAAGGAAGTAATAATTCAATGAATGCTCGTATATATATATATATATATTGCCAATCTAATCTATTCTAGAATGATAATCCCTTTGGATCTGCATATATAATTTAGGAGAAATCGAATAGAGTGTTAATATTTACATAACGTACCTAATACAGAAATAATATTTATAAAATATTTTCAGATAAAGCAGTAACTTTCTCCTTGGTTGCAGACTTTTCATGACAAAGGTTGGAAGTATAATTAAGTGAATTGATATAATTAAATTTTCACAGAGGGTGATCTCGTTTTCTTCTCAAGATTACTATCAAATTTCGACGATTTTGTTATTAGTTTCTGTGAGAAAATGTAATTACTTGTGATACCACTTGTAGTAGCTTGTTATCCATATCCAGAGGCGGATCAAGATATATTTTGATGGTATTATTAAATAAAAATTGTATGTGAACTATTAGAATATAAAAAATGATAGTATTTGCAGTTAAACCAACTAGGAATACTTATTACCTTATTACCATATAAAAGGTGATTCTGCATGAACGTTTTAATAGATTGTAAATATAATTACAACCATCTGAAAATTCAACCTTGAAAACAATGTCGTCTAAATGTTGTCCTTGACGTCTCTTGTATACTCATCTAAACGATGTCGTGCATTTGTTCTCGTATTCGGTCTTTAGGTTCATTTAAATTCGCCGGAGGATTTTCATACACCTTACTTTTAAGGTAGCCCCACAAGAAGAAAATGTCAAATCACAGCTTCTTGCACGTCAGTCAATGTTACCTCTACTCAAAATTATTTTTTCTTGGAATATCATTCTTATTCATCAAATCATTCACTTTGCAAAATTAAGACGAACACGCTGATCATCATTCTTCAAAGTTTGAACCAACTGGCTCTTATAAGGATGGTAATGTAGATCATTTTTCAAAATTCTTTGAACACTACACCCGTTTAAATGTAAAGCAATATTATCTTTTCTTATCGAAAGATGTGGATTTTGGCATACAGCAGCACTTACAGCTTCAATGTAAGTGCTGTTGTAGATCTTCTGTGGCCATGGGGCTTAGAACAAGCTGTAGAACGGCTTACTTGAAATTTGCGTATCCATTGCGTAATTAAATTAGCAGATGAACCTGTGAATGAGCATTTTCGTAGAATGCTTTTACACAAAAAAAAAACACGCTGTTCACCACAGAAGTATTCCAGTGGGGAAAAACCCCACAAGACGATAATTCAAATTGTGGCAGTAGAAATAATCTGACACTGAAAGTTTCCCCTAGGTACAAAAAACAAAATCGAATTTCATTCTGAGTCACCCATTATTACAAATTAAACACTTAATTGGTTATAAGCGTTCTATAATTACAATTTTGATTTTAAAAAGTGATTTAACATTTGTTTTATAAACGAAAGTAGTGCAACTGAACATTCTGGCTCTTTTTATCTTTAGCTCAAGATAGTAATGGAGGTGGACATGTTCATCTTTTGCTATTGTCCATCTCGCACCATACAACATTCAACTTAGCTCTCTCATACAGATTTGCTGCCCATCTTACTGACTACTTTCTTCCAAATATTACATGATCTATATCTATTTCTTTTAAATTCTTGACTTATCGTACAGAATCTCCTGACCATTTCCTGAATTTCTATGTTTTGAAAATATCTGTGACACCTTAATTGCCACTACCCGATTATTATTTTTACTGGCGTTATTTTGAATTGATCTCTAAATGTTTCGTTTCTTATTCTATCCATACTCACCTTTCTCCTCCCTTTCGTAGAAGTCTAATTTCTTGGAATGTTACGTAAGTTATTTAAGATTTATATAAAAAGAGTAAAATTCATTTTAGTATTTTTCTTTTACTACTCAAGCAATTTTTGTCCCCAAATTTTTTTCCGACTTGAATGTCTTTTTCGTTTCTTCTAATTCTTTATTTATATTTCATCACACCATATCCGAAAGACAGTTGCCTTCAAAACTGTTTTCGCTTTTAACAGGAATGTACGTTGTATTAACTTTGCTGCACTCGTCGGAAAAATTACTATTTCATTTCAAGGCATCGTGTTGACGGTTTAAAAAATTATCGCTGTGTGTGTATGATGTTACTCTGACCAATTTCACATGAAACACTGGATTGCGTAATAATGATCGGATAGCAGAAACGTTGGCGCTATTCTGTCCCAGCCATTCTTTTATCATTCGGTAGGTATCAGCACTGACTCGATTAATCAGTTAATGGAACATTATTGCATGCATCTTTATTTTGCAAGAAGCACTCTTCTTGTCAAACTAACACACGCTCACAGATATAATTATTTTGCATTCTTTACAAGACAAATAATTTCACTTGATTTATATTTTTTAACTTAATAAAATTGTCTATGAGTTTTTAATCCTTCATTCCCTGGTGGTGAAAGATGGGACATCTGCCAACTTAGCAGTTCTTGAATCTTCAATCCAGAAAAATAGAATTTTCATGATTTGGTAATCATTTTTTAGAGTGATCAGAAATATCCAGAAAAGATAGCGAACAAATCGTGAGATAAAACACTTGTGTGCCGAAATTTTTATATCATTATTGAAG
The DNA here is from genome assembly GCA_963170755.1 of Amphimallon solstitiale. Lineage (NCBI taxonomy): Eukaryota > Metazoa > Arthropoda > Insecta > Coleoptera > Scarabaeidae > Amphimallon > Amphimallon solstitiale. The sequence continues at coordinate 181,983,657 of OY720675.1, forward strand.
GTAGACTGTACATGTAATATAAATGGAGGAATGAGATTATCGTTCCAAAAATGTAATAAAAACATTAGTTCTTTCCAACTAAATGATATGGTGTTCCTTTTTTCAATTATATTATAATACTGTAGAGAAGGGCTCTTTTTAATGTTATAATGCAAGTAAACTGAAGTTTGTTAACTATGTAAATGTCAATTTACTTGCATTATAACATTAACAAGAGCCCTTCTCTACAGTATTATAATATAATTGAAAAAAGGAACACTATATCATTTAATTGGAAAGAACTAATGTTTTCATTGAAGTGTAAACTTCTTTGGGCACGTTGCGCTGATTGTAGGCACTGAACAAGACTGACCCGTCACGCTCGGATATGTAACGCTCGTTCGGGTAATGTCGGCTCGAGTCGACTAAGGGAACAAGATAAATATATCATATAGAGGTATTTAATTTCAATTAAATTGAAATTTAAATGAATAAATAAGTTCATGTCCCCGAGCCGCACGCATGTGACCAATGTATGACGCCGGCTCGTTGCATCAGACCAAGCGCGGGACACGTAATCGAGTATTCATATCGTCTATTTATATACATATATATACGTCCGAACCGACCCAACGAAACGGCCGCTCGCATCACTGCTATACTCGTTCCGCGACCGTTACATGGGAGAGCATGACGCATCAGTCGTATAATACGTTGCTGAATATTATACGCGTGTATTTCGTATTATTAACCTCGCCTTGATGAAGTTTACACTTCTGCTGTGTGGTTTTAAGCACACCCATTTTCTTGATATTTAGTAAAACTAAGCAGCAAGTCAGCTGACCTTAATTACGCGACTATTTTGACTAAAATTAAAAAAAAAAAAATTAAAACCGTCTTCTGTAATGATTGAATAATCTAAAAACTGATTAACATGAATATTATATAGGTAAAAATTATATATCCAGACATTCCACGTTTTGTAGTAAGAGCCGGTTTCTTAAAAGTGATGAAACTTGCAGTAAGATGGCGGTTTCTTAAAAGTTATGAAAGATAACAATGTTTGAGCTATCAAACTGGGTTATTAAAATCGGTATTGGTCGATACATGTTAGTTTGAGTTGATTATATAATTTATTGGAAATAAATAATATAATGAATTAATATTCATTTATATTATATATACTTTATATATATGTACATATATGTATATTATATATTTAAATATTTTAGCATCAAATTTACTTGATAATTTGATATATGTACCTTAATCCGGTACTGACTAAATAACAATATAAGGTCCTTGTGTGACAGTAACCCTTGACCTGGACGTGCGACTTGGGTCACTGAACAGACTACAATGCCTCTTCACGGTTACCTGAGTAAAATCATCAAGATCGTGATATCAAAACTCATCCAAGAAAATATAAATACCTGAAGCTATTAAGCCGTAGTAACAACAATTTCTGAGATTGGTCTTCCAGATAACAGAATGCGTTTCAATAAGTTTTCTGTGCTTTTGTTTTAATAGTTCATTGAACATTATAATAACGTATCTAGACAAAGTATAAGTACCAGAAACTAGTTTGTGTACCTGTATTTACTAAACAAATGACATGCTTCAGTTTGTGCTATACATTTGTGGGCGTACACCGTGTTATTATCTATAATAACTGTGATTGTTACAATAGTTAAATGAAATTTCCTGGATTGAAATTGAATATTAATATGATAAAACTGAGGCATAAAAAAGATGTATTCTATAAAAGAATATGTGTATATATTGCATAACATTCTTGTATGTATGTACATGTATCTATGGATCGCAAAAGACTGTCATGACCGCTCTCTGTGACCAATTTCACAATATATATTCTGCTTCAAAGAAATCTTTGTTATTGTTTAGTACCTACTTATAGCTGCGTTATGGAAATGTTTAGTTTGTAAACATGGGTGTATAGACAACTTATTATACATGCTGTTTTTCATTGTATAATTATGTTTATAATCTCTATCGTAGGTCATACGTGTATTATATACAACTTGGTAACTAAAATCTAGTACAACTTATGAGAATCGCTAAGGCATCCTGTTTGATTTTTCTGAACCTAAAGTTTGTAATTTTAAATTTAAAAACTGCTATTATCACTAAATCTTTTATTAATCATTTCATCCGATAAGCATTCTGAATAAAATATTGCATAGTTGTAAACTATATACATGGGTATAAGTAAGTAATAACAAAAAACACACTTGGTATTGTTTCACAAATAAATTTTTTTATTTGTGAAACAATACCAAGTGTGTTTTTTGTTATTACTTACTTATATTTCGACATGTTTCACCAAGAGATTTCCATCACTTCATTTAATTATTTATATACAGGGGTGTATAAAAACAACTAAGCGATATTGAACATCTAAAACACAATAATATTTAGTTATTCGCTATATATCGGAATTATATTGTGTTTCAAAAACTGAAACGCAATAAAGACAAAATCCGCAATAAATTTAGAAGAATAAGGGGGAGCGGTACCTCAACTGTAAGCGGAATAAGAGGCGATAGCGGGCCTTCAAGGCCTGCCGTATTAGCTAGTTATGTTTATAATCTCTATCGTAGGTCATACGTGTATTATATACAACTTGGTAACTAAAATCTAGTACAACTTATGAGAATCGCTAAGGCATCCTGTTGGGGCTTCCGGAGCTTGTGATCTTTAAGTCGATATGAATTATTACATCAGATAAAGGCTATTAAGAGAGAAGCCCGAATTATAGCTAATTCAAATTTAAATAATTTTAAATTATAAATTAAGTTTTCTTAGTCTTTAAAATTTCACCCTTGGGTAATTTTTGTAATTAAATTTCCCTAGTTAAATTATCAGAAAAGCAGGCAATTATAATTATAATTTTCAAACACTGAGAAAAACTAATTTATAATTTAAAATTATTTACATTTAAATTTAGTTCTTAAACTAAAGCTGTGCACGAAAACAATTCACAGAGGAAAAAGAAAACATGTAAATATTTGTAATTGGAAAAAATAATTCATTCTTAATTTATCAATAAATTCATTTATATGTATTGTACGACTAGTTAATAATAATACTAATACATTTATTACCCAACAGAGTTTCAAACTACAGGGTAAATTACATATTATTATATAAGTTTAGGTAGTAGGTCTGAGCAGTTGCAAACTAATAATAAATTGAAATTGAAATTATGAAATATAAATAATACAGTAATAAAAATAACATGATCTACTGCACCAGGGGTTATCAACCTAAATGAAATAATCAGGAAAACTATCTATTACATTTGCTATCATATGGGAGAGAGGTGCCCTTAAAAGCATGTTAGTTCTCGGTCTGGGCATCGAAAAGGTGTCAGTGGAACGCATGGCCCTGGATGGCACTTGACGTTGACCTGGGACAATAGTACCGGCGAATCCACCACATATATAATCAAGTTATGTAAAAAAGTGCGCTGTTGTATCTTCTTATGTCTGATAAACACTCAACGAAATGCCTATGAAGTAACTCGCGAAGTAGTCCGTGTTCCGAGCCGGTTAAAAACCATCGCTTTTGTAACTAAGGAACTTCAAGGAATGATTTTATACACTCTCCAATACTGACTGTTGTCATAAGTAGTAGGGCTACCAAATAGTGGGCCCGTACTCAAATTTAGCTACAATAAATAGATTTAAGAGCCATGTGACTAGTGAAACCCCTACAGGGACAGATCAGGAAGCCCAAAAATCTTGTGGCGGTATTACAAACTCCATATATATTGTTCGAGGATTGAAGAACTGAGTCAAATAAAACTGTTATAGAGAAATTCATAGAATTTATGCTTCATAATAGAAAAGTTTTTAATTTCCGAAGGTAAGGTGTTATGTAAGTTCATACAGCCTGTAATAAGCACTTCTTTCAAACATAGTCATGTTATTTATAAAAAATACAATAAAAATACAATAAAAAATGAACAAATACTTTGTCTATATTACTTTGAGATGATCCCCAAAAGGTAATTTCATATCTCAATAGAAAAGAAAAATTCGAATGATAGAAAATGTCACAAATGTATGTGCACAAAATCGAAGGATCTTCAGTAAACAAATGACAATTAATATGGACTATTGAAATAAATATAATGAAGCATATTCAATACTATCTCTGCACTAAAATGAACGCATTTTGATTTCCTATGTTTTAAAATATTTTTTCTGGAACCTGTTCTCTATCTTATTCGTAGCTGTATTTCCGTTTTCATTATATCATCATAGATTTTATCTTTAATTAGTATAGAGGTTTCATCAATGTATTCTCTCTCTCTTAATTTAGGCCTTGAGCCTATATGTTGGATATAAGTTTCGTTTGATATTAATACTTGAGTTTTTCCAACGTTTAGGAGGCGTACCCAGAGATCTTCGTGTTCCAGGTATTTCCGACTTGAGTGATCCTTGCAACTATGTCACTTGCCATTCTGCTGTCCTCGATGTTCTAGTCCTCATCTTGCGACGTTGAACGATGTTCAGGTTCTGGATTTAATCTCTTTGTATCTACCTCGATATTTCCTCAGTATTTTCATCTCGGTTGGTCGTAATATATTTTTTATCCGCTTATTGTCAGCCGTTTTTTCCATTGCGTACGTCATTATAGGTCCGATACATGTTTTACATATTCTCTATTATATTTCATTTTTATAATACTTCATAATTAACACTACATTTTAATCCAGATCGATAAATAAGTCAAAATTTCTCAATTTATTTTTCCGATCATGATGTATACAGGTACATGTAAATATAATGAATAGGAGGATATAGAAAACGAACATATAATCAGACGTTTTCTTCAAACAAATCTCTCTGAGTGAATTGTTCTAATGATTTTTAATATACTACCTCGTCTATCTTCTCGATTATCTTCTTTGTGTTCGATATGCAATTACCTCTGATTTAAAAATATATATAGGAAGTATTTTATCTCATTCAAGAGTCTAACAATATCGTGTCAATATGTTTTTACGACAACCATTTATTTATCTGTCAGAAAAGAGAGATTAAATCCAGAGATTATCAATTGGATGTTTATTGATTACTATTATTTATTGCGATAGGTATCTGAAATTGAAAGGCAATACAATCAAATTAGTTGTATATACAAACAAACTGTGGGCATTTTAATGATTATGACTTTTAAATTTATTTTATTGTATTTGTTGGAACGAAATAATTTTTTTTGAAAATTTATTATACACGTATTTTTTTTAATTTTAAATATAATTGCATGTAATTAACATCAGGCATAATTAAAATTTTATTATTGAGAATATATCACAATTATTTATCGCAATAATTTGTAATTAGACGGTGTTTAAGATGAACCCAATTGTAAGTAATATTAAAATTATTTTATTATTAATTCCTATTGTATGTGTGAACTGGCGAGTTTTTTAAATGATTACTGCTAGGGAATTTGTTATAAACTCTCATCCAACATTTGGAGAATTTCTATCTATATTATATGTATACGCACTTATTTATATAAACTTCATTCTTATAACGGTTGTTATTACTAGGGAGCGGCAGTCAGGGGTACATTGCAGGACTGGATATAAATGAATAATCTAATTTTAAATTGGGCACAGTAATAGTGGTGATATTAAGTGTATCAGTGTACATTATACTGTAACAGTGAAGATTTTTACCAATTTCAAATTACATTACAGTAGAGTCTCGATAATATGAACATACCATAACGTGAACATCCAAAAACGTGAACGGGCGGTTTGAATTTTACGTATCCCAAAACGTGAACGTCAACATTGTTCACACTCTAAAATAGTATAAATATAGTCATTCATTGTCTAGACTTCGTTGTGGACACAACACAGACTTATAATGGCGCCTAATAACAAACCAAACTGTTTAACATTGGAACAAGCTTTTATCAGACGTGCATAAAGGATTTGGAGTAACCTTTTTCTCAAAAAAATATGGGGTTGCTAAGTCGATTGTGTGTGCTCTCAAGAAAAAAGAATCAAAATTTAAGTCGGCAGTTGCTTAAACATTTTCTGGACCAGGAAAAAGAAAATCGCTTCGGACTTCCGAATTTTCCAAGATGGAAAAAGCGTTGTATAAATGGTTTCTGTAACAACGAGAAAGATATGCACCAGTAAATGGTATTATATTAAAAGAGAAAGCCAAATATTTTCATCTTCACAACCGGAACTTGTTTTTCCTTTTATACAAAAACTGTCCACTAAAATTAAGGAGCTTAGTTTAGATGACAACCACTTGTACAATGCAGATGAGACTGGATTGTTTTGGAAGCTATTGCCAGGAAAAACTTTTGTATCCAGTACAGAAAAAACTGCTCCTGGTAGAAAAACAGCTAAAGAACAAGTGGTTCCATGAAATGTTCGTTTCTGAAGTTAGAAGATTTCTTCGAAGTTAAGGACTTCCAGAAAAAGCTCTTCGTCTCTTAGATAACCCCCCAAGTCACCCCCCCCCCCCGAAGAGGAACACATGTCGGAAGATGGTCTTATTGTAGCAATGTATATGCCACCTAATGTGACATCTTTAATTCAACCCATGGACCACAACGTGATTCGATTAACAAAACTGCATTATAGGTCGAGCTTCTTGTCAAGGATAGTGGCTAATAAGTCGAAAGATATGAATGAGATTATCAAGCAGTATAACCTTAAAGATGCTGTTTTTAATCTATCAAGGGCATGGAATAAGTTGAAACAAACGGTAATAAAGAAGTGTTCGAGAAACATCTTATCAAATCCGAACGAGGTTGTGGAAGATCCTGAAGAAAACGTCCCTTTGGCAACTCTTGGCCAGGAAATTCTTTATCTTAGAAATCTTGTGGAGACTAACATTGATTTGCTACATACAATTGATTCCCAACAAGACCATCATATTGCCGATATTGACGAATGGAACAGAGATGATGGCGGTGACGATGAAAAAGTTTATGAAAACGTTGGCAACAATTCTGTAACTAATGATGTAATAGATCATAATAGAACCTCAGATTGAGTAAGTCATGCAGAAGCAATTCGAATTTTCAACAAAGGTCTAGAATAGGCTGAACAAAATGAAGCCGACTTTGAAGAAGTTGAAGCCCTTAAAAATCTGCGCGATAAGGCTACAGTATTCTCAACTAAACAAACTTTTCGGCAGAGTAATTTGTTTGACCTTTTTTCCAGAAACTAGTACTTGTTACATAGCTATGTAATAATTCCCGTATCACATAAATATAACTTACATACCTACTTATGTACTTAACTAGTATGTTTCATTTGATAAATAAATGTTTGAAGTTCCCTTCATGTGTTTTCAACCTGAGCACATTTAATAAAAACCATATCAATTATTATTGTCTGCATATTCCATAACGTGAACTTTTCGAAAACGTGAACACCGCCTGCATTAATTGTTTCACGTTATCGAGACTCATTTCATTTGTTTTCATTTCGAGTATTCATTTAAGTCCAGTCTTGCAATGTACCCCTGACTGCCGATCACTAGTTATTATAGTGGAAGATACGAAAGACAATATTGATTGTTTATAGACTCATTTATAAATAACATTGAATAGAAAATATGGTTTTTATATTTTATATATATGGTATTGCATAAATAAGAAAATCCGTATTATCACACATTAAATTTACAGTGAATTGCGTTTTTATTATTATTTATTTTTTGTTGCTTAAATTCTACACTGGCGATCAAAAAATTCGAGCCAATTTTCTCTCAGAAATGTTAAAACTTATTTCTAAATAGGTATTTGATAAGAACGTAGTAGGCTTAGTAATTTTTAAAACAATAGAGAATCATCTTGTCTGTCATTTTGGTAAAGTATTATTTGATTGTTACTGGGTGCGTTATGTATTTGATCTCTATACATGTGTTCATTCCAAAGTTCAACGTGTATAGAAACGTTAACAGGAGATTGTTTTATAAACAAAGACTTGGATCAGGAGGGAAAAGATCCACTTTTCATCGGACGATCGTTCTATTGTATCTACTACGTTACGAAATAGGCATATTAGTGCGATAAGAATCCGTAACAAGTCACATGGGGTACGTGAAACCAATGTAAGTTACTCGAGAGTGAGAAGAAGGTTGAAGGAAGTCATCTTGAAAGCTCACTGACTAGCGATTAGCCCTCAACTTCTCCGACATTAACGAATACGCAGACCTGAATTTGCTCGAATTCATCGAAACTCGTGTTTACAACAATGGAGTCAGGTTTTATTTACAGGCGAGTCAAGAATTTGCTTATTATATTACTGCGGTAAGAATCCGTAACAGTTTACATGAGGTGCCTGAAACCAATGTAAGTTACTGGACAGTGAGAAGAAGGTTGAAGGAAGTGAACTTGAAGGCTTACCGACTAGCGATTAGCCTTCAACTTCTCCGACATTATCGAGTACGTCGACTTGAATTTGCCCGAATTTATTGAAACTGGTGTTTACAACAATGGAGTCGCGTTTTATTTACAGACGAGTCAAGAATTTGCTTATTTGGTGCTGATGGTCGGGACCGAGTATGAAGAAGACCAGAAGAGCGTTATGCAAGTGAACTTGAAAGCTTACCGACTAGCGATTAGCCTTCAACTTCTCCGACATTATCGAGTACGTCGACTTGAATTTGCCCGAATTTATTGAAACTGGTGTTCGCAACAATGGAGTCGCGTTTTATTTACAGACGAGTCAAGAATTTGCTTATTTGGTGCTGATGGTTGGGACCGAGTATGAAGAAGACCAGAAGAGCGTTATGCTGAAAGTAATTTTTCCCATCGTGTAAGTTTTCGAGGAGGTGGAGTAATGATCAGGGCTGGTATTTCTTTAGAAGCCCGTACAGAATTAATCTTTATCTATTGACGCACTATTACAGCAGATAGATACTGTAACGTTTTCGGGTTCGAAATAAACAACTCGTGCAATTTATTTATTTAAAACAGTCTGTATATTTACACACGTAAAATTAATTACAATATAAAAATATAAAACTAATGTATCGCACTTAAAACTACTACGATTTAAATTAACACATGTATTTATTTACCAGTACTATTTATATGTCTGTATATTTATGTAACACTACCGTATTTATATCACGTCTATTTATTTGACACAGTAATATTTATGTCTTTATTGCACTATATTTATGTTTATTCTTCGGCTACCACTTAAGGAAATATTTATTTATTTCTTATATTTATTTGGTCTGTTCCGCGAGACTACTGCTTAAGGACTTTCTTATTCCGGAATTACTCATCCATCGGTGACCCAGCCGCCTTATATACACATACGAAACATCTGGAAGCATTCGCGTAAACTCCATCTTCCTCTCGATGTTTGTAGAACATTCGATAGACATTCTGTCTCTTTGCAGCACAACGCAAATGGATGATTTATTGGTTTATGATGTTTACCAGTCGCGTCGAGATGATTTACAACCTCTTTTTATTGTCGCTCGGAAGTCTGCCTTTCTTTTGTTGTCGCCCGGACGTCTGCTGGTTTCGTTACAATACGTAGAGAATATCCTAAAACAATATGTTGTACCTTTTGCCCCATTCATTGTCGATTAATTTATTTTAATGCATTTAGGATAATCTTAAACAACACGTTTGAGCACAAACTCCTCCTCCAACTTCAAATTGTAATAAGTGTGTGAATAAGAGCAAGAAGAGGAAACACATGTTATCAAAATATCTGAATAATGTGTTTTAATTTCTTAATATTCAATATGCAATATTGTTTTGCTGCTTATTTTTAGTCAATGTAATTTAACTTGACCACACTTGTTAATAATCTTACTTTATTTACCAATGCTAATTATATGAGCTTTCCAGTGTTTCATTTCTTAATTAATTACATAATTACAAAGTTGTTTTATTAAAGTTTTAAACAGCTGGATCATTTATGAGAGAAAGTGTAAAAAGTATTAAAGTGGTTCGAATTTTTTGCTGGCCAGTGTAGTTGTAAAGTGCATAATTTAGTATTTATACATAATACAAAGAATTTTCGCTTGGTCGGCGAAGATGAACATCATGTGAGTCTACAGAGAATATGGTTTTATTGGCTTTTACACAATTTGAGTAATAATATTTCTAAGTATAAGCACCATAAAATGGGAACTTCCTTATGTGTAATGAACAACAATAATTAACATTTATGCGGTTGGTTTTACGTGATTGTTAGTAGTTGTCAGAAAAATAGCATTTTTACTTAAATGCTCTTTTAAATGTAATTTTATTTACTTGTGTATTTGAAGGATTTGTTTCTAGCAATTTCCTTTAAAGTCTAGTATCTGGTCTTGTTTTGATAATGACGTCTAGATTTATGCTCAAAGTTTTATAAACTTTACACGTACATGTACTTTCATAAAATTTATAGTTTTGACACAAGATGTACTAACAATACGTTGGAAAATGTAATTAAAATGCGTTATTCGGCACTCACAGAATAAATAGTATTGTATGTAAATGAAAGAGTCAAATAAAGTTCTTTGTAATTTAATGACAATGGTTTGTAAAACAATATCGTCTGCTACTTTCATTCACAGAAATTATTTTAATGAAGATGCTCCAGTAAGCATCCTGATATGTTATTTTTAATTCAGTTAATGAAATTAATGTCTTTTCTGTTTCTCACACATTACTTTATTTGCTTATAAAAGGAAGGTCTAATAGTTCTATCAAATAATTAAAATGTCTTTGTTTTCCAAAATTATTTATTTGTTAGATTTTTTTAATATTTTGTAGTTGGTTCATAAGCAGCATAATATTCCCATGCGATTTTATTTCAAATTTACTATATCTATTAATTTAAATTAAAATTAATTGCAGTTAAAATTAGTGTGTGTCAGCAGTGTTTTTTCTGTGACGTCATAGAAATTAGCAAAGAAATAAACTTAAGACTTTTCTTTGTACATATCGTTGAAATGGCAATTGTTTGTACTTATAACTGCTTGAAACTATAAACATGTAACAATGTTTTTGATCTTTTATTGAATAAAGAACTATAGAATTCGTTCATTTAAAGAAATCCAGAACATCACTGTAAAATTGCGCAAGCCACAAACGGTTTATTTACAAGGAGCATCCGTTATGTATATACAGGGTGTATCACAACGATATTTCGTTCGAACAATATAGAAAACTAATAAGAGTTGAGTTTTGAAATTTCGCAAATATTAGTTTCGCCTTAAGCTCTTTCGATTTAAAATAGTTTTGAATTTCTGCTTCTTCGGTTACACCGGAAATGGATATCAACTTACTTATTTTAAATGGAATACCCCATTTTTTATGATTGATTCGTATTTCCAACTTAATTTTAATGATAGTTTGTCTGATAAACTTTGCCTCTAAATTTCGCCATTTTTGAAGTATTTTAATTTTTGTGAAAAAATTGACAGCTGCAGACTATTACTCATAGCAACATTCCTAATAATTGAATGCATGCGCATATTTAAAATTTTAGAGAATCATTTTGGAAAGTATACTGCTTCAAATGCGGTATTATAAACTTTTCAAAATAATACAGGCTGATCAGAAAACCATGTTAAACATTTCATCCAGAAAATATCAATATCTTGTTATTTTTACATAGCAACCTACATTTTTTTTCAACTTTATTTGATTGCACGTTCAAAATTAGGGGAGTATGTATTTACTTCCCTATAACTAAACGTGTTAGTTTCAGAGTTATTTTGGAAAATGTATCAATTCCTTTAAAGTTTTATTTTGTATAATCAGTTAGGCTATGAAAACTCATGTAAATAAATAAAAACAAAACAAGTCATCGTTTAATAATGTCCTAAAACATTTAAATGAAAACTACACAATATAGAGAAGAAGTAGTCTTAATAATAGTTTCTAATAATCTTAAATAAAGTTTTCAAACACATCACCACCTCTTTCTAAACACTTTCTTACTCTTTTTAAAATGTTCGTACGCGTGGCACGCTGATTCATGGTACCGTCTAGATTATTGAACGCTCCTCGCACTCTGGCCACTTTCTTTGGTGGTAGCAGGTATACTGTATACTTTATCTTTAACGTAGCCCCAAATAAAATAATCTAGGGGCGTTAAATCGGGTGATCGCGGTGGAAAGCTATAAGGTCCTTTATTTCCGATCCGCCTATCATAAAATATGTTGTCTAATCCTTTTCCAACAGCTCTGGCACTATGTGCTGGTTCACCATCCATCTGAAACCATACACTACGAGCTTCTTCTGCGGATAGTGTATTTAAATTTAAATTTATGACGTTTTTCAAGATGCCTATAAATCGCTCACTATTAAAATTTTGTTCATAAAAATGCAGAGCATATATTTTGTCATGTTTAATGGCACAAAATACATTAAAACTCCAAGACTCTTGGGAACGTCGTTGCCTAACAACTCGAGGATTATCTTCGGACCAAAAACGGCTATTTTGTCGATTAGATATTCCATTTCTACAAAACTTTGCTTCATTTGTCCATATAAGATTTTTTACTTTCTTATACTTAGTATAAGGAAGTATTGTGATGATGAACATTTTCGACCTCGAGATTTTTGCAGATGTCCACGTTTTGAGGTCCCCTGATACCAAAAAAGTGGTTTTAAAAAAATGTCTGTGTGTCTGTGTGTGTGTCTGTGTGTGTGTGACCACGATAGCGGTCAAACCGCTATAGGTATCAATTTCAAATTTTATATTTACGAATAAAATCTCCCTCTTGAGAACTGATTAGATTTTGAGCAAACTCGGCATACCGGAAGTAGTAGTTTACTTCAGTGAAAAAATCGAATTTTGCAAATATTTCGTCAATTACTAAGTTTAAACAAATTTATAAAGAATTCAAATGTACTTAAAATTAAATTTGAGAAAAATTGTATTAATAAAGTTTTTCGAAATTCCGACCGGAAGTAGGTCTTTTACTCTTATCGAAAATCAGTTTTTTGCGAATATCTCGCAAGTCATGCTTTCTAGGCAGGTACATTACCAGTATAAAAGTATTTAGAACGTACTTTTAAATATCTCTTGTATAAAAAAAAATTCAAAATTCGGACCGGAAGTAACACTTTTACTCTTACCGAATAACGATTTTTTGCAAATATGTCGTAAATTATGCATTCTATATATATTTATGAAGAGTACAAAAGTATTTAGAGTTGGATTTGGAATATTTTTTGTATAAATGAAATTTCAAAATTCGGACCGGAAGTAACACTTTCATACGTATAAGAAAGTCGTGTGGTGGCCACGCCTAATTTTTGTGAAATCCTCGTCTTCTTGTGATTTCATTAAAAACCACTCACAATACTGCGCTCTTGTTACAAAATCAGCTTCATTAATATGTTGAACAGGTTAAAATTTGTAAGCATGCCACTTGTTTTTTTTCAAAATTCGATGTGTGCTCATTCTGGATGCACCTACTTCAGCCTCTGCATCCTTTAGAGAATTACTAGGAGGTGCTGCAAAGTAAGCAAATGCTGTTACCTCCACATTTTCACTATCAACAACAGGTTTTCTTTTGGTTGTTTTCGGCAAGAATGATCCGAAGGAAATGCAATTTTTTAAAAGATTGCTTATGATACTCTTGGTAGGTCTTGACCGATTTGGATATTTTTCTGCATAAACACGACATGTCCTGTCGATTACTCTATTACATTCACTATATGTTATTATTAGATTTAAAAAATCTGCGTTATTAAATCCAGATCGCGACATTATTATTATTTTTCAAGTATTCAAAAACGGGAGACAAAGAAAACGCTGTATAGCACTAGTAAATACCTTACTGATGGTAGGTAATATGATTGCAACTTCTTTTTATTTATTTACACGAATTTGCATAGCCTAACTGATTATACAAAATAAAACTTTAAAGGGATTGATACATTTCCAAAATAACTCTGAAACTAAGATGTTTAGTTATAGAGAAGTAAATACATACGCCCCTAATTTTGAACGTGCAATCCAATAAAGTTGAAAAAAATGTAGGTTGCTATTTAAAAAAACAAGATATTGATATTATCTGGATGAAATGTCTAACATGATTTTCTGATCACCATTCAATTATTGGGAATGGTGTTATGTGTAATAGTCTGCAGCTGTCAATTTTTTCACAAAAATTAAAATACTTCAAAAATGGCGAAATTTAGCGGCAAAGTTTATCAGGCAAACTATCATTAAAATTAAGATGGAAATACGAATCAATCATAAAAAATGGGGTATTCCATTTAAAATAAGGAAGTTGATATCCATTTCCCGTGTAACCGCAAAAAGCAAAAATTTAAAACTATTTTAAATCGAAAGAGCTTAAGGCGAAACTAATATTTGCGAAATTTTAAAACTCAACTCTATTAGTTTTCTATATTGGTGTAACGAAATGTCGTCGTGATATACCCTGTTTATACATAACGGATGCTCCTTGTAAATAAACGGTTAGTAGCTTGCGCAGTTTTACAGTGATGTTCTGGATTTCTCTAAATGAACAAACTCTATAGTTGTTTATTCAATAAAAGACCTAAAACATTTTTACATGTTTATAGTTTCAAGCAGTTATAAGTACAAACAATTGCTTTTCCAACGTTATGTACAAAAAAAGTCTTAAGTTTATTTCTTCGCTAATTTCTATAACGTCGCAGCCAAAATACTGCTGACACACACTAATTTTAACTTAAATTAATGGATATAGTATATTTGAAATAAAATCGCACGAGGAAATTATGCTGATCATCGTTTATAAACCAACTACAAAATATTAAATAAATAAAAATAAATTCATACGCAATGACGTCATGGTTTTTCTCTAAATGAAGGAGTTTTACCAATACATAAAATGCCTATCACTGCAACAGAAAAAAACTTAATGTTAATTTAAAGTCTATGACTTATAATCATAAATTCAAATGTTGTATTTTTCTAGAGACAACACAAAACATTGCACAAAAACGAGATATAATTAGGAATTATGATCTAAATTTTGATTCAAGCAATTGGCTCGCACGCGATATCCTTCTCTAAAGTGGACTGATTTTTTTTGCATAATAAAGCTTCTTCGAACAGGTTTAGACCATGTGCTATTATTGTGTTTTTCACCAGGTAGTATCTTTTGTAGGTTGACACAGCGGCAGATATATTACAAATCTAGAGTATTATTTCAAATATAACTTTACATGTTAGGACAGTCAACTGAATACGTTGTTCAAAAGAGAATTATGTTGTACGCATTTGATCTAATGTCAATTGTAAAACGCCGTTATTTTTCTAAAATATCGTTTGCTTTTTATATATTTTTAACCACTAATTTTCTTACAGACTTACATGTATTCAAAGTATTGCTTCTCTACTGAATTTATGTTTCTCAACAGTATCTACACATTGGCACAGTGTTAGTCGATAGTAATGTGTCGGTTGGTCAAATGTTTTGCACCAGTAGAATTGGGTCATTCCTACTGGTGCAAAACATTTGACAAACCGATATATTACTGAAATACCCAATACGCAATATTCTCTATCTATAAATAACGATTAACGATTTAATGATCCATATAATCATTAACCATATATACCTGCCAAATTAGCATTTATTAGACACGTAATGTGGTTCGAAATAGCTATACCTATTGCACTGCGACGGACTTAAAGGTCTTTATGAAGCTAAAAATGGTCTTCCCTGATATGTTTATATCTCGTTCGTAGTATGCTCCACTTTATGCAGTGTCGTCTTAGATCACAAAGACCCGCTGATATTATCTTTGGATACGTAAGTTGCAGTCTGTCTAATTCCAGTAATTTTTTCGCTCTCCGACTTTCTCAGCGGGTGTCGCTCGAATAAATTGATGGGATTGTGTTAACTCTAGATATTCTTTCCAGCATACAATCAATGGATATCAAAAAAGATTGAAGCACTGCTAGTTGTAATATTCAAAAGAAATATTAAACATATGATGTATGATAGAAGTGGAGATATAATTAAATAAAATAAACTGACTGATCGAAACAACTAGGCGCAACTACAGCGCCCGAGGTGATGAAGAGCGGACGTACTAAATTTCTTTAATATTGAATTGCGCTATAATTGTTTATGTTTTTATATTATGTGCACTATTTTTGTGTGTTTAAATTATTAGTTGAATCGTTTTGGCCAACGACATGCTCCAAAAAATTCAAATAGCGTCAAACTTGAGATGCAAAATTTAACCTGTAGCATTAAGGTATTGGCGGACCTCTATGCCAAAATGAGGAGACGCTCCATCTTGGTGAAACCAAATATTCTGGTGACGTACGTCGCCATCTTCATTTTTACGACAAAGAACCGCCACTGCTGGAACCAAATCAAATTTCAAGAAATTTGATTTGGTGCCAGCGCGTTCCCCCAACCTAACGCCCTTAGATTTTTATCTATGGGGTTACTTAAAATCAAAAGTTTATTTCAATAGACCCAACAACTTAGAAGATTTGCAACAGAGAATTCGTGATGCAACGCAACAAATTAGGCCAGATAATATTGAGCGCAGTATAGAAAGTGTTTACTGTCATGCTGGTCAATGCCAAATTGATGGAGGGGGGCACTTTGAACATTTACGTTAAGTTCTGTTGATTACTTTGTTAAATAGGTTTTTTTTTATTATTATGTTTACTAAATTCTAACTATGAAAGTTCTGAAGTAAATGTGGCATTTATTTAAAAAAAAAATTTTATGTAATTAACCAATTTTTGTACATCACCGTTTTAGCAGTAAGAAGATCTATTAAAAACTGAAAAAAGATAGTGAGGGTTGTCATTTAAAAAAATTGATGACGACGTCATTATGTAAAAACCAATGACGTCTAGGATATACGAAAAAACCTGCAGCATAAAAAACGTACATCAGAGCGCTACAAAACTAAAGTATTAAGTAGAACATAGATATAGAAAAGTAGTAATTAATAACTTTATTTATAATATTTAATTTGTAACTGGCTTTCGTGTAATAGTATTTTAGTAGTGGGAACTATCTCTTTTGGAATATTAATGAATTAGTTTAATTTTGGTGTTCTGATTATTGTTCCGGTTGATGGGATTTGTAGTGGCATTGAATCATAGTCTTTAGTTCGTATTTTGGCGGTGTCGGTTGGCGAACCGATTCAACCATACATGGTGATATTATGTATGCAGCTTTTCAGGGTGTATTAAACAAATAAATCCCAACCGTGCGATATTTGACACAATACTTCTGTGATTTTAATGGCCATACAGAAATAAATCGTTTATTTATCGTATATATTGTAACGAAACCAGTCTACAAAAAAAGAAAGGCAAATATTCGGCGCGACTGGTAAACAAGTCCATAAGCAATAAATCACATGTACGGCGAGGCGACGAAGAGTCTCGACTGTCTCTCGAATGCTTCCAGGCCTATCAAGAAGGACACTAGCGTTTTTCTGGTGTGTTCCAGATGTTTCGTATGCGTATATAAAAGCAGTTGAACCGATGGATGATTCATTCCGGACTAAGAAGTAATTCGTTCTATAGTCTCGCGCGGAACATACCAAAGTAAAGATAAATAAACATAAATAAATAGTTCCTTGAGTGATAGTCTAAGAGTAAACATAAATATAAGCAATACAAAATAAATATATTGGTGCAGTGTTATATAAGTAGAAGTGATATTAATACGGTAGTGTTACAAAAATATACGGACATAAATATTAGTAATAGAAATAAATACCTGTGTTAATTTAAATCGTAGTAGTTTAAGTGTGATACATTAGTTTTACATTTTATATTGTAATTATGTAATTTTACGTGTACCGAAAACGTTACAATTGGTGTCAGAAGTGGGATAAACAAAATAAGTGCAAATAAATAAATAAATAAATTGCAGTTCGGACACCGTACGAATTGTATTTTTTCGGGTTTCAACTATAATAACTCTTCGGAAATAATTCGTTAATCATGTAAGCCTATAGAAAAGAGTTGCATTTCATCGACAAAAGGAAGAGGCCCTTATCGCAATATCATCGTTTTAATTAAAACAGCAAATTCCCAGAAGCAGAATGACATTCAGTTAACCTTCCATCCTATATCTTGTGTATAATATTAACCGTTGCAAAAAACATCAGCTGTCCATGTACTATATGGCCCTATATAATTACGGTTGTTACCACCAGTTACAGTGGCACATGACAAATACTCCAACAATATTGTTCATATATTCGATAGACAACAAACTAGATTATTAAGAAAAAACAGGAAACAAATAAATACCTTACTTGTAACATTTATCAAATTTGTATTTTCTATACATATTTTTTGATAAATGTTATAATCAGTTACTTATATTTACATAAAAGTAACACATATGCGTGGTTGACATGGAATGTTTTTTAATGCCAGTACACATTACTGTATTGGAAAAGGAACACAATAATTATACAATACAATTACCTTGCGTGTTCATAAATAAGTTTTAAAACTTCTAATATCAGGATATACAATTGCCTGATTGGTTCATATTGAAATGATCATGATAATCTTCAAATTAAATAACCAGCACCATGCAGCTAGCTCATTATTGTAGTTTTAAGTATTTATATTATATGCGTATGGACGAATGACATTTGTTGGATTAATACGTGCCACATAACGTATTGTATAGCAATGATTAATGACCAGACATTATGCATGCTTTTCAAGTTTTAATTTAAAATATAACTTAAAATTAATCTTCATATAATTTAACGTTCGTGTTTTGAATTCAATATTATTAAAGTAAATTAACGTGTACATATATATAATACTATTTTAACTCTAATGAGTAAAATAAGACCAATGCGTTTTTCTGTAACAACAAGATTTATCAATCTAAGAAAAATTGTTCATAAAAAGTTTTTCCACTTTTGTTTTAGATAAAATTTAAACCACTCACCTGTAACAACAAAAAAAACAACATTTAAAGTCTCTATTACAGGTTTAGATTTCTTTTAATAGTACAGGGTGTCCAGAAAGGGTATGGGGTATTTGTAAATTTAATTAAAAAAAATTAGGTGTGGCCACCACACGACTTTCTTATACATATGAAAGTGTTACTTCCGGTCCGAATTTTGAAATTTTATTTATACAAAAAATATTCCAAATCCAACTCTAAATACTTTTGTACTCTTCATAAATATACATAGAATGCATAACTTACGACATATTTGCAAAAAATCGCTATTCGATAAGAGTAAAAGTGGTACTTCCGGTCTGAATTTTGAAATTTTTTTTATATAAAAGATATTGAAAATTATGTTTTAAATACTTTTATACTCGTAACGTACTTGTCTTAAAAGCATGACTTGCGAGATATTCGCAAAAAACTGATTTTCGATAAGAGTAAAAGATCTACTTCCGGTTGGAATTTCAAAAAACTTTTTTAAGACAATTTGTTTCAAACTTAATTCTAAGTACATATGAATTCTTTATAAATTTGTTTAAACTTAGTAATTGACGAAATATTTGCAAATTTCGATTTTTTCACTGAAGTAAACTACTACTTCCGGTCTGCCGATTTTGCTCAAAATCTAATCAGTTCTCAAGAGGCAGATTATACACGTAAATACAAAATTTGGAATTGATATCTACAGCGGTTTGACCGCTATCGTGGTCACACACACACACACACACACACACACACACACACACACACACACACACACACACACACACACACACACACACACACACACACACACACACAAGAGAGAGAGAGAGACAGACATTTTTTAAAAAACACTTTTTTGGTATCAGGGGACCTCGAACCGTGGACATCTGCAAAAATCTCGAGGTCGAAAATTTTCATCATCACAATACTTCCTTATACTACGTATAAGAAAGTAAAACACTACAAGTCAGTAAAATATTTTTTTATTTTTAATCTTTAGACAAAGTTTTGGAAAATTAAGTGGCAAAGATTACGTTGTCCAAATGTTGACCCTCGCGCTGCTGGCACTCCTCTAACCGAACACGGAAATTAGCCGCCACGCGTCTACACATCTCTCTGGAAACGGCGGCCATTTCAGTGCGGATATTGTGCTTTAATTGCAGTAGAGTTCGTGGTTTTTTTGCATACACTTTCTCTTTAAAGTATCCCCATAAGAAATAATCAAGGGGTGTAAGATCGGGGCTTCTCGGGGGCCAGTTGATGGTGCCTCGACGAGAGATCACTTTTTCCGGGAAAAGTTGATTCACAACCTCAAGTGATTGGTTTGAGGTATGGCACGTGGCGCCATCTTGTTGAAACCATGTTTCCCCATTTACGCCTTCAAACTCCTGCAGTTGTGGAACCAAAAAGTTTCTTAACATGTCGCAATACCGTTCACTGTTTACCGTAAGTGCTCGCCCTCGCTGGTCTTCAAAAAATATGGCCCAATAATGCCTTCACCAGACATGGCAGCTCACACAATCACTTTTGGACTATGTAATGGTCGTTCATGTTTCTGTCTTGGATTTTCGTTGGCCCAATAGCGGCAGTTGTGTTTGTTCACGTGACCATTTAAGTGAAAGTTCGCTTCGTCACTAAACAGAATATTTTCGAACGTTGGGAAACGTTGAAGCATTTCATTTGCAAAATTCAACCGGACAGGATAGTCGGTGACATTCAGGTTTTGAACAAACTGAATTTTGTAAGCTGTAAATCTTGCTTCAGAATCTTGTGCAACGACGATTTTTTAATGTTCATTACTTGAATGCGTTTGCGAACTGATTGAGACGGATTTTCACGTACTGAAACACTCACTTCTTCAATCGTGTGTTGGCTTCGAACAGAGCGCGGGCGACCTTGATTGAGAATTTTTACAGTCGAACCGGTATTCTCAAACATTCGAATCCATTTTCTGATGATATCATCCTTCGGTGCATTTCGTACGTTAAATTCTGCATGATATAAACGTTGCGCTGTAATAATGGAATCACCATTGCGATAATAGGCGCGTACGCAAAAAGCACGATGATCTCCCGGGTACTCTTCCATGGATACTGTATCTCCAAAGAGCAGTGCAATGACCTATCCTTACCCTACCCCTCCAAACTGCGCCGTTACATGGGCAGCGCAGATACAAATACCCCCCACCCTTTCTGGACACCCTGTATTATATTTAGTTTTTAAAATCTCTCTGTCAAACATGACATTTCTGAAATTCTATGGTTACTATAAATTAATTAAGAAAAGCTATAATACTATTATAATAATTTACTTTATATCTCCCACCCTCGAAGAGAACAATTGCAAGTAATTGTTCGATTAAGAAATAACTGTTACTGGAATATGGTAGAAATTTGATTCTGCCTTCTTGTGTCCGGTGTCAACTTCATATATTGAACTAGAAATCTTCCTTAAGATTTTGTATGGTCCAATCCTCAATTCATCCATTTTCTTTCTATTCAGTCGACTTCCGTTTTCTACAAAAACTCTATCTCCCACTTTGAATTTATATTCTTCCCTATGTAGATCATATATTTTTTTTATTATAGTTGTGAGATTTTATTGAATTTTCAATGGCTAGCTTTCTATCTCTTTTCAGATCTTCTTTTGTGCATCTTGATTTCAATTGAAGTGGCAGAATGTCCACATTTTCGCCTTCTAAAAGATATTTTGGAGTAAACTTCGTGACTATATGTTCTGTTTCGTTATATTTTTCTACACATTTTTGTGCAACAGTTGTCCATGCCGTTTTCTTGTCACCTTCGTTTATTTTACATCTTATCTTATTTACTAGAGTTTGATTCCATCCTGAGGAATTGCTGGTTTAAAAAAAAACATAAAGCAGTTGTGAAAAGTGTTAATAACTCTGAATTAGAAATTGAATTAAATAAGGAGAATCAAAAAAAACTAGAGCTACCACCATTAATAAAGATAAAATTGCTATTAAATTATATTTTACAAGTTTGTATTAACGAACAACCCAGTTCGTTAACACTGCGCCAGTTGCAAGAAAAGTACTTAAACCAAGGGCCTCTTCTTCATCAGCGATTGATAGATCAACTTTCATTATACTGTTAAAAGAGTGTCATTTGTTCCTGAAAGAAAAAATGAGGTGTGGGCACCACACGACTTCCTTATACGTATGAAAGTGTAACTTCCGGTCCGAATTTTGAAATTTCATTTATACAAAAAATATTCCAAATTCAACTCTAAATACTTTTGTACTCTTCATAAATATACATAGAATGCATAATTTACGACATATTTGCAAAAAATCGTTATTCGGTAAGAGTAAAAGTGATACTTCCGGTCCGAATTTTGAAATTTTTTTTATACAAAAGATATTCGAAATTAAGTTCTAAATACTTTTATATTCATAGCGTACCTGTTTAAAAAGCATGACTTGCGAAATATTCGCAAAAAACTGATTTTCGATAAGAGTAAAGGACCTACTTCCGGTAGGAATTTCGAAAAACTTTTTAAATAAAATTTTTCTCAATTTTAATTTTAAGTATATATGAATTCTTTATAAATTTGTTTAAACTTAGTAGTTGACGAAATATTGGCAAAATTCGATTTTTTCGCTGAAGTAAACTGCTACGTCCGGTCTACCGATTTTACTGAAAAACTAATAAGATCTCAAGAGGGAGATTAGACACGTAAATACAAAATTTGGAATTGATATCTACAGCGGTTTGATCGCTATCGTGGTCACACACACACACACAGACAGACACACAGACATTTTTTAAAAACCACTTTTTCGGTATCAGTGGACTTCAAAACGTGGACATCTGCAAAAATCTCGAGGTCGAAAATTTTCATCATCACAATACTTCCTTATACTACGTATAAGAAAGTAAAAATACCCCGGGCGTTATTCAAGCTCGCTTTAATTACGCAGTGCAGTATAACAGAATGGTGAAATGTTCTTCGATGACGAATACATAACACAAATATATTCTCGCGTTTCATACGGAAGATCTGTGAAAAATACCAGAGCATCAAAAATAAAAGCACGGTTAAGAGGGCGCAATTATTCTATTGCCGCTGCAATGAACGTAAATTCCTTGTATTTGTTTGAAATTCAAGATGTGCCCTTTAATGTACTGCACTTTTCTGAATTTCTCACAATGTTAATTCAACACTTACAAGTGAGGCAGTACTGGCCCTTATTAGAGGTCATGGTTCTTTTTCCAGTGTTTCTTCCTGCTTATAGCCCTTTTCTAAATCCAATAGAAGAGTTATTCAACCAGTGCAAGCAAATAATAAAAAGAACACGGACAACGAGTGAAAATGAATTATATGAGGCAGTACACAATGCATCTGAGCGTATAAGTCCACAAAATTGTTTCAATTATGTTCAACACATGGAGACATATATTTACGCAACTGTTTACAAAGAAATGAAATTTTGAATTAAGTTATGTTTATATTACATAGATGTTACACTGTGTTTGTATCTAAACACAAAATCAATTTCTCACGTTAATGTATAAATTGCTATATTTTTTCATAAAATGGTAGAAGTATACATACCTACATATAAACAAGAAAAGCAATTGATTATAAAGGGAAAGTGATTTGACAAAAACGGAATTTCATTTGACAAACTTAGCTGACGTTTTAAAATATGGAAAGTCATTTGACAAATAGTGAAACGCAATTGAAAAAAGCGGAAAAGCAAAAAAAATGATTGTATTAAAAGTACAAAAAGGAAAAACAAACTGCTTGTTGGAATGAAGAAATAGAACAGAAAGAGAAAAAGCAGCTATGGAGAAAGTACTTGTTAGCAAACGAACACTGATGCTTATGAGGAATACAAGATGCAAAGTAAACAAAGATAAAACTACAATTGAGGCAGCAACAGCTATGGAGTGGGAAGTGTTTAGAGATTGAATGCAAACCATAAAAAAATCGGTAAAAGGTGAAATCAGATCCCCATAAGAAATATTAAGAGTAAAGATGGTGTAGTTATCACCGAGGCAGGTGTTATCATGGAGAGCTGAAGAGAATATTTTATACGATTACTCAAAACAGAGGACATGCCTGTAATGCCTCGGATAGCTGAACCATCGATCTCGGGTGTAGGAAAAGAAGAAGAAAAATGATGCATCCGGCAACGATGGAACAAGACCGGAAATGTTAAATACAAGGGGAATGAAGGTACTGAATTTATTATACAGAATTATACTTACAGCATGGAAACATAAAACTATACAGAAAGACTGGAAAACTGCAGTATTATTCCCTGTGTACAAAAAAAGAAAATTTAATAGCTGGAAAAGTATCATGAGCTGCCCTTCTTGTACTTACCATATATGATAATCCAAAAGAATTATAGAAGAAAAACTAGTGAATATGATAAAAACCACAATGGGGGATTTGCAGACAGGATTTTGAGAAGGTAGATCTACACAAGACTAGATCTTTGTAATTCGCCAAATAGCTGGAAAAAAGAACAAAACAACAATTACATGTTTACTGTACTTACCTGGGAAAGGCAGTCGGCAGCTTGCAGAAGGAATAAACCTGGATGTTCATGAGCTAGAGAGGGATTGACGCGAATTGTTGTACCGAGTTTATATGATAAGATAAAAATGTAGTAAGAGTTGGAGATAATACTCGACACCACAGGTAGAAGAGGTAATTCTCGGGTTTCTCAGAATAATACAGGGATAAACGGGAAGCATTTAAATAGCGTGTTTTTCCTAAATAAAGAATTTTACAATACCAAAGTTTCTTGTAATTATGTATACCAATGTTGACTAACACCAACTTCTCGTTGTCATTTTATCTCTTCTGTATAAGAAGAATATACTTTATTGTATTTCATTATTATAATTAGAAGTGACATGAGTTTCCGTAATGTTTATACAGGTTTGCCCTACGATTATCTTGCATGCGGCTTTCCGTACATAACACGACAGGAGTTGCCAAACCGTACCTACCTAACAGATACACATACGCGAGCCGACAAGTAGACCTTCAGCGAAACTATATCAAATAACAATTTTAATATGAAAATTAGAATACGTAGGTTTTCTATAAGTCTAGAAGTCTAGACTATTATACATTAACATATATACGTACGTGATTAAAAAAAACTATGACATATGTTGTTTACATTACAACTAGCTCATTTCTGGATAATGACTATCAATAACATTTAATTAAAACATAATTAAGTTTCGTTTCAGACAACAGTTGCGTACCTGCAATGGAGTAAGAAAAGTATGTAAATTACATATTTATGGGGATATGTTGCTAATATAAATGCTATAATTGAAATTATAAACTTTATTATAAAAGTAAATGTAAGTCAATGTCATCATACGTTTGCTACTGGAATGTCGGAAATATTAGATCTAGTGCAATTCCGAGATCTCAGTGTGAATGATTTAAATAGCAAAATCGTAATGACCCAGTATATTATAATTTACAGTTGACAAATACTATATGATACTTGATTCACATTACGAAAGATCTACAATTACGTAAGTGTATTTTACGTACCTACGCATGATGAGTGTGTTATGAAAATGAATTACGATAAACTAATTATTATATAATTTACATTACTTTTATGCCGAAAATAAATACATTCGAATATGAAATGATGACTGCAGGCGTCATTATAACATATTTAGGGATATAATTGATATATAATCAGGGTCAGGTAAATTGTATATACGAGGTAGGCGCCATAAATTCACCTGATATACAAAAAAGAAACTTGGAACAATATAAGAATTTTTATTTTTCAATGTGATCTCCCCTAACTTCTATACATTTGTTACAACAATTAATTAATAATTCGATACATTTGTAAAAATAATCTGAAGTTTTTCCGTCAAAATGTTCTATAACAGCTGCTTGCAAGGTCCTTTTTTAAATTAGAACACAAAAAAAATCACAAGGAGCCATATCCGGACTATACAGTGGATGTTCCAATTCTTGAAAGCCGCATTCGCGGATGGCAGCTTGTGAAATGGCGGCAGTATGGACGGGAGCATTGTCGTGCAATAATCGCACACCTTTTGTCAATTTTCCACGACGTTTTGCACGAATACTGTCCCTTCATTTATGCAATAAAGACGCATAATATGTGCCGTTCACACTTGTATTGCGCTCTTTAAAGTCAATTAACAAAATCCTCTCACAATCCCAGGATATTGTGGCCATCACCTTTTTCATTGTTTGAACGACTTTCGCCTTTCTGAGACGAGGTTCATCAGGTCGCCGCCATTCCATGGACTCCCTTTTCGATAGAGGATCGTAAAACAGAACCATTGTTTCATACCCTGTGACAATGGACTCCAAAATCGGTTTTGGGTCGTCTCCACACATGTTTAAAAACAACTGCGCACATTCGACTCGACGTTCACGTTGGAGAGCATAAAGTACGTGACGAATATAAAAGTATTTAAAACATAATTTTCAATATATTTCATATTTCATATTTATTTGTCATCAAAAGCTTACATGACATGTCGGTAAAAAAGTAAGATAGTAAATAACAAATCAAACAACAGTGCAAAGCCACTGATACATTAAGACAAACAACATAGAACAAATACTTAAGGATAGACATCCAATACAATATTAAATTTCAGAATTTACCGTACAAAGTTTATAAAAATAGGTAGAATCTATTATGAAAAATTTCTAAATTATATATGTAATAATCGCTGGCAGATGCTAGAGTTTTTTTGCTAGAAATTCCTGTACACTGTAAATAGTTTCTTCCATCAACATTTCCTTCACAGCCCTCTTGAATTTTTGATGACTCATCCGCTTGTAAGTGTCTGTGAGGCAATTATAGAGTGTAGCACCCCAGTAATTTATACTCTGTTGTGTCATCCTCAGCCTATGGTGGGGAATAACAAATTCTTCTTTGTGTCTTGTTTCATATTTATGGAGATCCATGTTCTTGGTGAAACGTAATGAATTTCCATGCATAAACTTTAATATTGTTAAAATATATACACTCGTGATTGTAAGAATCTTCTCCCGCTTGAAAGCACTTCGACAAGTGTCCTGAAACCCGAGTCCACACAATACTCTTACAGCTTTTTTTTGCATGATCAGCACCCTCTCAGCCTCGGCAGACATCCCCCACAAAGCGATTCCGTAGGTAGCTGCACTGTGAAAGTTGGCATAGTAAGCACATTTAGCTGCTTGATGAGTAGATATATCCTTTGTTCTTCGAATAGAATATATGGACCTGCCAAGCTTATTACAGAGGGAGTTTATGTTCTCAGACAAACTCAAAGCACCGTCAACCATTAAACCCAACAAGCTAATAGTGTCTCGACCGCATCTAGCAGTAAACACCATTGATTGTGTTTTCTCGGTGTTCAATTTGAGTTTATTTACCTCGAACCACTTTTCTGCTGTTCTCATAGCAGCTATTTTATTTGATGAAACCTCTTCCTGTGCACCTCTTATAAGTATGGATGTATCATCCGCGTATATACACACCTTACTCTTTGCGATGCTACTTGCGATATTTTGCGGCAAGTCATTTATATATATAATAAAAAGTAGAGGTCCTAAAATGGATCCCTGGGGTACCCCTGTATCAATTTCTCTTTGTGCAGAGAACCTCTCCTGCCACAGCACTGTTTGTCTACGATTCCTTAAATAAGAGTGCAACAAACTTGTGGAATTCCCCTGATACCATAGAACCACAACTTCTGAAGAAGTATCTCATGCGAGACGCAGTCGAAAGCCTTGCTAAGGTCACACGCCAACAATTCAGCAGAATCCCCATCATCCACTGCACCCAATACACCATCAACAATCGATGTTAGGGCCGTTACCGTGGATCTCCCGCTTCTAAATCCATGCTGTGAGTCCGAGAATAAGTTGTTCTTTTCGAAGAAGTTCATGATTCTATTTTTTATTATAGTCTCAAAGATTTTTGAGAACACTGGTAAGATGGATTGGGATAACTTTAGCCAATTTTAGTTCGTCAGGAAAGACTCCCCCATTCAGACACGCATTTATAATATAAGTTAGTGGGATAGACAATTCTACAGCCAGTTCTTTCAGTATGGTTGTCGACATACCATATATATCAGTAGTTCTTTTGTTTTTTAGAGACTTGATTATTTTAGTTATTTCTTCAGGGTATGTGTTCGTGAAAAAGCAAGACGCGGTGCAGCTTGGTCCATTTATGTTTAACAGGGAGGCCACACTAACGCCCTGTTGTGGAAGATCTCTTGTTAGATTTTGCCCTATAGTGACGAAATATTCATTGAATTCCTCTTCACCAATATTAATCCTGGTAGTATTTGTATTATTTTTTTGCCTTCCAGTTTCCCTCTTAATAATGTTCCAAATTGCTCGTTGTTTGTTACTTGATTTTGAAATGTATTCCTCATAATTATTCTTCTTGCTATTGTTAATTAGATCTACATAATCTTGTTTTATACTCTTGTACATTTGCAAAATGTTTGGCGCCTTTGTTACTTTATAAATGGTATTTAATGCATCCAATTCTTCCTTCATTCTTTGTAACTCTTTGGTATTCCATTTTATTCGGTTCGCATTATTTATATTTATTCTTGTTTCTTTTAGCGGTAAGCAATAATTAAAGATGTTCATAAAGTATTTATGGAACGTGCTGTACATCTCCTGTCCGTCACTAGATTGCAGGTTTTCCCACTTTTGTATAAAAAAAATTTCGAAATTCAGACCGGAAGTACCACTTCTACTCTTATCGAATAGCGATTTTTTGCAAATATGTCGTAAGTTATGCATTCTATATGTATTTATCAAGAATACAAAAGTATTTAGAATTGGATTTGCAATATTTTTTGTATAAATGAAATTTCAAAATTCGGACCAGAAATAGCACTTTTACTCTTAGCGAGTAGCACTTTTTTGATAATATCTTGCGAAGTATGCATTCTATAGAGATTTATTAAGAGAATAGAAATACTTAGAATAGGATTGTGAATAATTTTTGTATAAAAAAATTCTTAAAATCCTATAATTTGAAACGCTCATACGTATAAGAAAGTCGTGTGGTGGCCACACCTCATTTTTATGTTTAACCGACCCTATAGCCTCCTCGGTTTGTTTCCCATTGCTACTTCACATCATCCTTCTCATGTATGCGGGTATGTAATATTTACAGCAGCCACTATTTGAAATAATTTATGTTTTGTGTAGGTATTAATAGTGTCATCGATGTATTCGACATCTCTTTAAATAGCTGGTCTTTGAGATATAACGGCAATTCGTTTAGCTCACTATGTCAATCACCTATGTTTCCGTTAATAACAAGAATTAAAATTTATTTGATTAAATCGACGTCTATTTCTACTATTTAAAATTAAGGAAAACAAAAAAGAAGTATCCCGTTATGGAATACCTTAAATTGTTAACAGCGGAAACTATTTAATTTTTTAAGTAAATTGAAAATTACGTAGGTAAATATTTATATTAATATACTTTCTTAAATATTATAGGAATGGAATGTTTTGCACACACTCGTAATATATTACAAAAGTTATTTAATGAATAGTAAAACAATACACCGTGTGCTTTCATTAATGTTGTTTTATCTAATTCTGCAACGGTAATTGTACACCAGTGAGTGAGTTTCATTCAGGTAATTTTCGTGTTAAGGTATTAACATAGAACTAACTTTATAATTCATATACAGATATATATTTTATTTCCAGAGCTTCTGATTATCAGATTTAAAATATTCTTAAATTGAAAATTACCTAATTTAAGAATTATGTAATTACCTAATTCGTTTCTGTACAAGAGGAAATATATTGATCGTGTTCACTTTACTATTTCACAAATGGGTTCATTTCAGAAGCGTAAACGAGGGGATTTGCCACTAATTACAAACGTGTTTTTTGTGTTATCTTGGAAAAATTAATTTGATTTCTAAAAATTGTTAGTTTATCATTTATTTTGTCATAATCATTCATAACCAACATGTTTCCATTAATTTCAGTATTTTTGTAGTAGTGAATCTAGATATGTAATGTTACAGCTATACTTGAAAAGAACAATAATCGTGAAAACTATGCCCAATTAAAATAATAATTCATTCCCATAAATTACTAGATGTCACGTAAATGGGTTAATACGCTAAATAATGTGTTAGTTTCGTTATTTTCGAGACCGCTATCGATAATTAACATTAATCATCACACAACAAAGTACTCGAAATAAAAAAAAACTACGCAGAGGTAATTGGTGTAATGAGAGAGTAAATATTAACACAATTTTTGCCTTACGTTTCATTTTTTTAGTTGTTGCGTCCTTCAAATTCATAAATTAAAGAAGATCAAATAGAAGAGTCCCTATCATTAAAATTTAAGTAATATATAATTTCGAGACATCATTATTTACAGTTAGATTTTAATCACGTATGAAAAGTACCCTAGTTGCAGCAAATTGTGGATTATTTGATATATTCAGAACTCGTACGTATTATTAAAGCATTTTTCTAGTTTGAAGCAGTTTGTAGATAAGAAAAGAAGCAGGTGCATTCATTATTATGGCTCCAGGTTAATTTTTACACCTGCCTTCCCCTTAGAAACTACATTGAACGCAATCTATACGTACCTACCATTTGTAATTAACATCCTTTTCAGAACCGAATAGGACACAAGAAAAGTTTCTCTTGTTTATTTTTTGTAGCAATTGTGGCTTTATTATGACTGGAAGGAAAGATTTATTTATTGGAAAAAGCTTATGTAGTATATTCTAAAATAACAAGCCAATATAATAGCATTTCTTTTTACTTTCTTATATACAGTATCCGGAAGTATTGTGATGACCAAAATGGTCGACGTCGAGATAATCGCAAATGTCCATGTTTTGAAGTCTCCTGATACGAAAGGTGGTTATAAAAAAATCTCTCTCTCTCTCTCTCTGCCAAGCGGCTAAAGCTTTATATTTACGGGTATAATCTCCCTCTTGAAAACTGTTTTTCAGTAAAATGTGTAGACCGGAAGTAGTAGTTTACTTCAGTAACAAAATCAAATTTTGCACATATTTCGTCAACTACTGTGTATGAAAGTATTTAGAGCTCGATTTGGAACTTTTTTTTTATAAAACAAATGTAGGAAGATGTTTCTAATTTGCTGATATTACTTATGTGTAGTAGTTCTATGGCTCTTTTATTGCATGGTTGGCCAATAAATTCTTACCATGATTTTGTCCCGGAATTGTTGCCCAGTAGTGCTTATGTTTTTCATAAACCCAATCTTTGACGTGGCCTCGGGTCATAGTTTTGGGTACCTGCTGGGCCTATGAGTCTTGTTTCTGATCCCCTCCTAGCGAATTCATCAGCTTTTTCATTACCCTCGGTCCCTCTCTGCCCTGGCACCCAGATCAGTTTTACCTTATTCCGGACTGCTAGCAATTTAAGTTCTTCGGGGCATTCTCAGACCAGTCTTGGCTTGATATTGCCTTTAGTGCCGCTTGACTGTCAGATAATATAAGAATCCGCCGGTGACTGACGGCATTCCACACTGGAGTATAGCATAGATCTCTGCCCGAAACACATATGCATACCTCCCCAGTGCATAGTATTTGCTCTAACAGTGTAGATTCCTGCTCCACTGCCAGCTGCGGTCTTCGACCCGTCTGTGTACCAGATCTGGTCCCGCCTGCTAATACCCAGCATACCATTCTCCCATTCGATCTTTCTGAAAAGTTTACTTCGAATGGTGTGTTTAGGCTATATCGCTTTACCATGTGGTCCGTTTTCATGTTTAAGACATCTCCACCCACAAGGTCTGCAATTGCCATGTGTCCCGCCGTTCTATTAAATTTGGCGTTTTTCAACTATATCCTAATGGCAACCATCCTGGCCTCTCCCTGTATCACAAGGTGAAGAGGCGGGAGACTCAGGAGGGCCTCCATGGCTGCATTTGGAGTGGTCCGCATTGATCCGGTTATGCCCAAACAGGCAAGTCTTGAGTCTAGTGTTACTCCTAGATACTTTACCTCCCTCGAGATTGTATGTTTTCTCCCCTCAGGGTTTAGTAAGTTTTTCAAAAACCTCTTAATAAAGGTGTTGATAGACCGTTTGGACTTGAGTCACAAACTCTTTGTAGACGATTCTATCGACACTTTTATCGGTTCTTGAAGATGACAGCTTTCTGCTGCGTAGTTAATCTTCAGTCAACTCTTCCTTCTGAAAATACCTTGATCCACCAGAAGCTTGAGCTCTTGACAAAACAAGGTATCAGTAGGCCTGCTGAATTTTTGCAAAAGTCACTATTTTTAGAACGCACTGGACAAAACTCTCTCACGGAAAAAAACGCTACTGACAACCAGATGACTCTAGCGCATCACAAATTCCGCGTCCCAAATGTATCCAGATCGAATGCTACGTTGCCAGTCACAGTCCTTAGTTTACACATGTCATTCAATTGAATTATATTTTCGTTTAGAGTTATGGCCAAAGTTTTTAATTGGGGCTATTTTCAGTAAACATGGGGCATTTTCAGTATACATTTTATCGAGCTTTAAATTTAAAAACCAAATGGTAAAGTTCTATGTAATTTTGTTTATTAAAACAATATAATTTTAAAACGAAAAAGTCGTTGATAAATAATGATTCTTAAATAATGCTGGAAAACGGAAGAAGTCATAAAGTTTCATTTGAAGGAAATTTAGTTAAGCGTTATCAGTAAACAGTTGATTTGTTTTATGGCCTTCGGATGTGTAGAAATGACAGGTGAAGATTAATGTGAGGATAATAATCACCTAAATGGTAGTATTATTAGTATTTATATTGCCATTAATTTTATTTTTAAAACTGTCCCATCTTATTTACATCAATAGTATAATTTATATATTTTGTTTCTTGAGAAAATATAATTTCATAGGCTCATTACGGAAACAATTGTAAATTACCTTCTGCACTGTGCAATTTAGTAATTTAATTTAATGTTATAAGAGTCAATACGAGAATTTTAAAACAATAAAGAAGTAGGTACTTTCCAAGATAATTGCTAATTTAAATTCTTTTGATTTACAGTTAGACGACGCAGCCTTACAATTATACAAAGATGGAGACTATGGTTCTTATTTGGATTTAGAAGCATCAATAAGTGAACAACAAGAAGAGTTTGAAGAATTTCAATCAAGGTAAGTGAGTATAATTGGAAAGTTATTTACATATTGCTGTAACTGCAACATAGCTACAAAATTATAAAATATTGTAATAGTTTATTTATTAACTTTATCCTATCAGCATAACATTTTTAATGTTCTTATGACTTCTTGCAGTGATTTTCTTCTTATGTTCTGATTCACCTCTTATTTAGTTTTGTTTGGGATAAGGGCAAGAAATTAAACAAGATGTCTAAATCTCATATAAAAAATATATTTACATTCAGAAATAACGATTGTTATTAACCTTGACTTTTATAGATTTTTTTTCTATAATAAAAAAAAACATTTATACTTACTTTAGAGTTATAATGTTTGTGAAATACTTATATATCTATGATGGTAGCTGAATGTTCATCTTGTTTTTTGAAATTTTTAAAATATTATTGATTCTGGTTAATTTGTTTATTAATACGATGCCGTCACTATTTTACCAAAACATACATTCTCACATAGTGCTTCAGTAATCTAGAATCTTGCAAAGTAAATGCTTTGATATTGGTTCATACTAATCGGTAACTGTAAACATTCCCACATTGTATCTCTAGCTGCTTAGCATTTGGCAATCAAAACATCCCCGCTTATTCGTCTTAATTTATTTGAAATAAAGAATTAAGTGATTAATTGATACTTAATGATTCCCAATGATCTACTAAAGGCAAATATTTTCCCATAGTACCTTCAGCATGTTTAACACCATTAACTACTTTTTTTTATTATTTCATGAAAGACTAAATATCATTATTAAACAAGAGAATATTCATCTGATACCCAATACAAAGAAATATTTTTATCTCATGACTTATTTCATTTCATCGTACATTTTATCAAATTCTATCTTATTTACATCATCCATCTTAAAATTAATGATAAGAAAAATAATTAACTCAAGAAATTTGTTTTTAAAAGAAACTATATTAAAATTGAACTCTAGATCTTAATACAGATTATCCAATTGTGAGTTGATAAGTAGTGCATATCGACCCTATTCTCACTTTCGCTATATCAAATTTATTAATCGTTTACAAAATTAACGTCTTTACTGCACGAATTACAAACTTAAAATCTACAGGTCTAATCCTGTTTTTCCGCTTATATATTAAAACAAATGCCTATCGACTATTTTAGCGCCTCTATTCTTCAATTAAGTTTTAGGTTGGTATCTTTTTCAAAAACGTTCGTGGTAAAATTTTCTTGTTCGTTTTCTTTAGGTTGTCACATTCAAATTGACACACGTAAATCATCTTGACAGTTACACACTAATGGCGATACTTCAAACTGTTTGTTATTAAAGTCTTTCACAAATTTGTCTGAGAAATTCTTCGATCTGGTAATACTGGAAAAACGTTGTATACGACGGGAATTTTTGCTCGCACTGGGAAGAACGGTCGCCTCCGTCACATTCTCCCCGATTTCTAACCATGCTTTTTCCTCAGGTAACACGTCAATTTATAGAATGCTATAAACAACATTAACATTGTATTTTTCTTTTGCAGGTTTTTAAACCACACATAACCATTTCTATTGTCTTTGACACCTTTGAGCTACCCATACAAGAACTAACAAGTGTATTTTGAATTCATATTGTTATTTACACAAGATATTCTTATTTACGATCTAACACTTTCCACTGGAAATGTTATAATATCCTTTCTTTATTTTTTTTTATTATAAAGAGTACGTATCTAATATATTTAGTTTTATCATTATTATCTTTCTTATGAATTGGTACCATTATGCATGTTTAAAATTCATATTTATACGTTCTAGATCCTGTTATCTTCTCGATCATACCTGATTTCTCCTTGTTCATATAACTTAATAGCATTTAAATGATTTACTCTCTTTATTGTCCCATTCTTCAACATAACTCTCCCTCTGTTATTCACTCTCAATACCTTTTACTTTCTTATACGTAGTATAAGGAAGTATTGTGATGATGAAAATTTTCGACCTCGAGATTTTTGCAGATGTCCACGTTTTGAGGTCCCCTGATTCCAAAAAAGTGGTTTTTAAAAAATGTCTGTGTGTCTGTGTGTGTCTCTCTCTCTCTCTCTCTCTCTGTGTGTGTGTGTGTGTGTGTGACCACGATAGCGGTCAAACCGCTGTAGATATCAATTCCAACTTTTGTATTTACGAATATAATCTCCCTCTTGAGAACTGATTAGATTTTGAGCAAAATCGCCAGACCGGAAGTAGTAGTTTACTTCAGTGAAAAAATCGAATTTTGCAAATATTTCGTCAATTACTAAGTTTAAACAAATTTATAAAGGATTCAAATGTACTCAAAATTAAATTTGAGAAAAATTGTATTAATAAAGTTTTTCGAAATTCCTACCGGAAGTAGGTCTTTTACTCTTATTGAAAATCAGTTTTTTGCGAATATCTCGCAAGTCATGCTTTCTAGGCAGGTAAATTACGAGTATAAAAGTATTTATAATGTACTTTTAAATATCTTTTGTATAAAAAAAATTTCAAAATTCAGACCGGAAGTACCACTTTTACTCTAATCGAATAGCGATTTTTTGCAAATATGTCGTAAATTATGCATTCTATATATATTTATGAAGAGTACAAAAGTATTTAGAGTTAGATTTGGAATATTTTTTGTATAAATGAAATTTCAACATTCGGACCGGAAGTAACACTTTCATACGTATAAGAAAGTCGTGTGGTGGCCATACCTCATTTTTTGTTGTTGAATAATGGTCCATTTCTTAAAATGTTTAAGGCTGTTGAGTGAAATTAGGTTCTGTAGTTTTGTACTCAAACCATATTTTGTGCTTGTCCTTTCTACAAAATATAAAGTGCATTGATTGATTTTGTGTTTGTCTTATGCCCAATCTTTATATTTATTTAACTATTATATACCAACAACTTATACATTTTGAAAATAGAATTATCCTTAAATGTTGGCAACCTATTGTACTTGCAAGTATCTGTTTTTGACTAATACCTTAATTTTCAAATAAACGATTTTAAAAATAAAATTAGTATTCTTTTTTTCTTAATAACTAAACGAATTCTCAAGATTATTATTTTCGATTATGTGAAGGTAACAGCAATATGTATGTACGGTTGTTACAAAAAATAAAAATTAGTACGCGCTGTACATGAACGAAAACCACTTTAATTTAACCAGGAAAATATTAAGTTTTTAAAAATAAAATTGGAAAATAACGGTTTATATTCAGAAAGGATTTTACTTCACTAAATATAATTTCAATTTTTACCTTAAAACAAATCAACGACCGAAAAATTCATGTTGAAACTTTTCCACAGTAAATAATGAAAAATTCCAAACACAGAGTACATAAAAATAGTTTATCAGTACTAATGTTTTGTTATACAATAGCTTCATCAGGTGATGAAAAATATAGTATAAATTTACAAAGACTAGACGCTATGTCTAACAAAATAGTTATTTACGAAGCAAGTACGTACTATCGGTTTGCAAAAAATCTTGGGACACGGTGTTGCCTTAGCCACTATCAAAATTCTAAAATGTACATATTGTGAGTGTACTCAGCTGTCACATGCTTTAAATTAAGCGCTGTCACTTGACATTATATTTCCATTTTATCAATGAAATTTACATTAGGAAAAATTCAGATGTCCCAAGATGTTATGCTAACCGACTGTACACTGAAAAAGAAATGTAGCACTTTCTACTACAATTGCGGAACTTCTTACGATAAATTATAGTAACATAGGCTCCAAGAACAGTTTGTAGTATTCTTCACAACAAAATTGTATCTTAAAACTGTTGTAATTTTTACCAAAGAACGGAGCAATATTTTACACAATACTTTGTTAATATATATAAAAGTAGGAATAGCATGTTTTTCTAAACATATGTATATAAATTTTACTCCAAATTTATGGTGGTAATTACTACCAATTACTGTTATATTTCCTAAACATTCTTGTAAACTAAAGCATTGAATTTACTATCATTCACCATAGAATATAGCAATGAATAGTATAAATTCCTGAAATTTCACTACAAATTTCTATTGATTATTAACATTAATCTTCGTCGTTTTCCTAAATATTGTGGTAAATTAAACCACATTTTGTGTAATTTTACTCCAAATTTTTAGTGATTATTACTAGCATTATTCGTTGTTTACGTAAACTTTATGATAAATTATACTATAGTATTTATTAATTATTTATATTAGTATTTAGTATTGAGTACAGTAATTTTCTGAAATTTTACTCCAAATTTGTAGTGATTAGTAAGTCACCAGAAATTTTTAGTAAAATACTCAATTTACGATAAGACTTAGTATATATATCAAAAATTGAAGGTAATAATTACTACAAGTTTTGAGTAAAATTTCAGAAAGCTACGGTACGGTACTCAAGATACCGTATTCTAAATACTATCTTAGATAATTCGTAAATACCCCAGGAGGAAAAGAACGAATAATTAATTATATTACTATAATAATTCGTGCTTTTCCTAAATATTGTGGTATTGACGAATTATCTAAGATAGTATTTGGAATACGGTATCTAGGCTATGATAACTTTCTGAAATTTTTCTTAATACTTGTAGTGATTATTGCCCCCAATTTTTGTTATATGTATATCCTTGTCATAAATTAATTCAGTATTTAGTAATGAGTACATACGATAAATTTGTGGGTAAATAAATTGTTAATTATAGTAAACTTACTAAAATTATACAGGTATGTTGCATGATTACTAAAAAAATACTTACCGTTTTCATACTAATAAAAAATATGGAAAATTTCAGCATACATAGGATGGGTAGCAATAAGGCGATTTTAATAAAATATCAAGAATCATGTCTTATGGTGTTCTAGGAGTTTCCGAAAAACTTAACTCTAGAATTATTTGTATATTAATCACAAATTATAGACTGTACCAGAAGATGCATTGCTTGAGAATATATAGCTTTAAAGAAAAATTTCGATATCTTGGTAGTTGAAATTGATCGGCTTAACAAGTTATTAAGATCTTGCATGTTTCTGTCTCAATTGAAAAAAAATATAATTGTTATTATTATTATAATTATTTGCTGTAAGAAAAACGTATGTAAATTTTATTACTATAAAGTGTAATTTTTTTTTAATGTACCAAAGAGCCAGTGTTTTTTGCAGTTTTTACAATCGTGTCGACCGGGAAGTACTCCTTGCTGGTCGTGCGATACATGCGCGAAATGTCACTTTATAGGTGGTGAGTACAAAAATAACTATTACGAACCAAGTGCGGGAAGACTATGTTCCCGCAGAAGCGCATTTTGAAAGCACGAGCGACCGAAGGAAGCGAGTACTTTTAATTACGCGAATTTCTTCACTCAAGTGGTTTGTACAATATTTTTTGTACGTGCATTAAATTAAAAAAATATTATTTACTAAAGTGATTAGTATCATTTTAATCAATAATATTTTTTTAATTTAATGCTCGTACAAAAATATTGTACAAACCACTTGCGTGAAGACATCTTCTACGCATTCGCGCAATTAGAAGCACTTGGTTCGTAATAGTTATTTACGAACCAAGTGCGAGAAGACTATGTTCCCGCACGAGCGCATTTTGAAGGCACGATCGTAGAAGATGTCTTCACGCAAGTGGTTTGTACACTATTTTTTGTACCAGCATTAAATTATAAAAACATTATTGACTAAAGTGATTAGTATCATACCTAACCTTAAATTTAAGCATTTCATGTACTACGTACCTATTACTCACATTTCCATTAAGTTTAAGTTATTATATTCTTACACATGACGTATTCATTATTATATTTATAACTGTGATTTATAGTGAATTCATTGCATTTTGGGTTTGATTACAATTAACTGTCAATGTGAATGTTACTTGAGAAATCATCAAACAGATGTCGCCAACAAATTTGTTGCAATTACTTCTATTTCTCTTTTAATAAAGAAAAGTCGAGGGAAGTAGCATTTGATAGACTTAATTTTATTACTATAAAGTTGTCCCAAAGAGCCAGTGTTTTTTGCAATTTTTACAGTCGTGTCGACCGGGAAATACTTCTTGCTAGACAAGCAATGCATGCGCGAAATGTCAATTTATAGACGGTGAGTATAAAAAACGTTTTTATGTACTTCTTACGTTAAATATAAAAATCATCATTTTGATATATTGACTTCTTTTACAATAAAGTAATACGTGTTCGTTTAGATATTTAATGATGTGAAATATTGAAAATATTACTATTAAAATATCATCGTCCTAATTATTGTCATTATTAAAACATCCTGTCAGTAAATGTAATGTATCATACCAATATAATAATAACCTCTGCTGTGTATATACATACATACCAGGAAATACGAAATAAAGCAAATTTATTTAATTAAAGATGGAGTAACACCATTCATAAAGTTCTCACCATTCGATATAGGGCATATAAATAACATATGCGATTTGTTCATTTTGTAGTTAAATTGCTTCCGTGTCATTAATGGATTCCTATCTGTTTATATTTTCACCAGGCAGTTTTTCTTATATCGCTATATATTTGCCAGTTACATAGAGCAGACGTATTCCACTTTCCAAAGAATGTCTATAAATTCATTTTCATTTTAAAACATGTTGATATTTAATTTCTAGTTACTGTAGTTTCCTTAATTATCCTTATACAGTGCTATCGAGAAAGATTGTAGACCACGTGATCAGTAATTTTCTAAAATCTGGTGATTATCGTGTTCATACGTTTATGAGATTCGCGTATCGCTAGTATTTGACAGTAGCGTACATTTTATTCACAAATAATGCTGTCATTGTTGACGCTTTTAACCATATTTTACATAAAACATTCAATACTACCAACTGCCGTTAATTGGGTTGCCTAATTTGGTAGTCACGTGGTCTACAGGAATTGTTGATATCTCTGTAGCTTCTAAATACTGTACTGCCATGCAAATATGTGAATATGTGTATTTTGTGTGTTGCACTACAAATTAAGTAATATGGTGCCGCACTTATTCATTTAAGTATTGTAATTCTATGAAAACTAGCTATCCATCAATCTCTTTGAGCTTGATTCCAACTCTTCGCATCCGGTTACCTCTTTTCTTCCAATTTCCTGTAAAACGCGAGCACTGCCATGATGGTTTTTCTAGTGTTCGTTATCATAAGCTTTTGACGAATGAAAGCAGTTCAAATGTCATCACGAACTGAAATTGATCGATCGTTTTGACGATTGATAGCTTGCAATTGAATGTTCGTGCGAGAGCCAATATTAATTAAACGTCAGACGGATTTTTGTCTGTCAATTGTGACGTTTCCTATAATATTTAAGTCGACCTAATATGGATGTTAAGTTGTCATTGTCAGCTATGCCGACCTATTTTATTATTCAATACGGACATTTTGCGTAGATCCTAGTTAAATTTATCGGTGTTAGAAACGGTAATATAAAAATGAAGTTGGTGACGTAGATGTGCCCAACTATCCTTTTTTTCGCAGTCAATCTTTAACTATAACTCCATTTTAATTTTATTTTAACAATACGTGTACTACATTTATTAATTCTGATCAGCACATATAAAAATCAGCTGGGTAGTGTTGCATACTTTATTTTTTCTGAAGAAGTGATGTTATTCTGTATTAAAGTACTTCGCGATCTTAAAGTAATTGATTGTTATTAAATTACCATATATGATTAATTTCTGTATCGGATTGTCTTTACATGTAGTAGTAGTTCCATTACTAAAATAGTAATTGCTTAATCTTTAAATCGTTAAATTAAATGTGATATGTATGTATTATGTATTTATGAAAAGTAAAGTGTTACAATTAACATAGATTTTCACGACAATAGGCAATATAAATAAATTTATATGAAGTTCGTTCAAAATAGACATTAGGCGGTTTCCTTTTACTAGAGATCTGAGCTGAGATAAAGTGATGTGAGTGTCTCTGCTCACTTGATGTGAGGAAGGTTCTGACCAACCTCACTTCGTCTCAGTCAGCTGATTACAAAAGGAACGCGTCAAAATATAATCTCAGCT
Organism: Amphimallon solstitiale; assembly: GCA_963170755.1. Classification (NCBI taxonomy): domain Eukaryota; kingdom Metazoa; phylum Arthropoda; class Insecta; order Coleoptera; family Scarabaeidae; genus Amphimallon; species Amphimallon solstitiale. Next base: position 182,024,785 of record OY720675.1, read on the forward strand.
AAAGTGAAGTGATATTATCTGAGATTTATGTCAAAAGGAAAGCGCATAATATCATCACTATATAGGAATCGGTGTTATTGGGTTTGTCAATTTTGAAGTTTTCCGGCAAGTGTAATTGTGATTTAAAATTGACTGACCGCTTTAAGGGTTAACTTTAAACTTTTTCGCACACTGCGTCAGAAGTTAATTGGTGTTTATAAGTTCCTATAAACTTCATCTTTTTACCACTACATATTTACATCGTGTCTGCTCATTAGCGACCATGTAACTGTTTGATAGAAGATATTGAACTTGTAAATTTAGAGTCTTCAGTCATCAAAAAGGAAAAAAAAGAAAATATTGTTACCTTCTTGTCGCTTCGCGTATGTTCTCAGGTGATTAGCTAAATAAATTCACTTTTCATTCCCAAGCTGTCCAACATTGGCCCGCTTTCTGACTTTAAAGTTTGACAACACGTCGATGATAGTGACTGTTCTTCCTCGATATTTTTTCGATACACATCTCTCTATCGTCACATCTTTTGTGTTTTCAGTATTTAGTCCTGTTAGGTCACAGTATTTTTGAGACGACATACTATGTCGATTGCACCACCGAGACTATTATAGCAGCAACTAGCAGTGAATTCTGACGTTTCCAAGCAAGTGTTATCGCCTATTGATCGTCTTGACGGTTCATAACTCGAATTGAATTTTCATCGCAAGTCAAACGTCAGATGTATGCTAAATTCGTGATCGATGAATTTATTGCCATTTAGTATATATACTCCTTTAATTCTTTCATTCTATTCCGATATTTCCAGTATTTAATGAACGAAACCTGCAAACGTTTAAGACTGTAATTTCTAAGTGTTACACCATAGGTATAAACATATTCATATGTAGTTACTGACCTTGTGGCTTCAATTCTTTTCACCTTAATTTACAGCCATACCAAAAAATCGAGAAATCGCTTCTGTATCATTTCCTTCGGTTCAGTTCACGTGTATATTCTCAAATGAAAGCTAAATTGATGTTCGATTAAATTAATGCCGTTTAGTATATTATTTAGTGCTTACGTATTTGATTCTCTCGATCTATATATTTATTTGTCTTAGATTTTTCCAGTATTTAATGACAAAACTTGCAAATGCTTAAGATTTTAATTTGTAAATGTTATACGGCATATATTCATATGTAGTTACTGACCCTGTATTGTCAATTCTTTCATTATCAATTTACGACAGGGCTCGTTTTGCCGGTGTTTTCTCTAAATGTCGATTCTTCTACCTTGTGGATGTCCTGACAGTTACAAATCGGGATACGCATGACCATTTCACGCATTGTTATTAAATTAACATCCTTTTGTTATGAGAAAACGTCGAGACAACTGGAGACAACTGTCATCGCAAAATGATGTTTGATGAATTGACGAAGCTGTCGCCTACTTTTGATAGCGAGATCCGCCTGCAGAGAGTCTCTAAATGAACCGTACCTTCGTTATAGAAGTACTTGGAAAGTGGAGATTGCTGCCGAACGTTACATACAAGTCCATTCTGTCGATTACTGAGCCTTCGTGGGCAGGCGAAACCTCGATAACGTTGAATTCTTTCGTGAAAGTGAGAACCGTGAAACTTTTCGTTGTCTCTGTCATATCTGACAATATTTGATTTTTCAAGTGTTTTTACTTTATTTTCGGCCACACCACCACCGATTTTTATATACGTAAGCCCACGGTCCCTTTTGGGAGCCTCTGATCTCGAGCGTGGTGCCGCCAGCAGCCACTAAATATAGCACACGCAATGTAGAAATGTCCAGCCTATACGTACCCAAAGAGGGAACGCTCCCGACGCGATTTCCTGGGAGGAGTTCACATATCGTTTTGCCTTTTTTGAGGATTCGGTTAAGCTATGGCTTTTATTATATATAATTTATAATATTTTCATTATTTTTAAATTATTCATATAATTTATTTTATAACCACCATTATGTAGGATATAAACCAAATGTAAATTAGCCTGGTGTGTTCTACTGTTAGATTATTTTCCTTTAAGTCCTCTTGATTGATAATGTATGTATGCTCTCATAAGTTTTCCATACATTTTCTATCTTTCAAATTTATTTTGTGTAGATGATTCAATAAATTTCTTTTAATCAAAAATGCAATTTATAACTTGACTATAACTTATCAAAGCTAAAATTATTTCTCAATAAAAGTGTCTGGTTTCCATGCACTCTCTTAACAAGTATCGAATCAAGGCTAACTCTATTAGTTTACTTTCTCATTTTCCTGTATGTAGTATAAGGAAGTATTGCGATGATGAAAATTTTCAACAAGATTTTTCCAGATATCCACGGCTTGAAATTTCTTGTAGCGGTAAAGTGGCTTTTACAAACATATCTTCTCATTCCTCATACTCTCCCTCTCGCACTCTGACCTCGATTGCGGCTAAACGGCTAAAGCTATCATTTCAAACTTTATATTTGGCAGTATAATCTTTTTCTCAAGATTTTCAGAGAAAAGTGCCAGACCGGTAATAGTAGTTTACTTTAGTGAATATATCAAATATAATCTCGTCAACTATTAAGTATAGACAAATTTCTACAGAATAGAAAAGAGCTCAAAAGTGCTTTCAATCTTATCAAACAGCATTTTTTCGCAAATATCTTGTAAGTAATGCATTTTTCACATATTTATTAATAGAATAAAAGTACTTAAGACAGAATTTATAGCGACATATAAGAATTACGTTTTATTTTTCATATAATAAACAAATTACTTTTTCAATATGTGTAAGTTTGGTGTACATATATACTTCATAATAATAATAATAATAATAATAATAACAATAATAATACTTTATTGTCACTGATCACAAATAGGATATCGACATTGTCCTTAAAATTATGCATGTACAAATGTAAAAGTTACATATATGTACTTATACATATATAATATATTACAAACAACAAAAATAGGAAAGGAACATCTAACATTAAAACATTTGTCGTACCAATAACATAGAAACATTTACTTCATAGGGTTTTTCCTAAAAGAAATCCTTTAAGTATCCTTATAAACATCCTTGAACCGCTAACATTTTTGATATTGTTGGGCAGATTATTAAAAATATTGACTAAAAGATAGTCCTATCATTTTACATTTTTATGCATGGTATAAGGACTGTGATGACGAAAATATTCGACCTCGAGATATTTCCAGATGTCCACGTTTTGAAGTCCCCTGATACCAAAGAAGTGGTTTTTAAAAAATGTCTCCCCCCTCCCCCCTCTTTTCCTCTCTTTCTCTCTTCCTCTCTCCTTCTCTCTCTCCCTCCCTCTCTCCTTCTCTCTCTCTCTCTCTCCCGCTCTTTCATTCTCTCTCTCTCTCTGACCACGATCGTGGTCAAACGACTATAGCTATTTTTGTATTTACGAATATAATCTCCCTCTTGAGTAAAATCGGAAATAGTAGTTTACTTCAGCGAAAAAATTAACTTTTATCAATATTTTGTCAACTACTAAGTTTAAACAACTTTATAAAGAATTCAAATGTACTCAGAAAAGAATATATATAAATACTTGTGTATAAATAAATAAACTTGAAATTTATTGCATCGCTTTTGCAATGTGCTTCATTTGTAAAGCCTACTCTTACATTGGAAACGTGCCTAGATTTTATTTCTGTATTTTACAAATATTTCAGAAGTAGTTGTTTTCGTGATTTCGATCAGTACCAGGTGTTTAGTGGGACTTTTCTTCGGTATCTTTTAGGAAACCACGTCTTATCTATCAGTCAACGTACAGATTTGTGAAAATAATTTAGTGGTTCGAAAAACATGGGTTATTTAACTAACGTTTATTTTGCATACGGCAGGTAATAAAGTATATTAGATTTAATTTAGAATTTACATAATTTTACACTTGAGTCTGCTAGTGCAGCCAGAAATTTTGAAAGCTTTATTAAATGATCCTAGCCTGGCGGTCATTATTAATTGCAATTATTGTTAGTTATTTAATACCATTTATTGAATGGAGCTCTATTGAAACGTGCTAATTCGTTTTACAAGAATTATAATTCTGAGTTTGGATAAGTTTGATAGAATAACCCAGCGAACCTAAAGTACGACGTTTCGAAATACAAAGTCAAAATCCTGTTTTTCTTCCATATACGTATAGTTCGAGCTGTTCTAGAATGGAAAGGTACCAATTTAATGCAAATTTTTCATATCATATCGAAAAATCCAGATCTTCTTTGAACTCAAGAGGCGTTTAATTTTCTTATACATAGTAAATTTTCGACCTCGAGATTTTTGCAGATGTCGAGGTTTTGAAGTCCCCTGGTACCGAAAAAGTTGTTTTTAAAATGTCTCTGTCTCTGTGTGTTTCAGTGTGTATGTCTATATTCCAAATTTGGTATTTACTAGTATAATCTTCCTCTTGATATCTAATTAAATTTTCAGTGAAACCGGCACACCGAAAGTTGTGGTTTATTTTAGTGAAAAAAACCGAATTTTGCCAATATTTCGTCAACTACTAAGTTGGAACAAATTTATAAAGAATTCACATGTACTCAAAATTAAATATCTAACAATTTTATCAACAAAATTTTTTTTAGAAATTCCTTGATCTTTTACTCTAATCGAAAATCAATTTTTTGCAAATATTGCGCAAGTCATGCTTTTTAGACAGGTACATTACGAGTATAAAAGTATTTAGAACTTAATTTACATTATCTTTTGTATAAGAAAATTTTCAAAATTACTCTTATCGAATAGCGATTTTGCAAATATCTCGTAAATTATGCATTCTATGTATATTTATCAAGAGTACAAATGTATTAAGAGCTGCATTTGAAATATTCTTTTTATAAAAGTAATTTGAAACTTCGGACCGGAAGTAACACTTTTCATCTTAGCGAGTAGCACTTTCATTCGAATATTTCGCCAAGTATTTATTCTATAGAGATTTATTAAGAGATTAGAAGTACTACAGTAGGATTTTGAATAATTTTTGTAAGAGAAATTCTTTAAATTCCGACCTGAAGTAACACATTTACTCATAGGTTTCTTTTTCAGAAGGTAAAAGTATTTAAAACTAAATTTAGAACAACTTTTGTATAATTTGAAACGCACACACTTATAAGAAAGTCATGTGGTGGCCACACCTCATTTTTTCTGTGAGGCTTGCTGAAGAGCCAGTTTTATAGTAGATTCGAAATTACCCACTTAGAAAGACAGTTTCCTGCATTACATCGGTAGTGGCAAGCAAGCATTGGCAGTTCCAAATACAAGACTGCCAAAGATTGAAATGATGACTATCTGTGCAAGGGTAATTTTAAATATAGAATGAATGAATGAAAGAAAATATTCATATAAATAAATGTAGTAGTTTTCAAACTTATCATATCAATGGCGAACTTCCGTTATTTTAAATACTTGTGATGTCAATTGTAATAATAACTATAATAAGCAATGTATCAAAAATATAACATTGTCTATCGCAGAAAACGCAACATTTTCATTAGTAAGTAATTTTCCAAATAAGTATTTACTTGCAGCTCGTATAGTTTTATTAAATTTATATAAATAGTATTTTTACAGTGATATATCTATATATATATATATGAATAACAATTTTTCTTAACTATGAGTAACCAGCATCATAAAAATAGATGTAGGTGTTATTCATCATATTTTTGTAATCCTGAGATTACTTTCAAATTCTTAAATATACTTTCTAAGATGATATTTTGATAATACATTGGGAAATGTAGTTTACTTTAATATTAGCAAGCTTGTGATACCAATTTATTACACGTGTCTAATTTTCGCGTATCAGTCGCCCTAGCCCCAAATTCCATAAAAGTCCACTTTTAGGAAATTTGTTCCTGTAACGGATCTTATGCTAAATTTGGAAAAAGAAATTGTACTTTATAGAAATAATATTGTTTTTATTGTGCAATTTTGCACAATAAAGTGCTACCCTCTTGTAATTAAATTAAATTGGCCGAGGCCTTAAACAAACGGTACCCAAAGAATTCCAAGAAGGTAGTGAATTAAGCACCACCACGGTAATTAACCTTCTTTTTTAAAATTTTAAAGGACGCTTGTCTATTAATTAATCACCAACTTATAACACTCAGTCTTACCTCTTACTTCCCCAAGGGTCGATGTTAAATATGGGAGTCAGCACTGCCTCCAGCTACAGTCAGAGAAGGGCGAGTTCGAACACCGTACTAAGTCGAAGGTTATGATGTCAGGGCGCCTATCCGTAATAATGTGCTGAGCCCAACAGATATTCAGACCCCGGACCAGATCCAATATAAAACCCCCAGGTGATAAGTAAATAAGACCAATACACACTCATTCAACTTAACAAACAGTTTATTAAAATTTAATCTCAGATTTCAACAGCGTATCTCCAGTACTGTACAAAACCGGCTATATATAAAATCTCTAACTTCCAAGAGATAATTAAAACAATCGCAAAAAAAACAATGAAGTGAAACACAGCGCAACTCCGTTGCAAATTTTCAGTGACGTGATATTCCAAAATTTAGAAGTTCAATAAAATAAAATAAAAGGTGAACACAAGATCAACTTAAAACTAACATTGATTCACCAACAATATTCTTATAAGTACACAGTAATAAGGCAATTTGCCAAGAGTCCCTCCAAAGTCGAACAGTTTGATCGTATAATGCAACACGTCAACCAAAATGAAACACTCTGTATACCAGAGGCATCCGACAATCTATTCGACGTTAGAAAACTGACTCTAAGTTGTAAAATATCTAATTCTATAAAAGAAATAGCGCTAGTTAACTATGCTTTACAGGTAGAATATGCAATTAAATAAAATTCATTAGTTTCTTACGGAATTATACTAAAATTAAATTACAATCATTGATTAAATGCATCAAATATTATCTACGAATTTACACAAGACCGATGTGAGGCCACACTGCCCACACACATCCAAAATTTAATTCAATTTCTAAATTCAAAAATAAAAATGGCTACGTAACGTCTCCAAAAATGTCAAAGTAACCTCCAAAATGGGGTCACTATTGTTAATAACTACGTTAAATTAATTAATTCAAAAAAACATAAAGGCTCACAGGCCATAAGAAGTTAAATTCGGAATTTACGATTACTTATTTGATAAATTAGGCCGGAAAATTGAAATTCACTGTTCAAATTGTACGATATTGACACAAATTTAGTCAAACTGTTTAGTCAATTAAATTCTACCCTCTGGAGAATAACAGAGAAAATTTACACAGTCACAATACCTTTAAACATCACATCCACAGCTTCCAAACACGACAAATCCTACGGATCCACACGTTACCAGGAATATGCCCTTCTATCTTCGGCTTACGACACCTCAAGTGATAGCGTTCGAAGGCTACAGTGTACCAATAAACTGCACCTTAAATGTGCCCTCACCGCAAGATTCAACAACAAGTCCTGGCACCGTAAAATTACTAGCACGTGTTTCTCTCGTATTAACTCCAACCAACAATGCTCAAATGAGGTTATATCAGGCCTAACACCAGCAGCTAAATTGAATATAGAAACGACACAAATTAGGATCGATTAGACACGTGGAAAATATACTTACAGCAGCTTAACAAATCCCCAAGCACAGAAGAAATATCCTCTTCAGACTCAAATAAACGTCAAAAATTTACCAATAATCCCTGAGAATCACAATAAAAATCCGCTTTTGTAAGCGATTATCGACGATAAAACTTAACTTTCCATATTCTCAAGGCAGCTAAGGGAAAAGATTCTGCTCTGTGGTGTCCAACCTTTCGCAACGACCGTTAAAAATCAAAAGAGAAAGAACCTAATATGCCAAGCCTGACTATGAAACCCACAACGACAATTGTGCTAAAAGAGCGAACGATCCAACTAATACTTTGAACGTACGACAAAATACAGGTTCAATTAACCATAGAAAAATGGAAAATAATTATTAATAATTTGTTGCATAACTCTGGGCCGAAAGAAGTTCAAAAAGAAGAAGTTAGTCAAAATTAAAAGTAACAAATTAATTAAATTAACAACATACGCCATCTACCCAACAATGCCCGTATACGTTACACACACCTGCAGCAAGGCAGACGCGTGAAACAGGAATCTTAAGCACTTCTACTCCAGATGGCAGTAGTAGTAGGAAGACGACATAAATTAAATCAAAACGAATACGTACTCCGACGACTAAAAATAAACCATTAAAGGATATAATACAACCCCAAAAAAAAACGTAACAATTCCTCCCTTACCACAAAAGGTTATTTACTTGTAAATTACCGTTAAGCCAAGAGTTATGAAACCAGGAACTGGACTGTGCAAAACACAACATATAACATACGATACAAGGAACCAAGCAAAATCGACAACGACTAGGCAAAAAGGAAGACAAATGTGCGCGACCATGTCCGACAGCAAACGCAGCACCAAACGCTTGACCAAAACCACCACGCGGTCCTTCGGCATTCAGCCGGTACGAGGAATTAACGAGGGATAAATAAAAAAAAATGGGTGTCGAGATTCTGCACAGACGCGCCCCGAGACCTGACCAACCGACAGCCCAGTACCACTGATAGCATCAAAAAGGGAATGGAGTAGACGGGTTACGTTACGGTGTGCCCGGCCGGCGGTGATCCTTACGACGGTCGAAGGCACAGGAAATAGGAATAGATACTACCAATAGACCAAGATGCGGGAAAGGCAACCCCCGGAACGACACTCTGCAGACACGCGACAGTAAAAGAGAACTTTGGGTGAGGCCCTCGGTATCTCAAAACAAACAAAAATAAAAGGTGAACTAAAAATGGGTTTATTACTACAGATACGGGATACAAAGCGGAATAAGGAGAGGTATTTAAAGATAGGGTAGCGCAGAATGGTGAAACTACTAAAGACACAGACGGCACGTCCACACGACAAACGTACATTCCGGAAACACAACAATTGAAGATCGCCAAACAAAATAAACATAGCAAAAGAAGTTTAAAGTCTGGACCGGCGTTGCCCCGACTGAAACGCTGAAGGCGAGCGATAAGCCATAAGGCGAAAGTCAATATCAAATCCTGGAAGTAACATTTTGACAATAACACTAGCAAAAGAAAGTCGCCAGGACACGACCCTTGGAAGGCTGAGAACTATCAAATAAAGACCGTTCTTCCTTATACCTTCTCAAATAAACGTCTAATTCAGGAAGAGAATGTCAGTACGACATATACAACACGATAGAATAACTAATAAATGCAAATTCTAGACCATACGATACGTAACATAATCCCAAAATGGTAAAGGTTCTAGAACTGCTATACGGTACGAAGTCATAAAATCGTTATTACTTAATCGTAAACACTACGAAATCATAATCGGTACGGAACGTCAAATCAGTACGGAAGAGTCGAAATCGGAACAAAAGTCAGAATCGGTACGAAATACATAACTATCAAAGTTACACGGAAGTCGAAAATAATAACTTAACTAACGTAAGTTATGCGGTACTCAAAGGTAACATACAGAGTTACACGAAATTAATCCACCCAAATCAATCGTCGCTGTGTGGGCTATCGACAAAACATAGGGAGAACATCCCAATTCAGAACACGTAAGGAAATACGTCGAACCCACGACAACTAAAATTGAAGATGTTAAAAGAAACGGGGGACACTGAGAATTTTTGGGACGCCTTTTACGCCCAGGCATTAAACCCACAGGTATATTCGTTAGGCCTACCTGCAAACCGAAAGACTTGCAAAGATTAATCGTCGTTAGGTTGTGCTTTAAGATGTTCAACACTCCATGTACCCGGAAGTACATCACCATCACAATTTTTAAGTTCATAAAAGTTATTAGATATACGGCGGTGAATCATGAAAGGACCAATATACTTATCTGCTAACTTCGCAGAATAAAATTTCGCAGCATCGGACAAAACAAAATTCTTACGCCAAACCAACTGATTAGGCAGGAAGGAGACAGGACGATGTCTAAGATCGTAACGAACTTTAGACTTCTCATATGCTTTCTGTAGACGGTTCTTAATGTCACTATAGAGTCTCGAAAAATTAGAAGATCGACACATAAAATCTTCCGGATTTCTTTGACACGTTTCGACGGCATTTTCGTCATCCACAGGAGTATGGAAGTTACGTTCACCAGTAAGATACATTTCTCTGCCAAAATTTACGAAATAAGGAGTATGACCAAGAACCTCATGTTTTGCCGTGCGAATAGCACAAGATATTTTCGGAAGGAATAGGTCCCAGTCACGATGATTATCGGACACATACGATACCAACATAGTCTTAATAACACGATTAATGCGTTCAACGGGATTTGCTTGAGGGTGATAGTACGACGTATACGAAGGACTAACCTTGTACTTCTCTAAAAATTGACGATATTCCCTAGAACGAAACTGAACACCATTATCGCTAATAACCTTACGAGGAGTTCCAAAAAGTAAAAATACATGATTTTCTAAGAATTCTATGATCTTATTAGTCGAGGCTTTCCGCAAAGCACACGTTAAAACAAACTTACTGAAACAGTCAGATACGACAAGAATATAACTAAAACCACGTTTGGTTCTCGGTAACGGACCCACAATATCCACACTCAAAACGTCCCAAGGTCTGTCAATGAGAGAGTGACCTCCCATACGACCAGCAGGTTTACGTTGTTCAGGTTTAGTTTTGATGCAAGTAGGACAACGACGTACATAACGGATTACATCATGAACCATTCCAGGCCAGAAATATTTTTGGTAAAGACGATGAAGAGTTTTGAAGATACCTAGATGACCAGAAGTTGGTACATCATGGCAGGACGAAATGATCTCAGAACGACGTTCTTTAGGAACTACTATCTTCCAATCCTCATCCTCATTGTCAAAATATTTGTTAGAAGGACGTACAAATTTACAAAGTTGGCCATTAGCTATCTGGAATGTAGGGTATTTCTCCGGATTCGTTTTGACTGCTCTAAGTAGTCTGTGATACCACTTATCGGTTGATATGACGGAAATCGAAATAGAATCAACGACAGGAACCGATCGAGAGAGAGCATCAGGTACAACATGATCCTTACCTTTACGATGAATTATGTCGAAATCATATTGCTGCAGTCGTACAGCCCATCGCGCGAGTCGACCACTAGGAGATTGTAACTTACTTAACCAACATAAAGAATAATGGTCCGTAATGACGCGGAAGTGCGAACCCTCTATGTACGGACGCAACTTCTCAATCGACCACAAAACTGCTAAGCACTCTTTCTCGGTAGTCGAAAAGTTCCTTTCCGCACCAGTAAGCGAACGACTAAGATAGCAGATTACTCTTTCCTCGTTATCGATACTTTGAGTTAAAACAGCACCCAACCCAAAATTAGAGGCGTCAGTTTGTATCGTGAACTCTTTGCTAAAGTCAGGACAAGACAAAATAGGAGCTGAGATTAAATGTTGACGGATTTTTGACCATGCCTCGTCACAAGACTGATCCCAACGGAAAGGTTGATTTTTACGTAACAAATTTGTTAAAGGACCAACGAGAGAAGAAAAATTTGGTATAAACCGACGATACCAAGACGCCATACCAACAATACGCCTAACGCCAGATACTGAAGTTGGTGTCGGAATTTCAAGAATGGCTTTAACTTTGTCAGGATCAACCAACAAACCCTGTTTATTAATTACGTAACCCAAATATTTCAGCTCATCACGGCAAAATAAACATTTCTCACGATTTAGAGTGAGACCAGCAGTCTCTATACGGGAAAGAACTTCACTTAAAATTTCCAAATGTTTTTCGAAAGTGGGCGTAACAATGATGATATCATCCAAGTAGACGAAGACATGCGGTTCAAATTCAGGACCTAAAACCTGATCAATGAAGCGCATCCAGACGGCAGGAGAATTTGAGAGACCAAAAGGCAAGCGACGACACTGGAACAAACCCCGATTAGGGACAGTAAAGGCGGTATAAGGTCGAGACGACTCCTCAATAGGGATTTGCCAATAGGCGGATTTAATGTCCAAGGAAGTCAAGAACTTAGCATCACGAAGTTTATCCAAGGTATTCGTTACATAAGGCAAAGGGTAGGCATCACGTTCCGTAACTTTATTGAGCTTCCTATAGTCAATGCAAAATCTATAGGTTTTATCTTTCTTCGGAACCAACAAAATAGGAGAAGACCAAGGACTATTAGACTTTTCAACAACACCCAGTTCTAGCATGTGATTCAACTCTTTATCGACGATTTTCTGCATAGCAGGAGAAATAGGGTAATATCTTTGTTTAATAGGCGGACCATGGACAACAATACGATGTTCCACTAAATTAGTACAACCTAATTCTTTAGTCGATTTCGAGAAATGATTGTTAATGAGTTGATCTAATTGTTGTTGCTGAACGTCAGAAAGAACATGTTCAATTCCTATCGTATTAATCGAAGCAGGTTCAGACGAGAATACCCATTCACCACGTCGAAGGTCAGGGACAATACCCATAATTTTCCAGAAATCCGCGCCCAAGATCAACGTATGCGGTAAAGAAGGGACAACCAAAATATCTATAACGCTAATTTGATCACGAAGACCCATAGGCACTGAGATTTCACCCAAAGATCGACACTTCTGTCCATTTGCTACAGTACATACCGTAATTTTAGACTTCAATGGAATATTCATGGAACGTAAAGTATTCCAACCAGGACCCCCTAAAATAGTGCGTGAGGCGCCAGAGTCAAGAAGACCTAAGAATGACCGATTAAAGATTGACACATTTAAATAAGGACGTTCGTCCCCACGAGCGTTCGCGAGAATAAAATCTGTCTGATTCTTATGTCTACTATTCGTCGAATTATCAAAACGGCGTCCCAAACGACGACTTAGGACGTCCGACGAGCGTTTCCCGAACATGAAGGACAAGACGGAACAGTCACATTTGGTTTACCACAACGGAAGCAATGTTTCTTACGAGGTCGTGAGCATTGACCCGAACGATGACCCACAACTCCACAATTCCAACACTTGAAGGGAAAAGAAGTCTTAGAAGTACCAGCCTCCATAACATTACATTTCACAGGAACCTTAGGTGCCGACACACAAGCAAGGTCTGGCTCAAGTGATTTGCCACGAGTAGGAGGAGGAACATAAGCTTCGACTGAAATTCTGCGAGCTTCAAGTTGTTTACCATATTTTAAGAGTTGGGCGATAGACGTGATTTCAACTAAACCAAACTGTGTCTGATAAAATGGCAAAAGATTTTTCAGCATAATCTTAAGCTGAGTAGCTTCAGGAACATTAGTACATAGACGTGAGAATAGATTTTTCATCATGGAAACGTAAATGCCAATCGACTCAAGAGAACCCTGAGTTCGATGCTTAATCTCGTCAAATAATCGATCATCATAATCGGGAGCCAAAAATTCAGTCCTCAAACCATCCAATACATCAGACCAATTAAAGAAAGAATCTTTATTAGCACGATACCAAATCAAGGCATCCCCCGTAAAAATATCTATAGCGGAATTGAATAAAATTTCGTCAGTTGAATGACGCGCGACCTTAAGTTCGTTCACACGTTCAATGAAAGCATTCACAGACATTTCGCGAGGGTTTCCCGAAAATTTTAGTCCCCACGTCGCGACAGGAACAGGTCTCAAAGGCGAAACCGGATTGGCCACAATAGGTTCGGATTCCCCATCACTAGATGACTCTTCGGACTCGAAATTGACTAACGGTCCTCCGGTAGTTAAATCTAAAATTGTGCTCTGTCCAAGCATAGTGCTTTTGCGAGCCGCTCTAGCCTTAATGGTTAATCGCACCCCCAGAGTACAAATTTGAGACACAAGTTGTGCACGTTGTTCAATTTCTGTTTCCGTTATTGGTTTACTACGTTGCGCACGACCGAAAGCACAAGCCAAAGAAGTCGACAACTTCTTGTACGCCGATGAAGTCCGCGTATCCGAAAAAGTAGCCAAGGTTGTCGTAATAACATCTATTTTTGCCTTAAGGGCATCAGCGTCTTGAGTGAACGTAAACGGATACACAGGTACTAAAGTTTCAGGATCCTTACAAAAACGTTGCATAACTCTTAAGGAACGACGCAACTCATCGACCGTACCCCCACTCGTTGAACCGTATCTCGCTAACTCGTACTCTAACTCATCTTTATTCAGTCTGTTAATTTCTATCTTAAGATCCATTATGACGTAATCGAAATTTTAAATTCTACAATGAATACCCGGCAAGTGAACACTCCGCTATAAATTCCTTCCCACAATTTAAATACAATGTGGCAACGTTATTGAATTTAATTTAAGACGTCAAAGATTCAATCTTAAACTGACTGACACAAATCAAAATTACTTCCACTTCTTCACGTGAACACTATGCATACAACTGATATACCAGTGTCTACTGTACTTCTATTATCCAAATTACTTGTAACACCCGAAATTACTATACTGAGGGAAAAATCAAAATTCAGTATAAGATAATCAAAAATTCTTGGAGAACAATACGATACTATACAATATACGGGAATGAATTGCCTACGGAAAAGAAATTATTCCCCAAGAAATATCAAAAGGCCGAAAATTTTCCCTAAGTCCAATCGGTGCTATAAAAACATCAAACATACATCATCACACATACAACATAAGACGTAACTGTGATATAAGCTGGGATATACTTTACTTTACTCAAAACAAAATATGACAAGGTCTTCAATGCTAAAATTAATTAACTCCGGAAGATGATTCAAAAGTTTCTGAAAATTCCCAAAATCTAAAATTCTTGATTTATTAAAAAAAACGGCCGCTAAAACCCTTTCTAAGGCCCCACACGTTGGGCGCTAAAAATCCTTGCTACCCTCTTGTAATTAAATTAAATTGGCCGAGGCCTTAAACAAACGGTACCCAAAGAATTCCAAGAAGGTAGTGAATTAAGCACCACCACGGTAATTAACCTTCTTTTTTAAAATTTTAAAGGACGCTTGTCTATTAATTAATCACCAACTTATAACACTCAGTCTTACCTCTTACTTCCCCAAGGGTCGATGTTAAATATGGGAGTCAGCACTGCCTCCAGCTACAGTCAGAGAAGGGCGAGTTCGAACACCGTACTAAGTCGAAGGTTATGATGTCAGGGCGCCTATCCGTAATAATGTGCTGAGCCCAACAGATATTCAGACCCCGGACCAGATCCAATATAAAACCCCCAGGTGATAAGTAAATAAGACCAATACACACTCATTCAACTTAACAAACAGTTTATTAAAATTTAATCTCAGATTTCAACAGCGTATCTCCAGTACTGTACAAAACCGGCTATATATAAAATCTCTAACTTCCAAGAGATAATTAAAACAATCGCAAAAAAAACAATGAAGTGAAACACAGCGCAACTCCGTTGCAAATTTTCAGTGACGTGATATTCCAAAATTTAGAAGTTCAATAAAATAAAATAAAAGGTGAACACAGGATCAACTTAAAACTAACATTGATTCACCAACAATATTCTTATAAGTACACAGTAATAAGGCAATTTGCCAAGAGTCCCTCCAAAGTCGAACAGTTTGATCGTATAATGCAACACGTCAACCAAAATGAAACACTCTGTATACCAGAGGCATCCGACAATCTATTCGACGTTAGAAAACTGTCTCTAAGTTGTAAAATATCTAATTCTATAAAAGAAATAGCGCTAGTTAACTATGCTTTACAGGTAGAATATGCAATTAAATAAAATTCATTAGTTTCTTACGGAATTATACTAAAATTAAATTACAATCATTGATTAAATGCATCAAATATTATCTACGAATTTACACAAGACCGATGTGAGGCCACACTGCCCACACACATCCAAAATTTAATTCAATTTCTAAATTCAAAAATAAAAATGGCTACGTAACGTCTCCAAAAATGTCAAAGTAACCTCCAAAATGGGGTCACTATTGTTAATAACTACGTTAAATTAATTAATTCAAAAAAACATAAAGGCTCACAGGCCATAAGAAGTTAAATTCGGAATTTACGATTACTTATTTGATAAATTAGGCCGGAAAATTGAAATTCACTGTTCAAATTGTACGATATTGACACAAATTTAGTCAAACTGTTTAGTCAATTAAATTCTACCCTCTGGAGAATAACAGAGAAAATTTACACAGTCACAATACCTTTAAACATCACATCCACAGCTTCCAAACACGACAAATCCTACGGATCCACACGTTACCAGGAATATGCCCTTCTATCTTCGGCTTACGACACCTCAAGTGATAGCGTTCGAAGGCTACAGTGTACCAATAAACTGCACCTTAAATGTGCCCTCACCGCAAGATTCAACAACAAGTCCTGGCACCGTAAAATTACTAGCACGTGTTTCTCTCGTATTAACTCCAACCAACAATGCTCAAATGAGGTTATATCAGGCCTAACACCAGCAGCTAAATTGAATATAGAAACGACACAAATTAGGATCGATTAGACACGTGGAAAATATACTTACAGCAGCTTAACAAATCCCCAAGCACAGAAGAAATATCCTCTTCAGACTCAAATAAACGTCAAAAATTTACCAATAATCCCTGAGAATCACAATAAAAATCCGCTTTTGTAAGCGATTATCGACGATAAAACTTAACTTTCCATATTCTCAAGGCAGCTAAGGGAAAAGATTCTGCTCTGTCGTGTCCAACCTTTCGCAACGACCGTTAAAAATCAAAAGAGAAAGAACCTAATATGCCAAGCCTGACTATGAAACCCACAACGACAATTGTGCTAAAAGAGCGAACGATCCAACTAATACTTTGAACGTACGACAAAATACAGGTTCAATTAACCATAGAAAAATGGAAAATAATTATTAATAATTTGTTGCATAACTCTGGGCCGAAAGAAGTTCAAAAAGAAGAAGTTAGTCAAAATTAAAAGTAACAAATTAATTAAATTAACAACATACGCCATCTACCCAACAATGCCCGTATACGTTACACACACCTGCAGCAAGGCAGACGCGTGAAACAGGAATCTTAAGCACTTCTACTCCAGATGGCAGTAGTAGTAGGAAGACGACATAAATTAAATCAAAACGAATACGTACTCCGACGACTAAAAATAAACCATTAAAGGATATAATACAACCCCAAAAAAAAACGTAACAAAAGATATTACTAAAAACAAAGTTACATAAAATGACACCGAAGTATGTGTGACACAATTGCATAAAATATTGTTCTCATTATTTTCCCCTAACCTTGGTCATACAGAAAACAGAAAATCAAAATATGAAATGCCTACTTGTGAAATGCTTTTACTAAGTTCTGTTAAGCTTACTGATACTAAAATACAATACAAAATAATTAGAAAGACAAAAGAAGCAACCAAACGATAACAAATGCAAAATTACAACGGTGAATAAAACATAAATATGAGAAGCTAAACCAAAAAAATAGAACCATGAATTGCAGTATACATATCACCGCAATATCTGGAATATGAAGGGAAGATGTTGCACATCTTCAAGTAAGCACAAATATATATATATATCATATAACCTGCATTTAAATCACCTTTCAAACACAGCATCTAAATTTAGAAAATGTTTAATTATACGCAAATAATAATAATAATAATAATAATGTCTTTATAATTCTCTTCCTGCTTGGTACATCAACATATACAGAAATAGGTATGAATGCATGTATAGACATATACAAAGCGAGATTAGATGAAAAAAACTGTTAGTTTTAATGTGGAAAAACAAACAGGAAAAAGTAAGGCAATATAAAGTAACTCGTTTTTGCATAATTACCCATCGCAAAGATCTGAGCTTTTGTGATATTCTGTCATACTTGCGGATACCAAAAATGTATCGCATACACGCGTTTTGTGCTCTCTGCACTCGCTTCATGTCACCACCATCCAAACAGGGCCCATAAGCATGCATGCAATTATTAAGCAACGACAGCACCAATGATTCGCACAGCATCCTCTTTAATTTAATATTGAAGATAGATTTGAAAGAGTATAAAATCAAGTTCAAGTAAGCATGGCTTATAATTATTATTACATAAATATGTCTACCTAATTTCACTTTCTTCTGCAGATACCTAGATACAAATTACAAAGTAGTAATTTATAAACAGAAGCTGTGATTTTTTGACAGTTGACTAATGCCGTTAAAATTAATTTGAAAACTATATTGTGACTACTCACCGAAAAAAGGAAGACTTTCAAACTCACTGGTTCTCTTTGTCTTGATGTACGTTTTCGTAGAAGAAAAGTGGAATTAGGATCGACACATGTGTATATATTTAAAAAAATCAAATTAGGAAATATCTTTAACTTATAAGTATAGCAGCACTTCGTATATACCGGGTCGTCCAAAAGTCTGGATTCACGTGGATTTTGAGTAAACTATTCACTTTTTTGGAAAACTGAATTCTGTATCTTGAATGGGAATAAAATTGCAACTCAATAGTATTTTTTATTTCAAAAAAATTGTTTATAATTTTGAGATAAAGTTAATAACAATGTTTTTTTAAATGGAAACCTACCGTGATTTTTATTTCAGAGAGAGTACTTTCGATAAGAATTGCATTGGCATAGAAATTTTGGCTATAAACCTTACGATTATTGTTTAAATTAATATTAAATTTTCGATCCGAACACTCGTTCGCGCTTGTTCGGAAAATACACGAACGTGTCTTCTCTTACCACGTTTCCAACTGTAGGCATGGGTCCACCCCCTAATAAAGCATTCTATTGAAGGCGTTACGTTTATCTTGAATGAAAGCATTTTTTTTTTATAAAATGGAGATCTACCGCGATTACGATATTTAAACGTTATGAGAAAGTACAACGTAGTTTAATAAAAAATAATTTTATGGTCTTTTTCCGTTTTTAGACACTTGGAAGGTCCAAATCTTATCTCATTCTGTTTTTGGTATTACTAGTGTACGTTTACGGAGCGAATTTGAATTTTTATTTTCTGTTTTCTTGAACGTTTTGTTTGTTGTTAATTGTGTTGTTTTGGTATTGACTTTATCTATTATTTTTGTGATCTGTGATTTTGAACAATTTGCGTAAATATGGAACTGGTAGAGAGAGAACGGATAGAAATTCTAATTATGGTGGGATACGGCGACAAAAAGCGGTAGATCTCCATTTTATAAAAAAAAAATGCTTTCATTCAAGATAAACGTAACGCCTTCAATAGAATGCTTTATTAGGGGGTGGACCCATGCCTACAGTTGGAAACGTGGTAAGAGAAGACACGTTCGTGTATTTTCCGAACAAGCGCGAACGAGTGTTCGGATCGAAAATTTAATATTAATTTAAACAATAATCGTAAGGTTTATAGCCAAAATTTCTATGCCAATGCAATTCTTATCGAAAGTACTCTCTCTGAAATAAAAATCACGGTAGGTTTCCATTTAAAAAAACATTGTTATTAACTTTATCTCAAAATTATAAACAATTTTTTTGAAATAAAAAATACTATTGAGTTGCAATTTTATTCCCATTCAAGATACAGAATTCAGTTTTCCAAAAAAGTGAATAGTTTACTCAAAATCCACGTGAATCCAGACTTTTGGACGACCCGGTATAAGAAAATATATAAAATTGCCATTATGAAACCGTGGGTTAAGCCAAAGAGACCCAATAAGTTTGAAGTGTGTTCTTTTTATTGTGAGTTGTGGCAATACACTTTTCAAATTAATTTAATGATATCAGTCGTGAGGAGAAAAATTGCTACTTATGCAGATAAATTAATACTTCGTAATTTGTACATATCTGTAGAAGAAATGTGAAATTAGATCGGATACATGTATGTATAATTAAAGATTTTTACTTTCTTATACGTTGTATAAGGAAGTATTGTGATGATGAAAATTTTCGACCTCGAGATTTTTCAGATGTCCACGTTTGAAGTCCCTGTGGTTTTACAAATCTCTCTCCCCCCCCTCCCCCCTCTCTCTCTCTCTCTGTGTGTACGTGCGCGTGCGCGCGTGTGACCACGATAGCGCTTAAACGGCTGTAGCTATCAATTTCAAATTTTGTATTTACAAGTTTAATCTCCCTCTTGAGATCTGATTAGATTTTCAGTAAAATCGGCAGACCGGAAGTAGTAGTTTACTTCAGTGAAAAAATCGAATTTTGCCAATATTTCGTCAACTACTAAGTTTAAACAAATTTATAGACAATTCATATATACTCAAAATTAAAATTGAAAACAATTTTATTAAAAAAGTTTTTCGAAATTTCTACCGGAAGTAGGTCTTTTACTCTTATCGAAAATCAATTTTTTGCGAATATCTCGCAAGTCGTGCTTTCTAGGCAGGTACATTACGAGTATAAAAGTATTTAAAACATAATTTTAAATATCTTTTGTATAAAAAAAATTTCAAAATTCGGACCGGAAGTAACACTTGTACTTCTATCGAGTAGCACTTTTTTTCGGATATCTTGCAAAGTTTCTGTAGAGGTTTATTAAGAGAATAGAAGGATTTATAATAGGATTTTGATGTTTCTTAGACAGGTACGTTACGAGTATAAAAGTATTCAGAACTTAATTTTCAATAACTTTTATATAAAAAAAAATTCAAAATTCGGACCGGAAGTAACACTTTTACTCTTAGCGAGAAGCAAATTTTTTCGAATATCTCGCAAACTATGCATTCTATACAGATTTATTAAGAGAATAGAAGTACTCAGAATAGGATTTTGAATAATTTTTGTATAAAAAGATTCTTAAAATTGTATAATTTAAAACACTCATATGTATAAGAAAGTCGTGTGGTGGCCACATCGCATTATTTATATTAAGACATATAGACACAAGTATATCAATGCTTTGTATACTATACCGTGCCTTCGAATACTTTCCTCGATGAGACGGACATGTTTTTTGTTTATGGTTGGTGACGGTACACGTAAACAGACACAAACGCATAACTTTGCTTATGTCATTTAAATAATAATAAGCTTCTACAATTTGAATTTAAGTATAACAACTGTGAGAATTTGAAGGTTTCAAAAGCTTAGCATGTACCACAAAAACCATGTTTAAGTTCGAAACGCGTCCTGGTCTCGACGAGCAGTCTCGATGAGCAGTAGTAATACATACATTTTTCAAAGAATCTAAAATTTTTCGATGGATATAAAAATAAAAACCCTAGTGAACAACATCATATTCTAAAAATCTGCCTACTTATATTAATTAATTGTTCAATGCTGAATTATACATAATACATTTTAATAGAGCTATTGCTAACTAGTGATCTATTTAAACTCGTCAGAAATTTAGCGAGAGGCAAAAGTCTGCTAATTTGTTATCTACCAAAATTTTAAATGTTAACACAAATATTTGTATTGCATCTGACTTAATTGATAACTATTATGTTATTATTTGTATATACACAAACATTTTTATTGAATTTAATTAAATTACTGGCTCTGTCGCCCAAAATTTCGAAATTGTTGTGTTTTTTAATATCCAAATATTATAAATAAATTTATAATTTTGAAGTTGAAATCGCCTCCTCAAGGCACTAGTCCTGTCAAAGTTTAAAAAGTTTCCTAAGCTAGAAAGCAACACTGAAAATTGAGAACTCAGCATAATTTTATTGTGAGAATTAACAGGACAGTTGTTGATTTTATAACAATATAAAAATTAATTAAAAATGCATATGACCTTAAATTTATAATTTTCAACAATTTAATAAAAATGGTCATTAATTCACAGAAATACTAATATTTACTTGTCAGGTTTGTTTCAACCACGCATCTGATTTCTTTAGATTCGTAATGTTTTCGAAATACATTTTCTTATTAAATTTTAATTTTTTTCGCATATTTTCAAATGATATCTGTACAGTTTTACAATATTATATACAAAGTTATTTAGGTTAGCTTATTTAAAGTAAAATCCATTTATCATAGAGACAGTAAGTCTAGAAGTATTTGAATAATTATTTACTTTGAACGAAATTCACGATCTGTTTACTCCGTACAACCTGGTTTAAATGCCAAAATATATTTTAGACGGTTTACTTATTCCAATTGTACCTATCATGTTCTGGATTGTGTTTATTTCTTAAAATAAATCATCTAATCGTAATCATTTAACAGGAAAACATGAAGATACTAATTTACGAAAAAAACATACGTACACATTCAATGAGTTAAGTCTATATTTATAAATATATTTCGTATTAATGCTGATTAATACTAATCTAAGAAGTGGCTTTTTAACATTTAAGAATCAGCTTTTTATCTGTTTGTGAGATTAAATGTAAATAGTATGCAAATGATGAATTTCAATTGCATCAGATTATGTGAACGAAATACTAAAAGCGAAAGAAGATGTATTTAATATTCCAACAGTGTATTTTGACGATACTTTGGTTACTTATACATATAGAATAAAAGACTATTTATTATTTATCACCTAAAAGTTTTAGAATAATTAAAGCACTTGAAAGAGACTGGCATTCGATTTATTTTGAACTAGATAGTATTAAAGTGGGTTTCGTTTGCAGCTTTTATGTCGATCATCATTAATATACCTACAAAAACGTCTTCGGCTTTTGTAATAATAATAATATGTTAAATACAATATATGATTAATGATACACAAGTCAATGGAAAATAGTACAAACCAGCAAACATTTATAGATTGATAATAATAGAATATATTATAAACGCTAAAATTCATTTTTAAGGGCTGCAAACACAAGAACAAATCATTATACGAATAGTATTTTTTTGAGACTAAATTATTTTTAATGCAACCCTTCCTCGGAAAATCTATAACAGTTCCTGGGGAAGTGATAAAGCAATTACAGCTCTATCAAGTGTGTAAAGGTATGGAAATATTAATAGAATTTTATGTATTGTAAACTATAAATATTTCGAACAGCTCTGCGTTGTAATTTCATAATGCTATATGCCCCGACAAAACTAGGCGTAAGTATGCAGTCATAAGAAGCAGCAACCAGACATACTAATAATTATGGGAGTACAGTAAGTCAAATTTCAAGACAATATCAGAGAACCAAATTATTTGACCTAGTCAGAGTTCATCATGCTGCAAGAATATTGCAATATTGCAGATATTGTTTTAGCCTTATATAAGATAAGCAGAGGTTAGTTTTTTTAAGGGCTATACAAAAACACAAGCTCATCGTTAATATCTGCGTAGTCTTGAATGGAGATGTCATCATTTCACACTTCTACGTTAGAATCTACGTCCGCGCATAGTAAATACATATAGCAGTTACAAGAAATCAGATTTTTTTGTTTAAAAAAGCAAATCGAACGTCATTTATCATTGCTACATTACTCTCCAGATACTAAAAAAATAAAAAAAACATCAGCTTTGCCATATTTACTCCAATCATATATCTCCAATAATATAGGTTAAATTAACATAATGGTATTCAAAAATGATTTAGAATTCAGTTTCGGCTCAACTGCAGGTTATAACAAACGCATAATGCGCTTGATTGGACGTCCGAAGGCATTGCCTTCAAACAAGAAAATGATATTTAATAAGACTCAATAAAAGGGGAAGACCACGAAGAAATGGATCGAAGCATATGAAGAGGACCTGAACAGAAAGGATGCCAGGAACTAAAAAATTGAATTGAATTATGGCAAATATTAGTTTAGAGTTGAGAAAAATAACTCGTTAAATTTTATGTCTACAGAGCCTTGAGTGCTGAACAATATATCTATATAACCTTTAAATTAGTTCTTAACAATGTATGGTTAAGTGGCGGATATCACAATCCTGGAACTGTCAAATACCACATCAGTAGCAGGTATATTGAATTTGTGCGTGCATAGTATCTCATGTATATACCTATAGACATATGTACATATTGCTGTGGTTACAACAATATTCAATGAATGCTGAGATTGCATTAAATATCATTAAAAATCTTCACCTATAAATTTATAAATCTAATCCCTTTCAGCATTCAATTAAATCTTGTGAGTTCTAGCAGTGATCTTTCCTCTTTTTCTCTGGTGTGTTTCTTATTTAGTCTTTTTTTTGGATAAGGTTAATAATAAAATCAAATTCTTATTTAAATTTCATAAAACATTTATATTCATCTTTATTTCAATAAACAACATCCAAAAAATGTTATTGACAACATGTGACTGTGTCAAGAATGTCTCTTCACAATTATAAAGCATAGAAAAACATAATTCCTTTTTTTATTTACGATTTAAGAAAAAATATTATTTTGCTATTTTATCCTTTAATATAATACGAAGCTAATTTTTATTTCAACAAAGACATACATTCGCACATAGTGCCTTTGATGATCTAAAACTTTGCAACGAAGAAAATATCTTGAAAGTGACCTATACCAATCCCTGAATGTAAATATTCGCACATAGTACACCCAATGGATTGGCGCATCAAGAATATTCCTGTCTATTCGTATTTTCTACTTTAAATTTTAACAAATTTGACCACAACTATCGTTAGTAATGCCCAGTGATATACAGGAAGCAAATATTTGCACATAGTACCTCAACTGCCCTCAACACCATTAACGATCTTCCCTCAATTACAATAAAATCAATTCAGTTTAGCAAAACAATATTTATTTTAAAATTAATGATGTGTAACGCCTTGCCAAAAGTAAATATTTTCACATAGTACTCTTGGAGTACGTCTTACATCATCAATTATTCAAAACAGTATATTTATTTCAAAAACTTACTTATATTCCTCAAATAAATTATCAAATTCTTTTTTATTCATGTCTTCGCTTTTGAAATATTTAATTTTGTGAAACAGTAAAAATGAAATTATTAAATACAGCAAATAATTAACAATAACAAAATTAAAATAATACTTGAATTCAAAATTAACTAAAACATTCAAAACTAATATAAATTTAACGTAGTGTTTCAAAAACTCCTACTACTATTATCAAACGATCTCAAAACTTTTACGTCTTATTAATTCAAAAGATCGGCTTTATCTCCCTCTTCATCTACTCTCACCCCTCTTTATAACTTAAAACAAACGATAGCTACGCATTCGCAGCGCTATATCTATTGAACTAACATTTACGTTGGTATCATTTGATTCATTTTATCTCCTTCAAGTTTTTCCAGTCGCTTAAATACACATTTCACACTTTGACAGTTAAATGTTTATGAGATGGCGTCACTCAAAAATTGTTTACTGAAATTTACACACACTTTCCATTCTTCATCTTCGGTGGGTATGTTCTTGTTTTCTTAACGCCATCCTTTATTGTATCTGTATATGAACATATCGCCTCTCTTATCCCTGTTTACATATTTTCTTTTTCCATTAACTAAGGTTATTTTCAACTTCTTCTTATAGGTGCCTTCCTTGGATACAATTGGAAATACATCATGTACTACTGGAATCCTTTTCATCAAAACCGTATTGCAAGGAGTACTTACTTCGAAAGCACGGTCTGCAAGTTCTATCCAATTATTTTCTGTTTCCAGTATGTTGATTTGTAAATAACTGCGAACAATATTAATGTTATCTCTTCTTTGTAGGTTTTAAAATAACCACACAAAATTTATACTGCTGTCTTTGATGCGTTTTGTGTTTGTGCATACAAAATTTCAAAGTGTATCCTATTTATACGTTTGGTGTATACATAAAATGTATTAATGTATTGTCCGAGATAGAGAAATACCTTTCCATATATCCTTTAAAATGTTTTTAAATTTAAGTGTCAGGTATTTATTCTATTGCTAAATATGATTATAAAACTCTCATAAATTTAAGATCAGTGTATAAATTTAAAAATCGATTTCTATTCATTTGAATGAACGTTTTCATCTCGAGCATGCTGAACATAGCGTTGCTCGAACAATTTTATGGCATTTAAATGATTCACTCTTTTAACTCTTCCATCTCTCAACATCACTCTCTCTCTCGGTTATTTGCTTTTAATACATTTTTATTTTTGAACATTGGTCCATTTCTGAAAATATTTAATGCTAATCTAACACTTTGCGAGAAGTTTGGTTCTGTTTTTGTATATTCAAACCATATCTTATGTTTGTCTTTTCTATAAAATATAGAATGCATAGATTTATTTTGTGTTTATTTTTATTTCTTAATTCTTAATATGTAAACTTAAACGTAAATTATTATATTTATATTTTTCAAAATGACATTGCCCCTTAAAAGGTTATGCAACTCATTATTCACCTACTAAATCTGAGACTTGTGATTATTCTACCTTAAACTATAATATATTTAAAACTAAATATTAATGTCCTTATTCTAAAGTTTGATTATTTAACAATTTTCATAATTCTTAAACTATAAAGATCACGGCAATATGTATATGTATCGAAATTTCTAACTTAACATTTAGACCTATATTTGATTTAATGTAGAGAAAAAGAAAATAAGAAAAATATGCAAATAAATGAAACGTACTCACTTCAATCAGGCATCTACACTATTGAAGTAACGTTAATTTATTTTATTTAGATATTTGAAAAATGTTTACGGTTATTCATATGTTGTATTGTGGCATAACTACATGTATTTCCTTAGCGGGAGTTGGTTTAAAATACCAGTAAATAACCTGTTATACATCCTCCTTTTTTGTAGATAATTTCTTCATGTCGCTAACTTGAAATTAATTACATGCATTTACACTAATGTTTTTTCAAGCTTCGAGTTTATTTGACACGACCTGAATATATCTTTCACTGTAAGCGTCTGAAATTGAGTTTTTTTGAAGCTACGATTTCGTTTCTTAATTTCCAGTGTGTATAATAAAGGTATGATCATAAATTTGTATTACTACACATACAGGCCGGGCTACAGGAAACAGTCGTGCACATAATTACGCTGGAAAAACACATCTTTCACCACTTCAGTGAAAGATCATAATGAAAATCGAAGTTAAATAATAACGTTTTGAAATCTTATTATTTTACTGTTATAAACACTTTTTTTTTATTTTGAAGTGGGTTAAATAAAAATGGATCTAGGAAAATTCCCCGAAAACAATTCACCGACGGAAAATTCCCCGACTACAATTCACCGAGAAACAATTCCTCGACAGGAAAATTCCCCGACAGGAAAATCCCCCGACAAACAATTTAACGAATGGAAAATTCCCCGACAGTAACAAACTTCCCTTCACACTTTATCCCGGCTTAGGAAAATATAAGCAAGTAATAACAATTAAAACACTTGGTATTGTCTCACAAATATATATAATTAAACACTCGATGTACACGGTTAACTTTACTAAAGAATTAAAAACTATTAAAATAATCGCACAAAATAATGGTTATAACTCGTCTCTAATAGATAAATTAGTTAATAGAATAAATAAATCAATTAGATTAAAATTAGCATTTCCGCCGTCTCAGGAGTTGAAATTAAAACAATGGGTTAAAAGTCCATATTTAGGTAGTATAAGTATGAAAATTAGCAATGTTTTAAAGAAGCTGGATTTTAGTATAGCCTTCTATAATAATAACACTTTAAAAAGTCAATTAACGAATAATAAAACAGCGAATCCTAAGTTAAACAAATCAGGAATTTATAGAATTAATTGTAGTGATTGTAATAAATTTTATATAGGTCAAATGGGGCGAAATTTCAAATTAAGGTTCTCAGATCATATGCGAGCCGTTAAATTAAATTATGAAAATTCAAGTGTAGCTAACCATGTTTTAGACACGGGACATCATTTTTCAATAGACAATTTAGAAGTACTGTGTAGTTTAAATAAAAGTAAAAAAATGAATGTTCTAGAAGGTTATTTTATAAAAGAAAGTTTACTTTTACAACCAGGCAATGTTCTTAATGACCAAACCGAACTCATAAATTCACCGTTAATAAACCCTAGCATTGTAAAAACGGTCTTTCCAGATAAGTCATGACCTTTCATAATTTTCTATTTTTTGCATTTTTTCTATTTACATTTTTGTTTGAAGTAGGTAGTTACAGTATATTGAATTTTACTTTAGTTTATCTAGAACTCCTGACGATGCCGCAAGGCGAAATGTACATCGAGTGTTTAATTATATATATTTGTGAAACAATACCAAGTGTTATTACTTGCTTATACAATAAAAAGTAGTAGCCCTTGTACATAATTATGACGAGAAAAGCCTTTCCGATTATTATTGTTATTATTACTACTATCTATGTAAAAAACAAAAAAAGGACAAAGAACTTCTATTATAAAAAAAAAAACTTCTAAACTCGTCCTAAGCCGGGACAAACTGTGAAGGGAAGTTTGTTACTGTCGGGGAATTTTCCATTCGTTGAATTGTTTGTCGGGGAATTTTCCTGTCGCGGAATTTTCCTGTCGGGGAATTGTTTGTCGGTGAATTGTAGTCGGGAAATTTTCCGTCGGTGAATTGTTTTCGGGGAATTTTCCGGCTTCTTCCAATAAAAATAACATCTACAAACATTGTATTTCACATTTGTATTACTCATTTTTGTAAAATAATTCCAAATAATTACTTAATTTTTTCTTACAGGACGTTCTTTTTGAAATGAATAATTAAGAGTAACTATTATCAGAATATCCTGAAAAATCAAAGGTTACTTCGAGTAATAGACCACGCTGTCATCTAAAGCAGGGTTCACACTAATTCAATTTCCTGCAGCGATTTATCGCATGTGAAAAGTTGCATGAACGTTGCAATTTTTAAGAGTTGGATGGCTGGTTCACACTGATCAGGGAGTACAAGCAATTTTTCACAAATGCAATTTT
Source organism: Amphimallon solstitiale (assembly GCA_963170755.1). Classification (NCBI taxonomy): domain Eukaryota; kingdom Metazoa; phylum Arthropoda; class Insecta; order Coleoptera; family Scarabaeidae; genus Amphimallon; species Amphimallon solstitiale. Next base: position 182,053,573 of record OY720675.1, read on the forward strand.
TTTTGTGGTACTACCAACATGAAATAATTATATGTTATCATTACTTTCAATGTATAGTGATGAATAAAAATATATGTGCTTTGGTACATTTCATAAGACACGTTGGCAGCGTAAAAGTTACTAAAAACTCGCATGCAATTTCTTCAGAAAATAGCATAATGTGAACGCGAATTTTCGTGCAACTTTTCATAAAACTGGAATTGCTGCAAGAAATTGTATCAGTGTGAACCACTCTTAAAAAGTTTCAATGACTAACAAGATATAATACAAATGAGAAATGTGTAAAAGTGAAAATGTGAACAATTAAGCAGAGCACCATCGCTATTAGGTATCAATGCAGTTTCAAAAGAAGGTCTTGATCACATTTTAGTAGATTTGTTTCAACTAAAATAACAAAACTAAAATTAAGTGTACGTATGGATCAAGGGTACGGTGTGGTATGGGGAACTTGTCAATGCGATCTCTTGTCGATATAGCGTGGTACGGGCCGAAACTTCAAAAGCTTAAAACAGTGTTTCTTGGTAATTTTTTACTCCCTAATTCTGCCATACTGCCATTATCGTACACTTTATTTGATACCTGACCCCACAAAAAAAACGAGTGGGGTAAGGTCTGGGCTTCTGGCGGGCCATCTAATTCATATCGCCCAATCCAACTGTTGGCAAAATTTTGGTTCAATAATACGATAACTGAGGCAGCACCATGAGCTGGTGCTCCGTCTTGCTAGAATATTATTTCCCCACTAGCTTGCAACTCATCCAGGCGGGGGTCTGCTTCCATTCCCGTCGATAAAAAGTGCTCCAACATATTCTCCTCTATTCCCACCCAAACATTAACTTTCTAAGGCCACTGCGTGTTAGCCTGTCGAATCCTTTACGGATTTTGTTGTGCCCACATTCTTTGGTTTTGCTTATGTAACGTCTCACCCAGAGTATATGCGCACTCATCAGAAAACAAGGTTCTTGATTTGGAGCATTATTTACTTTAATTGGCAAAAGCTTATTCTTGGGAAGAAACCAGCTGATAACAATTTGTGAACATTTTTAGTCTTATAAGATTTATACTTTTCGGCCTTCAACACTTTATGGCAACTGCTTTTAGACATTTGGAACTGATCGACAAGCATATCTAAGCTTGTGAAACCCTCGCTTTAAATTATGAAACGAATGTGTATTTTGGCTTCTTCTGTAACTGCCGATGGATTGTTAATACGTTTCTTGTGGTCACAATTTACGCAACGTGTGCTCTGGAATTCATTGTAAAGTCGACGCACTGTCGAAATACTTATAGCATATCAGAATATGCTGCAGTAAAGTTGTCAACAATCTCTCTCTAGGACATGCCTTGGATGTATGCCGTAACAATATCCACTCGTTCTGCAACTGCGTACACAGATATTTGCTTCGTAAATCTACTTGTCAATTCGCTTGTCATCAAGCATAAAATAAAACCGACAAAATAATTACAAAGAACGTCTTCATGTTACTAAATCAACGTATAATTGGTAGATAAATCTTTGATTTATTAAATTAAATACAAATTTCTTTCAAATTTGACCCGCAACAAAATTTAACATGGGGAAGAATTTTTAGCATGTTCCGCGGTAAAAAATGCACGGGGTATAACAATGTATTTTGAATATTTATTTAAGAAACTGCGATAAAATTATTCAGTGCAGAAAAGAATTTAGGCGCAGATTTTAATAATTACATTAAGTATTTCTGTGGACGTATTTTTACACATTCACTTAAACATTTGCGTAAAATAGGTATGATTACTATTAGATTTCCGTTAGATATATCGAAAATATGTTCGTGGTATGCAATAATAATAGATTTTTCGATATGTGTACCCCAACAGGAAGTAGTGACTTTCAAGTCGTGGGAACTGTATTATAGATGTCCACGATTAAAATTGTTCCATTGACGCTTGTGAATGTTTAACGATGTAAGGTTTAAAAGGCACGAATCATTGAATAATTAAAAAGGTTGGTCGGGCCATAACGGTCTTTTGATTGCACGCAAAGGCCTGGGGGAGAAGCATCTGGGAACTTCGTTGGCAAATCTAGGTCCCGGATTTGTGTCACCCGCTGTAGTCGGACAAGTTCGCGGTCAAGCAGCAGATATCCTCGGCTGATCTTCCGTGTCGGTCTCTCTATACACTTGTTGTTGCAAGTGCAGTTTCTTGTGCCGCCGACGTGCATGTTCAACTGTAAATTACTTTACATATAGGATTTGTGCAGTTATTATTATTGTGATAAACGCAATAGTTGTTAGTTAGTGTAACTTGGGGTTATTTGACAAGCTTTTCTAATAAATAATAGTGTTTATGTTTCCAACATTATAGTGGTTTATCAATTAATTCTATATGTATGAAGGAACATTTATAATAATATATAATATTGCATTATATATACCGGGTGTCTGTTTAAGCTCGGCCACCGGCCATATCTCGGCAAATTTTTATCGTAGAACCTCGCGGAAAAAGTCTTGATAGTAAAATGGACGACGGAAATTACAACTAAAATATTTTTATGTTTCCAAAATGATCGCAAGGGGGAGCAATTCTCAAGAATTCGATAATTTTTCATTAAATTCTAGATTAAGATAGATTGAAAAATATTCTAGCAACATTTTTAGACGTTTTTATACAACTTTCATTTAAAACTTTTTGATCTAACTCCCATACGAAGGGTAGAGGGGAGGGGGGTATGTCTGCGTACAAAAGTCGGTATAATTTTGGTTTGCACAAACGGACTTTAATGTTTCTGTAATGTTGAAAAGGCTCATTAAATAGAGAATCTTACAAAGAATTGAAGGACATGTAGCACGAAATTACGTGGTTGTCAAAGAAAATAACAGGGGGCGCTGTTCTCAATGTATGTATATTACTTGTTTTTTCTTTAAAATTTTTGCATTTTCAAAGCATTGAAAATACATTCTGATCATGTCATAAGCTTCAACGTTAGAATACGACATTTTACAAACTTAATAATTATGTGCGGGTGTCCAGAAAGGCTTAATTTGCTAAATACGTACAAAAAGTTTAACTACAAGTAACACTAATATCTTTGCATTTCGATTTTTATGGCCTACCTTGGAAATCATCATCATCATAATGTAATTTAGTATCACTGTGCATGCCATGTTGTATGATGAAAATTAAAAAAAAAAGCAAACTACACTGTTCACTATTATTATTTTATTTCAATGTTGAAAAGGATAAGAAATAATATTTAAAAAATAATAGCTAGAGTATTTAAAAACATTTAAAAGGAGAATCTAACGTAACATATGCAATGAATTAAAAAATCGATAAAATATTTAAATAAATACATTTAGCGAAGAGTATGATGAAATTTCAAGTGAAAACGTACTATACACTGTCTAGAGACCCTATTAAAATTAAAATAAAATTATTACTCCCAATAAATAAATAAATTTATATTTAAAGAGTTTTATTTTTCTGGATTGTCTTCGTATGACTATATCTTCGTCAACAAAAAAGGTAGCAACTTCCGGTTTTCGTCATTCTCTTCAGTTTTTTATGTGCTTCAATATTACGATATTAAAAATATATCGTTCCATTTGAAATTTTAAAGAAAAAACAAGAAATATACATACATTGAGAACAGCGCCCCCTGTTATTTTCTTTGACAACCACGTAATTTCGTGCTAAATATCCTTCAATTCTTTGTAAAATTCTCTATTTAATGAGCCCAGAAACATTAAAATCCGTTGGGGCAAACCAAAGTTATACCTACTTTTGTGCGCAGACATACCCCCCTCCACTCTCCCTTTCGTATGGGAGTTAGATCAAAAAGTTTCAAATGAAGGTTGTATAAAAACGTCTAAAAATTTTGCTAGTAAATTTTTTAATCTATCTTAATCTAGAATTTAATGAAAAATTATAGAATTTTTAATTCATCTTGAAAATTGCGCCCCCTTGCGATCACTTTGGGAACTTAAAAATATTTTTGTTGTAATTCCCGTCATCCATTCTACTATCAAGATTATTTCCGCGAGGTTGTACGATAAACGATTGCCGAGATATGGCCGGTGGCCGAGCTTAAACAGACACCCGGTATATATATATATATTACATAAATTAATAGAAATGTATGCACCTAAATTAACAATTAATCTTGTTATTTAATCAAAATTTCGCGATGAGGATAGAGGATAGGGCTTCAACTTGGATTTTCCGATTAGCTACACTAATTTGTATAAAGTAAAATCCTTTTGGTGTTAGAGTCGCGGACTTTGTATAAATTAATATTTATGTTGATAGGCCGCTGAAATTATATATTCGTTCTCGAAAAAGTTTATGCTCTAATAGAATAAAAAAGTTAAAATTCGGACACCATTTGAATAATTGTTTAAAATATGATTCAAAAACAGGGTGCTTTGACATTGTAAATTGTTTGCATCAACGTAGAAGTATTTATATATAATTATTATATTACAATAGTATTGAGGTTTCGATCTGCACCGAAGTTACGTTCCGGAAGAAGGACGTTGATCGAAATAAAGCTAGTCGAACCATATTTTTTAATAAAAGTTATATTATACTAAACCAAAGTTAGTATTTATGTCGCTATTGTAAAGCAAACAGATATTAAGTGGAATAATGGAATGTATCCAACATACTCAAATAAATGAACAATAATCTAGTTCGCTGTTTTGCATTTTGTTTACATGATGTTTAAAGGTCTGTATAAACTGCAGCCCAAAAGAACCATTTTCTTAGTAAATTTGAAAAGTTTTGATGATAGATACCAAATTTGACATATTAAATGTTATTCACCGCGTTACTATAATTTAGTCGGTGTATAGTTAGAAAGTAGATGACAGAGGGCGCTACAAGATAAATTTTAAATCGCAAGAAGGGTTCAGTGACATTTAATTTAAAAGTTGTTCCTTACGTTTTTTAAAATTTAAGTTTTTGCTTTAATCTAAAAACTCATAAAATCCCATTTAATTATTTGTTCTTGATATCTTCCTAGTACTCCATGGGAATAAAACAGCCGCACGTCTTCTTTACGTTTTCTAAATACTTTTGGATCGATATTTTTGGAAACTGACATTGAAAAGAATACATTTATGTGTGATAAAACTGTAGCTTGAGATAATCTACATGCATACATATTCGCGCTAGCAACCTTAAACAAGATTAAAGTTGTATCACTTTTATCTACCATAACCCGAGGATTGAGTATTTTGTAATAATTAAAAGCACACACAAAAAATCAGGTATGACACAATTGCCAAACATTAGTACCTCTTACTACAAACAGAATTTGGTTTCAACAAAATAAATGTTTGCATCTTTGTCAATACCATTTCCTTTACTAAGCGCGCCTGTAGCCAAAGAAATATCGACTTTATAATAGGAATACACTGTGTAACATTTAATATTCATACCTTAAAATTATGTCTTCGATATACAGGGTGAGTCATTAGTAGCCGCTTCTTCGATTGCTCTTTTGTGTTTTTAATAAAAGAAAAAAAGATTTGTGTAAGATGAATGGTTACTTGTGGCTCATATTCTAAAAATAGCTTAAGCTCTGACGCACTTCACCGGAAATTCACGGAACATATTTTTTTAAATGACTCACCTTATATATTTTTGGATTTTCTAGTACTGCTTGAAATTGCCTATTCAACTATTCTTTTCTTTTTCAAAATTGAGCAAACAGTTTTTTAGTTATTCATTTTTTTTAAAATATTTGACCTAAACGTGTACAGAAAAAAATCATTTTTACATTCTTTTTAAAAGTAAAAACATTAACTTTGGTGCTGCTTGTAGCCAAGAAGATTTTGCATCATTTGGTATAAGTTGCACTCTACAATACCTCAAAAAACTTTGTTTTTTCAAAGCCTACTTCCCGAAATTTTCACATACCAAAAAGTAACTTTCTTTTTTAAATGAAACACTCGGTATTTTATTGTGGCATCTTGTTCCCTTTTTTATTCTCTTTCAGTTTTGTTAACAGTGTCCTATATATATCTTTTGCAATTTCTGAGATAATCACTATAGGAACAATCAGCGGTCATATAAAGAACTACGAGCGCTGTCTATGCACTCAAATATTCGTCCAATAAAGGCTCAGAAAAGCGTTTACAAGAATATGTCGATTCGTTTTACGCAACGTTAGTACTTCAGAATACCACACGTGCATTGCACAAAGTTGTGGTTATGTTGAATATATTCTTTAATAAAATTTGTTTTTCTTACTTTTGATTGTTGTTACGTTGTTCAATAGTTTTAGATTATTTAAATTGTGTTATTTTGTTGTTAATTTTTTTTCTACCAAAGTTTTGGGACATCAATTTATAATTTTGAAAAATTACAGTTATCTGTTATGAAGAGCTTCAACAATGAAAGAATACGAGCTATAAGGCAAATTAAATTGAAGATAGCAGCATTGATTCATGCACCTTTTAGTGGGGCGGCATCTTCAAATATGTGAGTAAACATAATCTTTATTTAACCAGCACTGTAAAAAATGAAATACTGCAACTGGACATTGCCGGAATTAAAAAACTGCAATGCGAAGCCCTTCATTCTGTAAAATTATTACGTTTGGTATAGTTGAAGTTAACCTTTACTTTGTTTGACAGTTGACTAAAGAAGTCCGGCCCCATTCCAGCCTTCCATTGCTTGAACAAATATTTGACCGCTAATTGCCCCTGTAGTTATTATCTCAGAAATTACAAAATATAGGTATAGGGAATTGTTAACAAAAATGAAAGAGAATAAAAAAAGGAACAAAATGCCACCACCAACTGGGTGATTCATTAAAAAAAATAAGTTTTTAATATGTGAAAATTTCGAGAAGTAGGCTTTGAAAAAACAAAATTTTTTGAAGTATTGTTAAGTGCAACTTATACCAAATGATGCAGAATATTCTTGCCTACAAGCACCAACAAAGTTATTGTTTTTACATTTAAAAACAATGTGAAAATCTTTTTTTTTTGAACACGTGTTTTGGTCAAATATTTTCAAAAAAAATTAATAACTAAAAAACTGTTGGCTCAATTTTGAAAAAGAAAAAATAGTTGAATAGGCAATTTCAAGCAGTACTAGAAAATCCAAAAACATATAGCATGAATCATTAAAAAAAATAAGTTCCGTGAATTTCCGGTGAAACCGGAAGTGTGTCAGAATATAAATTACTTTTAGAATATGCGCCACAAACAACCATAGATCTTCCACTAATTGTTTTTCCTTTTATTTAAAACACAAAAGTGCAATCGACTGCTACTAATGACTCACCCTGTATATACCAGAATTATAATAAATCTAATCTGTCATTATAACGTAGAAGGTATATTACTTAAAAATAATAAATAGGAAAGCAAGTCGTTTAAGTGGTGACACTTGACAATTATGTTTAGATTTTAGATTCGAATTACTAATATTATCAATACCTATCAACTATGAGTTACATCATATACAGGGTGAGTTATCTATCTGGGGAAGGTCGACTTATTATTATGACTTTATAAGAAAAGATATTTTGAAGCTGTTTTCTTCTTAAGATAACCCACTCATTAGGAGCTCCTTTCAAATTTATTTTGTATTATGCAGAGTATTCCATAACTTGGTGGCTGACCATAGTAGAATACCCTATATATTATTAGGTACATTTTTTATTCGTCGTATAGTTCAAAAAGTAATAAGATAGTATGGGCCTAAAATTTAAAAATTTTGACTTATTACAATTTTTATGAAAAATTCAATGTTTTTATAAAATCATATATCTCGAAAACGTCATATTAGTTAGATACTATATAGTGTAGTCTATGTTTTTAAATGCCATTTTGAAATACCTACTAAATTTATCATAAAAAGCATGTAAGACTTTATTGCTTTAAAAATGAGCATTACTGAGCTCTTGAAATTTTTTGATATTATTTTGCCAACTTTATGTTTTTAATTTGAATACAGTATAGTGAACCATGATTTGCTGCGAAATTGACAATCGAATGGATAACATTCAGAAAGTTGCTTCTCAGTCGATAAGCATGATTCTATCAGGTAACCAAATAAGTTCATGCGGTTTTTTATGGTAAAATATAAATATTTATTAAGAAACAAAAGTACAATATTATTCATCAAAGTAATTACCATCACACTCAATGACCTTTTGCCAACGTGACACCAATTTTTTTATGCCGGTATTGTAGAACTCTACGGATTTTGAATCAAAAAATTGACGGACTGCGTCTAAGTTGTCAAGAGACAAAAAAAGATGGTAATCACTTGGCGAAATGTCAGGGGAATATGGAGGGTGTGGCAATATTTCCCAGCCAAGTTCACAAATTTTTTCCCGGGTCACTTTTGCAGTATGCGGTTTGGCGTTATCTTTTAAGAATATCACTTTCTTTCGATTGATTAAAGAAGGCTGTTTTTGGATGAGTGCTGCTTGTACTCGCTGAAGTTGTTCACAATACAAGTTCGCAGTGATGGTTTGGCCCTTTTCCAAAAACTCATAATGGACTATTCCATTTGCTGTCCACCAAACACACAATAAAATCTTGTCTGGGTGCAAGGAAGCCGTGGGAGTGTGAGGTATTGCATCAGTAGGCGACAACCAATGGTACGAACGCTTAGAATTTGAGTATAATATCCATTTTTCGTCGCAGGTTAACAACCGATCAAGAAATGGTTCATTATCGTTGCGTGAAATGTTTGCCGAACAAATGGTAAGACGACTTAATTTGTTATCATTTGACAATTCATGTGGAACCCATTTGCTCAACTTCCACGTCTTTCCTAGCTGATGAAGATGCAAACGAATGGTTTCGTCACTCACATTGAACCTTTCTGCAAGCTCTAGGCACGTTGTACTGGAATTTGCCTCCACAACCTGTTGAAGATCCTCGTTGTTAATGATCTTCGGTCTTCCAGAGCGTGCTTCATCGGTTAAGTTGAAATCTCCCGAAGAAAATTTCTTGAACCACTTCTGTGCTGTTCGATCACTTACGACATAATCTCCGAATGCGGTACATATTTTTCGCGCCGCCACTGCAGCTTTAGTACCAAGTTTGTACTCATAGAGTAAACAACCTCGAATTAAAGTTTTATTCGTTTCCATTTTCAACTATTCAAATTAATAATTAAATAATTGTCACGAAATGTGTATGTATTAAATGACAGAAGGATTGATACTAAAGTGGATGACAGATAACAGACAAGTGCTATCGATCAACAACTTAAAGAATATTCATGGCACTCTGCTGTATACAAAAACCGCATGAACTTATTTGGTTACATGAAAGAATTTTTCTAAAAATGTGGTTAGAGATATGATTTTTGTATATATTTGGAGAATGTCAAAAAAAAATTTTTACTAGCTAGAGAGTTTGAATTGTTTACAAAATTTCATTACAAAAATATATAGTATATCATTACTTTTCGTCTTTTCTTTTACTTATATAACCTTAGTAATTGTCTCATGCCTATATCTACCTCTATTAACACGAAAATTCATGGATATATTCTATTTAGAATACAGTCTATGCCAGCAATATATTTTATAAAATATGTAGAATTTGGTAGAATAAACAAATTTTAAAACCAAACAAATTAATAACCTAGTTATAGCAGGCGCAGAAACAGGAACTGTTAAGTGAATGGATGAGAAATTAGTGGAATAGGAACAATAAAATAAGAATAAATATGAACATTAAGATAGTTAAAAATTATTTCAACAAGTCTTCAAAAGCATATTCATTCAGTTCTAAATATTTTTGAACACGCTTCCGAAATAATAAATCGACATTAATAAGGCTTTGAGAACATATATTTCTAAATATTTGTCGATGTTATTTGATATGTTTCCGCATAATTTTTTTGTGTTTACAGGTATACTGTATATTTTGATTTTAAATTAGCCCTATAAAAAAATCAATTTTTCTTTAATTACTTCGAAACATTTTATTTATATCGTAATATTTCGTATGGGCCTATCATCCGATCAACAAGAATAGCCTCCCATACATTTATACTCCACCTATGCTGATGATCTATTTACTAGTGAAGTAATGGTTTGCATTTGAATAATAATGAAAATTTCTTCTGTCAGCTAATCCATTACTATGGAAAATAGCTACACCCGTAAATAACACATTATCAAAAGGAAGTGCCTGGACATTAATTTTAATTATTACCCAATGCCAGAACACACTTGTAGCTTTAAAATGATGGGTGCTGCTTAAGAGGGCGTACGTAGAGGTGCCGACTAACTGCCGTGAGGTAAAACGTTAGGGGGTGGCGCCATATGCGCTAATGTAAATTCCGCCGACGTAAGGTGTTCGTTAAAAGGATTAATTAAGGCTTCGTTGGGAGTACTTTCTTCTAATTCAAATTATTTACTCCTACATTTCACTCTCAAAGTTGGCAAAATTTACAACATCATAACACAGTTTCAGAAACTTTATTTTAAAAACTAATTCCAGTCGAGCGTGCATTGAGCATTTGTTTATTTGTGTTTTAAATTTCGCTTTGATATTTCGTAAATAAAAGCGGTACTATTGTTTTAACGAAACCTTGTAAAGTCCAGAATTTACAGTAGCGTATATGGCGCCACCCCCTTACGTCCTACGTCACGGCAGTTAGTCAGCACCTCTGCGTAAGCCACCTTAACTTAGTATTTAAATGTATTCACTACGGATGACAATTATTTTATTTTAAAGTCCTTGCAAAGCTGATTTAGCTAATATCCTGGAAATGCCTTACTTCACGGGTACTGAAGTGAGAATTTTCTTTTGCTGCCAAAAGAATTCGTAATTCATTATTCATCACATATTTAGGTTTTCGTAGTTTTGAATAAGCAATCCTACCAGTAGTAATAAAAGTGTCCATTACTCTTCAAGAGGCATCTGTTCTGGGAATCTTCTTTCAGAATAACGCTACTGGTAAACTATCTGGGCTAATAAATAATTCTTTGACATTCCTCTAATACCAAAATACCGCATTCAAATAAGACATAGAATTGGCAAAATTTTATAGGGAAATGACAACACTTTTTAGGCCTATTTTATCTTATTAGTTTTTGACAAAGAATTATACGAGGGGTAGATACAAAAATGTAATAATAATATAACTATGGTCAGCCACCAAGTTTAGAAACACTATATAATACAAAATAAATTTAAAAGGTGCTCCTAATGAGTGGCTGTGTTAGGAAAAATACCCGCTTTGAAATATCTTTTCTCGTAAAGTCACAATCGGCCTTCCTCGAGAAGATGGCTCATCCTGTATACATAATTATCCAAAAATATTAGAGGTTTGGCGAGGGGAGAGGTTTCACTCTCTAAACCGACTAACGTTCATAACACTGCTACTGTCAGAGCAATAAATTATTTGATTTATTTTTCGGGGAGAGATTGATGCAAACCAAATTGTTAATATTCAATTTTTTTGTACAAATCAATTTGAATAAGTCTAAGCAAGTCAACGCAGATAGATCTGCAAATATTAAAAGTTAGAATTTGTTTGGCTAGTGCGGTACATTAAACTCCGTCAATGAAGAAGACAAGACTAAAAGTGGATAAAGTTTCCAGAAAAAGGAAAAACGGATTTGTGACATTTTCACAACATAATCTGGCACTGTAGTGATTACTGGAGCTATATAATAATAATAATGATTTTTATTAGTTGCTCAGCAACAACAAAGAAAAATACAACAAATATTAACAAATAACATAAAAAAGGTGGAAGCCAAAAGGTTCAGATTCAGTTGTACACCAACGCCCTTGTTACATTTGAGCACCTTAACTAAACTACGACTAAATTACAACTAAAACGCTAAACTAAAGAAAGTTTTACTTAGAGATAAATGCAAATTATTCAGCGCGTTATAGATAAAAAAAAGGCAAATATGTGAAAATTTTAAATATAGAGCAACCCGCATGCATGGCAAGGAGACAGACTTTTACACACCAACATTCTGCTCATCCATAAAAAAAAATTATGGTGGGAAGGAAAACTGTTTTAATAGCTTCGCGCTAATGTATGTAAGGATATTTTATAATCTTTCGTATGACACTTGTTACGCCCAATACTTATACAGGGTGCCCATTTTCTATCTCCCTATATGAGTAACTTTCTTAATATTGAAAATAGTGGATCAGTTAAATAAGCAAAGTTGTTAAGAAATTTGAGAAATTTGGTAGTACTTTCAGATTTAAAATTTATTGCCAATTTTTGAAATTTTTTAAAAAAAAATTAAAACTGCAGAAATTTACAATTATACATATTTACGGTAGAACTAATATGAAAATGGTATCTGGTAGTAACTTTTACGTAGAATTTAATAAACTTAGTTAAAAATTCATGGAACACTTAATTATTAAGATATAACATAAACTTATGTTTTTTTTTTAATGGCAATCATAGTTGGCCATGACTTCATAAAAATGCGTATTGTTTTCTGATTTCAAGGATATAAGGTTTGGAATGGTAATCTTTTTAAAATCTTTACTAAAGCGAGGGCAATTCAATTACTGTTAACTTTTGAGGAAATAATGAGCAAGTAAGCCTTGAAAACTATTTTAATGCCAACTCCCTATTAAAATAGTTTTTCAATGTATTGTTGCGGCAATTTCAATTTATTTTAATATATCTTCAAAAGTTAACAATTGATGTTAAATCTGTAAATATTATTAAATACTCTCCTCAAATTTCTTACAGCTTTGCTAATTTCACCGATCTTGTATCTTTAATATTAAGAAAGTTACCCATATAGGGAGATAGAAAATGGTTAGCCTGTATAATGCAAGTTTATTCTAAACCTAATCCTAGCAAACAAATAAGGTGGAGTTTCAAGGATTACAATTTTATTTCAGAAAAATAAAAAAAAATTGTACACCCATCTCTACGGCTACATATTTAACCATACAAGGTCCGGTAGACTGTGAGCTATATACCTTCACCTCAGAATGCCAAAAATAAATCCCGTAGAGGGATCTTGCATAACCTGTATCCCTCTGTAATTGGTGGAGTCCTGACAAGGATCCTATAACATATTTGAGATTGATATGTGACAATACAGAACTTTAGCACAGCATAGTCTTTGCCTGAATCGTGAGAATAAGCAGTCTTGAATAACAGGGCTCTCAAACTGCACATTCTGACATGATCCTTAAACCTCAGATTTACATCTATGTGCATTCCTTGTGCTCAAAGACAGTACCCCCAAGAAATACGCTAACCGAACCCAACCCAACCCAGCCAGGTCCTGATTAATTGAGAGAAATGTGAAGTATGTAGTACTAAAGTGATAAACTGAAAATAAAAACGTCAAAATGTTATGATTTGAATTTTTTTCTCCAAAATATGTGATTATTTTGTGATAACACCATTCGTGATAGAAAAAATCTAGTTTCTGGAATCGGCACAATAAAACAATACAAAAGTCAATCAAACAATTTTCAAAGATTATTTTCTCGTGGAATGTAATAAAAGATTATAGACGATTTTTGTTTCGGAGCTCCTTCAATTTCGTTATTATGTCAAATTATGTTCATATTTCTGTGAGCCGTAATTTAATACATTTGTTATGTGTTCACAAATATCAATATTTTTAAGGGAAAGAGTTATATTCCATAAAATTGTATATATTTTAAATTCTGTAATAATGTTTTTCAAATCATATCCTTATATATTATTAAATTGCAGAAATATTTACAAACATTTCATTTATTCCTCTGACAATATTTTATACCATGCCTAATTCATTACCTTTAATAAAATTTTATATGATATGAACTTTTAAAGTATATTTGATAATGATATTTTTTTATTCATTTATTAGAAGTAAAACTCTTCACACATATTGATTCAATAGGTGGTTTTAGCAAGTTGAGGTATTAAGAACCGGTCCTTCGTTTAGTAAATACCGCTTTATTCAAATATGGTTGGTTACTATTCAATAGTAGTAAAATAACTGGTTTTGCATTTCTATAGAATAAGTATCAACATCCTGATGATTTAAACAAAATATCTATAATGCTGTGTCGAAACATAACACTATAATAAATAATGATAGGTTCCTCTTCACAAGACATAATCTCTTACATGCATACTTGCATATTTTATTCATACGTACATATATACGATGGTGAGTGTATCCGGTCAGTAGGTTACCTATGCCTTATGGCTTTTCTTAGGCAGGTGTTAGGAGTATAATAATTAAAATGAACTGGGAAGACGGTCAGAGACTGTAAACTTCGAATGAAATCAACTATCGTACGGAGACTTTTATGTTTTTGTTTGTAGTACAAGAGACAAAAAGGTTAAGAAGAAGGGGCGAATGGAAATGTTAAGTGTTATGTAACGTGCCGTGTAAATAGAGTGCTTCGTAAATAAAAGCAGAAAAAAGAGAACATGGGTACGGAAACCTTACTTATTGAAACTTGTTCCAACGGTGACAGCTTTCAAGACTACGGCTGCTTCACTAATAACGGCCCGCCTGATTTATTGACACAATGGTTGAACTCCTTGGAAACGAGGACGTCGTTATTTTGGTTACATTATGTTGAATGTAATTTTAAAAATAACTCTGAGGAGGCCTGCAAATTCAGGGAGAAATTAGGATCGGAAGAGACGGTCAGCATATCATCTTCGTCTTTATTTACCGAAGAAACCGCTTCGGACTTCGATTCGCTGAGAGACTCGAATAGTTCGACGTCTTCCGTTGAACAGTCATCCCTCTTAGATGGTGAAGATGGTTTGAAAGAAGTGCCAATAATTCCGTGTAAATCTATTGCCCATAGAGATTCGGAATTGTTGGTTGCCTTATCTGAAAATTGTTCTCACGGACCAGTTTGTTACTTTTGCAGGTATGATAAATCTACATTTATCTGAAACTGAAACTAAATAATTCAGTTTCTAACGGATAGTCTTAAATTTGTAGCTGTATATGTAGATACACACATGCAATCAAATGATTACTTCAAAACATTTATTACAATGATTTTGATATATATTTCTTAAAAGTAAAATAAATTATAAAATATTGTTTGTTTATTCTAATCTACCGACTCTTATGTTTATCGTTGTATTATATTAAGTACCAGGATTTTCTAATGCTATATGTATTTATTTGCATGTTCCACTAGCTGCGACTAGAATGTTCCTAAATACGAGTATATAGTTTCGTTGTGAAGCTCTCTCTTATTGAGTTTAATTAATAATTAAAATTTGTACCGTTCATAAGGCGTTTTCGGAAAATATATAGCATTTAACTGCCCTGGTCAATACGACAACTCTACTTCTAATTTACTTTTTGAAGTGAAAACTTCTATGGGCGCGTTGATGCATTGATTGTTGGGCACTGACAGAGACTGAGCCCTCACGCTGGGGATGTAACGCTCGTTCGGGTAAAGTCGGCTCGAGTCGCGCTCGGCTTTGTATTATAACACTAACTAGCGGTATTTAATTTCAATTAAATTGAAATTTAGAATAAATACGCGAAATATTGTATTTTTATTTTCTGAAAAATTCTTGTCCGCGTGCAGATGCGATCCCGAGCCGCCCGGGTGTAAGGCCGGCACGTTACCATTAGACCAGCGCGGGTACTCGTATGAGAATTATCATATTTGTATATATACATGCGTTCGTATGAATTTTTGAAGTGAAAACTTGATCAGACCGAGCGAAATATACTAGAATAATGTATATACAATAATAATAAATATATATTTTTTAAATGTAATATAGAACGAAAATGGAAAATGGAAAATGTAAATGTAAATGAATATAGAACGAAAAAATAAGTTGTATTTTGTATTATTAACCTCGCCATGATGAAGTTTTCACTTCTGCCGTGTGGTCTTAAGCACACCCATTTTTTTAAATTACAATACTTGCGTCGATATTATTTGTGTGATATGATTAATCTAGGTCTTTTTATAATACTGCGTGGACAGTAACGTCTGTTCAATGCTTATTTGTTCACATTTTCACATATTTAACACATTAGCATTTGAATTCTGTCTATGTTAGTCGTTGAAACTTTTTAGACGACAGGTTGCTTTCCATTTGTCAAATTGTCGTTTTGAATCATGCAGCTGCTCCAAGATTATTGATATTTTTAATATACTTATACTATCGAAAATCAGATTTTTGCGAATGTCTCGCAAGTTATGTTTTCTAGACTGACATATTAAGAGTAAAAAAATATTTAAAGCTAGATTTTCAATACTTTTTGTATAAACAAAATTTCAAAATTCCGGCCGGAAATAAAACTTTTATCGAATAGCGATTTCTTGCAAATATCTAGTAAATTATGAATTCTATATAGATTTATCAATAGTACTGAAGTATTTAGAAATGTATTTAGAATAATTTTTTTATAAAAGACATTTCAAAACTCGGACCGGAAATAACAGTTTTACTCTCGAGTAGCAATTTTTTGCAAATATCTCGCAAGGTATGCATTCTACAGAGATTTATAAAGATAATAGAAGTACTTAGAATAGAATTTTGAATAAATATTATTTGAAAAGACTCAAAATTCGGATCTGAATTAACACACTTACAGGTTTACATTTTAAAGGAGATAAAAGTTAATTTAGAACAACTTTTGTATAATTTGAAACGCACATATGTATAAGAAAGTCGTGTGGCGGCTACACCTAATTTTTTGATTTTACGAACACGGTTGTTTTTACCCGACTGAATTAACGAACGCATTTGCTCTAATTGTGTTGTCACCCCAATGCCTGGGTTTAATTTCCGAAAATACTGCAATACTGCAATATTTTCAAAACTCAATAGTTATGCTGATCACACGCGTACGATGCAACTCACTGCTAAGCAATATTAATGTGATAACTGCTCATGTCTTCAGAAAGATACATGTTTACTTATTGTTTGTTTATAGTCAGATGCTCTTCGTTTATCCTTAAGGTTAAGCGTATGTTATATTTCATAGACGAGCGGACACGCTGCCACTACTTTCTTGAATAGATTTACTTGCATATTTACGTAATTATTAAATAATGATATATGTAAATAGTGAATATATACTTTTACCGACTTTTACGTTTAACTGTAGATCCTTTCGTAAAACCACAGAAAACTAGTTTTACCTTTTAGAAATATAAACAATTATAATAATAATATTGGTACATAATAAGGTGTGAACAAAAGAATACTGTAAATTTTAATTTACTTACAGTTCCATTAACAAATAAAAACTATTACTAATTCTGTATAATATTTACAAATTGAGAAGTAATATTATTATGAATGAATTATATTCATTCTAACCAGAGATCGAGGTGGTAGTGGGAATATAAATATAGGCAAACATAAATTACCACATATAGGTATACATAATATATGAAAATATAATAGAGGACAATGAAGCAGTGTTAAAATAAATAGCAAGTTACACACTTTACATTTTCATATTCCAAAGGTTTGACAAATGAAGACACTCAATGATTTATGTACAAATATTTTATATACTATTTAGAGTTCGTTTTACTTGATATACCAGATAATTATATAAATATTTAACATTATTTGGGATTAACTTATAGAATTTGCAAATATAAATTTTGCTTGGAATTTTTTATTTTAGTAGGAAATTGTAAAAAGTGTTCGCTAGTCTGCTCTTGCCCCGAAAATGGGGGAACCTTCATTACATACACCACAGACCCATTACATAAAACTTACGCATTGGATCCACTCTTTTTCGCTAACACAATATCTGAAGTCGCATTTGTAAATTGAGCAAAAATTATCATGTTTATCATTTGAAGAACTTTTCGGGGTTTCTTCGGGTTTAGATTGTTTAGACTGCTTTTCTCGAATTAACCTATCCTCCACCTCTTCAGCGGTTATAATTTCTGCTCCTTTTGTAAGTAACTTTTTTTTTATTCAATCATGCTAGCACTCGGAGAAATATCAGGTTCACCAAACTGAGATGAGTTTGATGAACACGGTGGTAATATTAGGGGAGAATTTGGAATAATGGGATTAACCACCACATCCATATTATCGAAAGGATTGTTTTGAGTATCTAATATTATTGGAGGACGTCGCATCTTCAATAACAGAAAGTATACAGGCCTGGTCTTGATCTGTATCACTATGATCGGTTTCTTTTGCTTTTATTTCCTTTCATTATTTTAAGGCAATCGAGTTAAACATGGTATCTGGCACAAGATTCCATGAAAACGGGTTTATTCCCCCTTTTTGGAAACCATTCATAATTATGTTCATGTTTAAATCCCGCCAAATATCGCCAATCATTTTTGAAAACATTACTTACGGAAGCTTCAATCCATTATTTTTTCTTTTCCACGAATGGCTAAAGCACGTGACTCGTATGTGGAAGATATTTGAGAATAGTAGTCTCTAAATATTGCAGCTCTAAATAAAAGGTAATTAAATAAGTAAAGTGTCATAAGTCTTCACTGAGAAGTACAAAATTAATAATAACGAACGTGTTTCTGGGGCATGTGCGGACTAGTACGCACTTACCTCGCCACACCATCTATACTTGCCCCATCGACTAAAACGTACGTGGTAAGACAATACCCGCGTTTTGTAAAAATCAAGAGATATTGCCTATTCACTAACCACATAATTCTCGAAAAGAGCAAGAAGACCAGGCACATGTGCCCCCCCCCCCCTCCTAAGTGTAGCTGTATGAAATGAATGAGAAGGTGAATCCGATATCATTTTGTGTTGACATTTATCGCAGTCCATTAAAATCAAATTGTAGTAGATTTCTATTTATTAGGTAACATAAGTTTTCTTCTATATTTTACATTTATAACATTTAGGAATTTGTGCAAATGTTGATCGGCTACTATTTTTCGCCAGACCGAACACGTGTTGGATATGATAGGGCGGATAACAACGGGCTTATTCGGTTATTTCAAGTATGCGTAAGAGATTTTCCTAATGTATAAGAAGCACAAAAATCGACGCATTGTTAGTAGTTACACTAATGGTTATGATTGTAAATTTTCCTCGATTTGTATTGCGAATAAAGTACATCTTTCCGGATATTTTCAGCAAAATGTATCATATATTTACTATATGAGTTTATTTATCTATGGCGGCCAATATGTTAATACTATTCTTTGTAGATACATCACGTGCCTGGAATTGATTTATTGGTGGGCCATTTGAATTCAACATAATCTTCAAATTTGATATTATAATTCCATAGACGCAGTTTAAAGAGCTTTTTTAGTAATGATTTTGAAAATTATTCACATAAATTGTTCAACTTAAATCGAAATTAGAGATTATGAACGTAATTTAATTATATTCGCAAGGTTATAATTTGCACGTTAGCATGATCATATGATTATAAAATGATGTGTATTCTATAAATTAAATATCAGAAAGATTTCATCCGTATCTCAAGACACTGCCACCATCAGCTTACATGATGAATTTTGCATTCTTGCTTTTTTTGATGGTAGATATTTCTTGTGACCCACTGCACGAGTTCTTGTTTTGTCGGTGGATCCACGTCTCATCACTTCTAATAATTAAAAAAAAAAATTGTTCGTTATCTGTCAAAACCACCAAGTTTTCTTTGCTTTGTTTGTATTACCGATACAATTTTTGTTCAGAATTAAGCAATTTCGGAATTCTATATGCAGAACCACTACTCATTCCTAAATCTTTGCACAAAATTTTTAATACTGTGTTTTTCGATATTCCGACTTCACCGGTAATCATTCAAAGACATCCTTCAACATTCTAAGACTAAAACATCGACGTTCTTGATGTATTCGTTGTTTCTGGCTCCAACAGGCGTTCCGCATTATGGGTCACCTTCAAATCATTCCCTACCCCATTTTTGGGTCCAAAATTTTATCTTAAAATATGGTGGCACATCTTTATACACGCTAGTCATCCTCTGGTAGATATTCTTTCCTTCCTTCGTAAATAACTTGATTACGATTCCGCTTCTATGTTTTAACCGAGTTTTAGTTTTTTTTTTTTGCTTGGTTTGGCCACACGTAAACAAAAATACTCTTTGGATGTAAAACAAATTTGGCCAATAAACATCAAAATGTCACAGCGACTTAACAGATAGGCCAGCCAAATAGTTGGATTTCAAATATTTAAATATTGATTAAAAGTTATTGTACCTTTAAAATAATAAGTAAGACATTAATTAGTACAAAAGTATTAATTCTTTAATTCCATTATAGGAAGTTTATTGCAGTTTCTTTTTAAAATCACGCATGTGGAATGCCGAGCCTTAGACAATATAATGAGTTATATTTCAGTTTTCAAAACCATATATTGGCTATCGATAGTAATTGTCACTAGTACAAGAATGCACTTCTCTGCAATTAGTATATGGGTAACTTTTATAAATCATTCTATCATTCCTATGTTTCTGATAGGAATTGTATATTATTGAATAGTAGTCAGTAACGATTATTTTTATTATTTTTTTATGGTAAATAATAAAGAATATTAAATAGTTTGAATCACTATTGGTGTTTGAACTAAATTACTGCTTTTAGTCATGCCGACAACAGTATTTAATACTTTTACTTAGCACGTGTACGTATATTGGGTTAAAAAATATTTTCAAAAATTTCGCTTTCTTTTGTGGTTAAGGGTGCGTTTCAATATTGGCAAATCCATTTCGGTTCGGAACTAAGATTTTCCTGTATCTTAAATACTACTAGTAATAATAGGATGTCGCCACGGTATGCATTCTAAAATTAAATAGCAATTACCTCAAACCATTTCAAGGTCATTTTACCTGCTTCTTAAATTTCTACCTCTACATACGATTTGTAAATATGGTCGGTGCGGCTTTCTTTGCAATTTCATTTTATGCCGTATGAATCAAATCGGCACTTGTCAGCTTTCATGCAGAATTAGGGAGAAAGACGCGCGAACTTTAGCATTCATTTGAATTTATTTGTAAATTGAAAAACTTAATACATATATATATAATATAGTTTGACATATCCTCCATAAAATGTTGATTGCATTATTAAATACATAATTTAAATTAAATTACTTTTTATACATTTACAATCAGCTACATTTATTTTATTTATAGATTTAGTTATTTTTTAACAAATTCTTTAACGCTGAATGTAAGTGATACTCATCCATTCGACTTTCTTATTTCATACAAAATTATATAATAAATAAACAACTTTGTGTTTGCGAGGTGCCAAATAAAACATTTTCTTTTACTTGATACATTTGTAATTATTACAGGCTACTGCATCTGTGCGGTATATCATACCTTTGTTGATCATATAGAATAATAATAAGCAAAACAGAAATATAGTCATATTGTCTTCATGTACCCATTAGTTCAACATTCTATTAAATATGTTTTACACGCTAAAAATACGGGTAAAGTTAGTATTTGCAAATCCTAAATGTCAATTTGCCCGTTCATTTGATTTATATAGTGTTGCGTTTTCGGGTTCGCAATAAACAACTCGTGCAATTTATTTATTTAAAACAGTCTGTATATTTACACACGTAAAATTAATTACAATATAAAAAATGTAAAACTAATGTATCACACTTAAACTACTACGATTTAAATTAACACAGGTATTTATTTCTATTACTAATATTTATGTCCGTGTATTTATATCACTTCTATTTATATAACACCGCACCACTATATTTATTTTGTACTACTTATATTTATGTTTACTCTTCGACTAATACCACTCAAGGAACCATTTATTTATTTCTAATATTTATTTTTACTTTGGTCTGTTCCGCGCGACGACTACTAAGGACTTTCTTATTCCGGAATAAGAGATTCATTCAATAGTCTCGTGCGGAACAGGCAGATAAATAAATAAACATAAATAAATAGTTCCTTAAGTGGTAGTCGAAAAGTAAGCATAAATAAGTGAGTGTAGTTGTTACATAAATATTACGGAATGTAAATAGAAGTGATATAAATACGGTACAGTGTTACATAAATAACAGTAGTGAAATAAATACATGTGTTAATCTATTTGTAATAATTTTAAGTGCGTTACATTTATTTTACATTTTTATATTTTGATTAGTTTTATATTTTTATATTGTAATTAATTTTACGTGTGTGAATATACAGACTGTTTTAAATAAATAAATTGCACGAGTTGTTTATTTGGAACCCGAAAACGCACCAATAGTCTGAATTTTCAGTCTTTTTATTTAGTTCATATTATAACTTTTCAATTCAAATATCGCGCCGAAACGCTACTATTTTTAACAGATTGTATTGGTTCCTAGGTAAGCAAATTTAACAAGGAAATATAAATATATGCGATATATGTTATATTTTATAACATAACCAAGCCGTAACCTGTGAACATTCTCTTGCGTTTTTGTTTTGGTTTATTGTATTTTAGTGTGTTATTAAACACTATCGATATACTTATTTGATTTTATTATTTTGTGTTTTTTTTTCTGTCTTCTTTGTTATTTGTTAAGAGTGTTGTTAGTATTAGTATACACTACACTATTTATTTATACTTATCATGATCTGACAATTGTAATGCATTACAAGTTTGAGAATATTGACAATTTTATGTAACAGAGGTCTTACAAATATATAGTCTATTATTATTATTATTATCTGTAAGTGTAAATAGGTACGTCACGAACATTAGATAAGGCGCTTCCAACAAAACCGTGAAATTCACCACCCAAACAGCGTCAAGTATTAGCACAATAAAGACGATAAAAACAGTTTTAAATATGTACAAAATTTTAACTCTACAAAAACTAAAATTGAATAGCCTAGCAGCATTTTTCGAATTTCGCGAGTGTTTTATGTTTGCACTGGGCGCAATTGAATAATATATAGAGGTGTACTCGCTATATTTCACTATAAAATTAGTTATAATAGTTATATATATAGAAATATAATTTTGTCAATCAATGTTTGTACATCTATTTTTTGACCAATCTTTTGTTTGAGTACACGGTGTGTCTAGTAATTTCGCAATAAAAAATGAATTAGCCTACCTGTACTCAACTCGATTGTCTTCCTAGCCAACTTAAAACATCCGCGAATTTCGAAAAATGCTGCTAGGGTATTGTGCTGGGGGAATAGCAATTGTAGTAAAATCTTCAAAACATTAAGTAAGGTAAAGGTATTACTTTAATGTTAATATATTATAAATAATGAGGCTAGTATAAGATTATTGTTATTATTAAAAACTAAAAACCCGGCGAACTGACCTCCGGCATTTCAAAGTTTTGAAAATTGCTATCAAATAAAATGTACCTATATTTACATTTTAAGTAATTAGCAACAACCTTAAAAAAATTTTGAAAAAAAATATAGAAGGTTCTTGTCAACAATTTCTTCTCCACTTCGTAAATGTAAAACGGCTACTAGGCTTTTATCGGCGTAAAAAAATCCGTAGGCATCTTTCAATTAAAGATAACAGAAAACTCCATATTTTAAAATGATTCAATTTGATTAAATTGACAAATTAAACTATGTAGTTACTTTTTATGATTTGTGGTGCCAACCTGTGAGCCAACTGCTCATTGTCTATTACGTACTTTCAAATAACTCGTAACATACAAAATTTTATAATTAGTAACCGCAAAAATTGCTGTTAATTATAATTTTAAATTATAATAAATAATTAAAGTATCGTATAACACACAACTAACCTCTAAATAATTGCAAGATAATAGCGCCATCTATACTATATGTGCTACACTATAAGGCGACGTAAATGTAACAGATATCTGTAAATGTATGTAATTGCTTACAAAAATGTTACAAATTTTATTTCATGGATCACTTAAAAAATTACACATGTATTTAGCTACTGTTACTATTTTTACCTTCCAAATATAAATACCGAATGTACTTGCTATATTACATATAAATTTACCGTTTAATTTTTAAATGTAGCCATTTTTTCTAGTAGTTGCAAAACCACTAACTTCCCATTTTATTTACGGCTTATATATTAACTTAATTTAAAAAAGAATTCGACCTTTCACCTCGTTTAACCTTTATCTTCATGCTTAATGCATAAAATTTACATGTTTTGATATCATACGCCTGAAAAAATGGAAATAAAAATGGTATTTTTCGGGTACATTTCTCTCCCGCCAAAACGTTATCAAACGCAGCCTTAAACTTGGGTAAATAGAAAGTGCAAGGAGAAAGAAAAAAATATGAAACGAATAACTAGGATATTAGAAACGCAATAATACTTTCACATTTACCAGGGCTGCAAAGGAACTGCGCGATACTGTTTTATGAACTATGTAAACATAAATATAAATATATAAAATACCTAAACTAACTACATACTAACTACATACTGCTAATTTTTAAGTATTATTAATAGTTAGGAAACTGAAGAAAAACACAAATAAGATATCTATAATACTTTTTGAACGCATACATGTAGCTATTATGTATTTTTTTAAATTAAGGATATAAATTATCCGTAATATGACGAATATATTTCCTAATTAGAATAACTTACTACGAAATCAATTTATCATCATGAATATGTTTTTTTCAGTTTGCAATTATGCAAATTGCGCTTTAAAAGGTGAAAATAAATTGATTAAATGATGTACTCAAAAAGCGAAGCTTAACCATGAATATAAATGAAATAAAACTGATATATTCATCTAAAGCGGTACTGGTATTAAGCGTATTGTAGTTTTAAGTACACGTTAACTTTAAAATTTTTGTTAAACTCATTTTTATAATACAAAAATCTCAATATTAAAGCTATGTCAAGGTAATAGACTACCTATTCACAGGATTATTATGTTCACATTTTTATTCTGTAGGGTGTAATTTGAGTGTGTAAAGTATTTCATGACATTTCTTACTTCACCTTCTTCCCCTAAGAAAGAGAAACTCTTACTTTCGGATAGATGCACATAGATAAAATTGACAACGGAGGGTACTTACCCAAGAGAAAACCGACCACTAAAATGGGCTATGTATTATTAATGTGCCTATTGCTAGCCTCTCTCAAAATTAGATGTTATAAAATTAAAAGAGGGCAGTAGGTATGACACCTCCACTCCAAAATGCATCTGCGTAATAGCCTAAGAGTAATCGTATTTATCAAGAACGTCGACTTACTTAATTTTAAATGCTAGGCGCGTATGGCCAGGAAACGAATATATATCCTAGGCTCACAACACAACATACTATCTTACCTGGTAAGCTACCCTTGAGCTTCGATATATAGAATTGGAGTCTTATCTGCTTCAAATTCGGTGGAGACGGTTGGGTTCGTGTACTGAATAATGGATGGACTATGTAAGGGCCATTTATTCAATGAAAAGCTCCAAATAAGACTGTCTTAATCCAGGGGATATTAAGGTAGATAAACAGTATTAATTAGAAAAAAGTAAAACGACGACAAAAATTAATTAACAACAAACAAGGTCATCACATCGTGTAACTTTGAATAACTTGACCAATTGATGTCATAATCATACAATATATTTCTTTTATCCAGACAGTGGTTCACACTCTGCTAAGATCCGATAGGTGGCACTGTCGTGAAGTTATTAACAGGTTTTTATTTACAAACCAGAATGACATATTCACAATATATGTTGGTTTAATGCCAAAAAAGAAGTTCTGGACTCGATAGGTAACGCTGTAGTTGAGTTTGCACCACCTACCGGAGAGGGCAGAACAATGTTCTTCGGGCCAGCTAGTGGGCTATGAAAAGCTATAATATAAATTGCTCTCTTGTGTCATAAAAACACACATATGATAAATACTATTTGATTAAGTTCCGAAAGCAAACTGTATACAGTAGTTTTACTTTATTGCACGTACCACAAGACCTCGAGAAGTTTTCGGATGTTCATGTTTTGAAGCTCGATTTTCGGAATGCATCATTAGCGAGCTGTTTCGCAAAAGATTGGTTTTCCAGAAAAGTAAATGTGTTTCTTTAAGTCCAAATGTTGAACATATTCTCCCACAAAAGTTATCCCAAATCACGAGTAAATTCTAAGTCTTTGTAAATCTGGGTTAAATATATAATTTGTGAAGTATTCGCAAAAAATTGTTTTCGCTAAGAGTAAAAGAACTACTACTTCCTGTAGGAATTTTGAAATCTTTTCATGACGTTCATTTCACAATAGTTTCTGAGTGTTTCTGTATTGTTTACAAATTTGTCTGAACTAAAGTAGTTGAGGAGATGTTGATAAAATTTCACATTTTTACCGAAATAAACTATTAGTTTCGCTTTTCCGATTTGACTCAAAATCTAATCTGATATCAAGAGAAAAGTTATACTGCTAAATATAAGTTTTGGTATTGATAACTTTAACCGTTTTGCCGCTATTGTAGTCATAGACACACAGACATACAGACATTTGAAAAAATCTTCCAGTTGGAAATTTTCATCAAAAAGATATTGTGGCAGACGGTCAGACGTTATGATAGCTTCACAAAATGGAGATATTTCATATATCAGGCGTATCTGTTAGGGTAAGCGAAATAGTTCACGATTACGACTTTTTGTTTGTGGAAGCAATAATTTATTCTAGAAGGCAAGCATTGCTGACTTATATACCATAAGACCGCGTGCGTCTGCATTATCGCGATACCTGTAGAGTAAGCGAAACAGATAGAGATGTCTGTGTATTAGAACGGTAAACAAGTGGACGCAGTGTTATACTGGATTACAACAGAGCTAGTATTTCGCATATGCCTATGATGCACTCGTATTTGTCCAAAAAATCTACATTTATACGGTGTAGTCGGGCAGTCGCATTCGCCGTGCGTCGCTTCCACATATGGGCGTCTGTTCGAGTTTTATTATTGCTTAAGAATAACATTTTTTTTAGCTAATTACAGGTTAATTGCAATGTTGAATTACAATTCTGTTTTAAGAAGTAAATATTTTATGTTTCAGTATTTTATTATAGTTGAGTTTTTAGATTATAATATTTGTTGAAAAATATTATTTTAGTTAAGAAGTTTTTTTTATTTTAAAGTCTAGGAGTTATTTATTATTTATTTTTGCTCTTTTATGTTGTTTATGAAGCTGTGATGAGTTACTTCACTGACATATTATCAGTGATTATCTGATGCTTCAAACAACTACAAATAATAACTTACAACGGGAACGCAATACCTATTACACTGCTTTTCACTTGATTTGCCTACGAATACATTTATACGTATAACTTATACGCCCGCTGTCTGTGTGGCAATTCAAGTTGGCACGCCCATTTATAGTCGACCAGTAGTTACTAATACATGCATCGCGCTATGAACGGCGGCCACACGGTATATGCCATGGAGGGTCACAGTAGTATATAATGTTGTTGAATGATATCGCATATGTATCTAATAATGCGAAACTAACACGTTATGACAATGAATTAGAAAAATCCTAGCATGTTGTTTTATCAACAAATTACCTGTGTATTGTTAAATATGAAAATTATTAGGTAATTACATAAATAT
Source organism: Amphimallon solstitiale (assembly GCA_963170755.1). Classification (NCBI taxonomy): domain Eukaryota; kingdom Metazoa; phylum Arthropoda; class Insecta; order Coleoptera; family Scarabaeidae; genus Amphimallon; species Amphimallon solstitiale. The sequence continues at coordinate 182,081,042 of OY720675.1, forward strand.
CTAATGATTTTATAAAAGTTTTCTAGACTACATTATTCCATGGCAAGTCTTTAAAATATATGTAAAGAAGTTTTTTATAGATTTTATATTTTCTTAATATATTTAGTCTTGCGTTAAATAAATATGTATATGTTATGTATTTATGGTATCATTATATGTGAAGTTTCCATGATGACTTAGATGACGAATTCATTATGTTCATATTTTATTTTACCAACGGTTAGTTAACATTTACAATTTGGATTGGCACGTCTTTAAACAAGAAATTTAAATAAAACCCAAGTACCGTAACATTTAAATTTTATACATACATACATATATTATATATCCACAAACATTAATTAGAAAATACGTTATATCCAATACTAACACGACTTTTTTAAGCGCTTCATTTATGTATATACATACAGACAAACACACACATATATGTATATTAACTTTTCTTTCAAGTGCCAATTAAAAGTTCCTGTCTAATTTTTTCTTGTAGATACAGTTTTTTATGTAAATGTATCCGTAACCTGAATCTGACAACAAATAGATTCACCTTTAATTCTTCAGTTTCCAGTTCTCATGTAATAATTTGTTAGGCACAGTAATAAGGAAACATAAGCAGTGGCGGCCCGTGATTTTTTGGGACGGGAGGGCACCGGGGGTCTGAGTGTTTAATATCAAAAATTAAGTACAGACAAAAAACAAACTCAATATGCTATTTAATTAACTTGTTTGAAAATAAAATCCATCCGCCATTCCTTACAATCAGCAAAATGATTAATAACTCATTCATTGAAGTTTGGTGTTGATGTCAGTAATTGTTATTCAATGGAACACATTGCTGAGCCACATAGTCTGCTTTCTTGCATGGTATTTCTAGAAAATGTGTCCATTCTCTTCAAAGTAGAAAAACACCGTTCACTTGATTTTTTCTATTTTGCACGCCCCCAGAGATTCGCAAAATAGCAGAAGACAATTTACACAATCTTTCGCCAACATAGTCTCGACATATTATCAAAAACAAACTTTTATAAAAGCTGTACTATTCAACCTTGAAAGTAAATTACAATAGTAGCATCAGAAAACTTATCATCCAACTCTGCTTAACAATTTATATTGTTAATTAGTAAATAAAATGTTAGCATGTGTGCTTTTTATTCTTTGTACAACTTCTATTGCACATGTTTGTTACATTAAAGGCTTACATGTTGACATTTAAATATAATTTGGTTCCATTTTTTTTTTGTTACCAACGTCAAAATAACAAAATTAGCGTGCGATAAAGAAATACTTTTAAAACCAAAACGGATGTCGTAAAGTGAACTTTATAGCACCGAAATAGAAAATAGTTATTTACGAACCAAGTGCGGGAAAGCATATTTCGCGAATGAGTGGCCATTTTTAAAGCGCGAGCCGAAAGGCGAGCGTTTTATGGACACGAAATCGCGAAATGTTTCACGCACGAAGTTTGTACAATATTTTTGTACGAATAATTAAATAATACCTACTGTTAAATACGTTATCATTTATGACACACTACAAATTTGTTCATATTAATTAAAAAATGTTGAGTTGGCAGTACTTATTATTTGAATTGACATTTAATTTAAAATTAGTCAAATTCCAAACATTGAATACAAAATTAAAATCTCCTCTAAAACATGCATTCTGATGAAGAAATACAATGTACACCTCCTGAAATTCGTGAAGCTGCCAATACTGCAATCGATACTTTATTACCTACAAAATCAAAAGACAGATACAACACCATTTATGGTAAATTCATAACTTGGGCTAGATCTAAAAATATAAAAACTTACTCAGAAAATTGTTTATTAGTTTATTTTCAAAGTTTACAATCAAATAAATCATTATGGTCTACTTATTCTATGCTAAAATCATGCTTAATAATATATGATAATACGGATATATCTAAATATGCAAAACTCATAGCATACTTAAAACAGGTAACGAAACACCTTCAGCCTAAAAAAATCGGCAGTATTAAGCGAAGAACAAATTACTAAATTTATAGTTGAAGCACCAGATTCCTTGTTCCTACTAGTGAAGGTAGTCATTTTTGTATATTTTAAATTCATACATTACTATATGTATTTATAGGCTGTATTAATAATGGGTATTTCTGGAGCATGTCGACGTGTAGAACTTTGCAAAATGTCATTGCGAGACATAGAATTTAAAAATAATTTAATTATTGTAACAATTCCACAAACAAAAACAGATAAAAGCCGTACATTTGCAATCATTAAGCCAGAATGGATTGCATTAATTCGGCAATATGCAAATTTAAGACCAGACAACAACCAACGATTCTTCTTAACATATCGCAATGGCAAGTGTGTTTCTTCACCTGTTGGTCTTAATAAAATTGGTAAAATTCCAATGCGAATAGCTGAGTACCTTCAGCTTGATAGCGTAAGTAGCTTCACAGGTCACCGTTTCCGAAGGAGTTCAGCAACATTGTTGGCAAACCAAGGAGCTGACTTGCTTTCAATTAAAAGACATGGTGGATGGAAATCATCTATGGTTGCAGAAGGATATGTCGAAAATTCTCTTCATAGCAGAATTCAATTGGCTAAAAAAATGACCCAGTCAGAGATGTTGATTCCTCCTGCAACTTGTTCGACGTCTGAAATACAACAAGGATTATCTAATAATACTATTAATGTTACCTTACCCTCACAATCGAGATCAATTGAAACGAATCAGCTAATCCCTGGAGTATCAATATCTGGTTGTGAAAATTGTGCTATCAAAATTTTTAATAATTGTTCTGTTTCAATTTCTGAAAAGAGTTAATAATGGTAATTTATACAATATTTGTTGCCGTTCTGACATTTAATTACATACCTTTGAAATATAACAATTTCTATTACATTGTGTTTTATTACTGTCATATCAAAACAAAAAACTGGGCAGCGTATTGGTAAGATTAGGGGTTTATGGTTTTAAAATGTTATCAAGTTACAGTTAGTACCAACTTTACTTCCCGCACCCATATGAATGCGTAAAACTGTATGTTATGTCATATGAGTACAAAAAAGCATTTTGCAAATTACACCCACACAACCAGTGTGATAAACTGTAAGAGCTTCTGTTGAATTTTCTCGTCACGGTTTTATTAGTTTTCTAATTGTGATCTTCTAGTTTAATCAATAAATCTGGTCTAGGGAGACCTAGATTTTTTAATTCTGTCTTAATGTTACTAACGCAATTCATAGTTGCATTTGCACCGATAGAAATTACAACATACACTCACTGCTGTATATTACATACTGGACCGCCACTCGGACCCGGCACCATAGAGTAGTGCCTCGCCGCCTACATATATACGCGCGCTACACTCAATATATTGAAAACCAGATAAAGTCACTTGTTCCCTTTGAAAATATAATGCATGGAAAATAAATCTCAGTTTCGTAAAATATGGCGTTTACAATTATCGATGGCAAAGTATGCAACACCATTTATGGTAAATTCACCTAGATTTTTTAATTCTGTCTTAATGTTACTAACGCAATTCATAGTTGCATTTGCACCGATAGAAATTACAACATACACTCACTGCTGTATATTACATACTGGACCGCCACTCGGACCCGGCACCATAGAGTAGTGCCTCGCCGCCTACATATATACGCGCGCTACCCGCGCCAGTTTCATCGCTCGATTTCTAATGCAGACGGGGCAGTCGCGCGAGATGCCCCGGAGCCTACGTCAGACTGCGATTTTTAAACGCGCTGAAAAGACGGACTGTTACTTCCGAAAACATATTATTTGTTATCAAACAAAACAGAAAAATTACATACAAATTAGGTATTTATAATTAATTTATCTGTTAAAAGAAATTTGTTACGGGGCAATTTGTCACGGGGGGGGGGGGGGCAGTGCCCCGTTGCCCTCCCTGCAGCAGCCGCCACTGAACATAAGCAATTCATCGCTATTGACAATGTTCGGCGTTATCACTTTAAAATTTCAATATTTCGTAACTTTATTCCTTGTTTCTACACTATCTACTATGGTAATGGTGTATACCATATATTGCACTAGTAATGACATTCGGTGACAAATACTGCAATACGCATTTTGTTCGTCGTTCAAATTTTCGTTAATTTCTGCGCTCATTTTTTCAATAATAAGTGTAGAACTTAAGGATGCATAAAGTTATGTTATTTTATGTCATTCTCAAGTGGACATATTCCTGCTGCAGCTTATATCTTGAGAATTATCATCATTTAAAATTCATTTTATTTATAAACATTCAATTAAAAGGTAAATAACAATAACCTAATTTAAGAAACTAGAATAAACAGGCAACGAACAGAACGCATGGAGGAGACATGTTGATGCTGCTAGTGTAGTATACCAAGCTACAAATACACTCAGAATTGGGTCTAGTGTACAAGTTCGTGCATCTGCAAAGAACAAGTCTTAAATTTTGTTTACATTAAGGTATCCCTTATTATCAATCTGTTATTAAAAAGCGAGCACCCTCTATTTTTCTCCTTTTGATAGTATAAAAGAAATGGAAGTACGGGCAGAGTCTCTGTTTCTTCGGTAGGCTGGGCTTGCGTGATTGTCTGATGTCATCATTGCCGGGTGATCGTCTGTCTAGACTATATTCTCTTTGTAAGACGGAAAGCATTTTATTACAAACAGGGAGTTAAAATTAAAAACTTGAGGAGGAAACTAAACATTATTTTTCAGAGATAATCTTATTTTATGAATCGTTTTTTTATAAAACATAAATCAGCATTCTGTAAATTTAACAGCATTAGCAATAAATGTGTCTGTCGTTTGTTTTTTCTATTATCGCAAATTTATATGATGATAAATGATATTGTTGGTATTAAATGTGGTGTAATTAACACTATGGAGAATTTAAGATATTTATAGAAGAGCACCACATGATTTGAAAGATATAATCTCATATGTATATTTCGAAACAAACGCATCTTTTTTAAAAAAATATGTTTATTGCTTTGATTAGTATGTTAGGTCTCAATTTGTTATACAAAAGTTTTTCAAAATTAAGTTTAAACACTATTATACTCTTAATAAATACATGGATTGCATTATTTGCTAAAGCAGTTTCTCAATAAGGGTGAAAGTGTTGCTTCCGGTCCGAATTAAGAAGACGTTAGTATACAAAGTTGTATGTAACGCATAATTTGCTAGATATATGTATTCTCTTTAATGAGTAAAAAGTTTTACTAAAAACGACATCCAACTTCATTAGAAGTCAAAAGAAAAAGTCCTAAAATAGATAAGCTATGGGCATTCTGGGCCAAAATGTAAACCTTATGGGATTTTGGCCCAGAATGCCCATAACTTATCTACTGTCTATATAACAGTTTCAAATCCAGATATCGAGCTGGCTATATAATTGCACATTGTCAGGCAGTAATGGCGGATATATTGAAAATATACTGTTAGACATTGTTTGTAATTATTTTAATAAAGTATATTATTTTATTTTGTGATATAGAAAAATATGCAAATAAAAGTAACAGCGTTTAAAATTGTCACAAATAGTAAACTAAAATGGTGGACGTAATTTATTTAATAGATTTACTTATGTGAACGTATGATATTTATACTTGCTCGTAAATACAAGGGTCATTTTTAAAGTAAGAACCGTTTTTAAGTGGGGTAACAACAACTTTATTTACGAATATAAATTGTATCAAAAACTGAAGTATGAACATATTTTTACTTTTCTACATAGTCACCAAGAATATCTAAGCATTTGTTAAGGTCGCGGCATTAGCTTTTGGATCCCCTCACCATAGAACTCTGCCGCCTGAGAATTTAACCAGTTAGTAATAGTTTCTTTCAACACGTCATCATTTTCAAATCGCTTTCCACCAAGATATTCTTTGAGTTTAGGAAACACATTAAGGTCTGATGGTGCCAGGGTCAGGGCTGTAGGGGGGATGGTCCAGTAATTCCCATCGAAATTTCTCCAGTTGCGTCTTTGTCATTGCTACAGTGTGAGGCCGAGCGTTATCGTGAAGCAGCACGACGCCGCTAGACAGAAGTCCCCGCCGGCGCGGCGGTTTTGAATAGCGCGCCTAAGCTTGGTTAGTGTATCGCAATATCTCTCAGCATTTATGGTCATTCCTCTTGGCAGAAAATCAATCAGAAGAACGCCTTTCCGATCCCAAAAGACCGTGGCCATGATTTTTCGTGTTGAAGGTTCTTGTTTGAATTTTCGTGGTTTCGTCGGTGAATTTGAGTGATGTCATTCACTGGATTGACGTTTAGTCTCTGGAGTGTAGTACGCTACCCACGTTTCATCACCGGTAACAAGAACTCATCACCACTTTTATCGTAACGCTCCAAAAATGACAAAGAATATACTAAAAGCTTCTTCTTGTGTTCTTCTGTCAACAATTTTGGCACCCATCTCACACACATTCATTTGTAATGAAGTTTGTTGGAAACAATGTGATAAACAACCGATCTTGAAACTTGTGGAAATTTCCCATGGAGCTCGTCAATCGTAAAGCGCCGGTTTTGGTGAATTTCCTTATCAACTTTTTCTTCATCAATAACAGTTGGTCGCCCAGATCGTTCTTCATCATAAACATTTGTTCTTCCTTCATTGAATAGCCTACACCATTTACGCACATTACTGTCATTCATTACACTTTTACCATAAACTTCAACATGCTGCCGGTGAATTTCGGCGGGACGAACTTGTTTTGCGTTTAAAAACCGAATAACCGAGCGCACTTCAAATCGGCGGGTTTATTTATTGACATGGCGAGAAACAAAACAGTGTTACGATAGAACCAACAGTGGCAGAGACATTAAATCAACTGACTGCGTAGTTGGGGATTGGGCAAGAGTGGCTGACCTTGAGCGGGCGCCACGTGACAGCCTGCGGGGTTGCTATGCGCAAACGGTTCTTACTTTAAAAATGAGTCATAGTTTGGGTATATCACGTCACAAAACAAAAATGAGAAGCATGTAATCAGGACCAAAAATACTCATTAAAGTTTCATTGAGAACTTTTACTTTACTGTAACATCCAGGTTCTTCACTTTTTGTACACACTGTGTATAATTTATAGGCTATTTGTATAAAGAACTAGTGTTTCATTAATATCAGAGCAACTTTTCACAAAGTTTTGATAGGAATTCAAATACATTCTATATTTGCGGTGGGGAAAATGTAAAATCGTTGCGGTATACACATGCACAACGATTTTACAATCCAGCCGAAGGATCAGTAAACTGATAGAAGTTTCCCATCGTCCTGTAATAAAAAATGTAGGGAAATATGAATTTCTTTTACAACAAAGCCAAAATATTAAAATATTATGTATACCTTATATGTTATATATATTTTTAATACTTCCTTCAAATATAATGAAAGCATTACCACTTATTAGTAAGTAGATATTTTCGGTTTTAATGGTAAGTTTTATGTGAGTACTACATACCAAAAGGAACGAAATGAACGGTGGGAAAAAGAAAAACACCCAAGTAAAAGCTATTCTAACATACACGTAGATATTTAGACACGATATGAAAAACAAGAAATATTTTTCGGAAAATCTTTACGTCATTCGGCTTAAGTGTATGCAGCAATTGTTCACAATCTGGTTATAAAATTTGCAATGTTAACATTCGACTGATTTCGTTATGTAATTATAATAAGATGTAAATTAAAATGTTACATCCAATTTCGTTATCCGCAATTCACAAACGATAATGAACTTCAAAACTGGTTTCGTCGGATCTTTAAACATTTCAGCGGTTAAAGAACTCTTTTTATCTAATTAAATCACGTTTACGGGCGGAAACCATTAGAATAGTGTCATTCATCTTATTCTACCTAATAGAACGAGGAAAAATAAATACCAATTACAGAATAGACTCCATTAAAAAAGATGTAATAGATCTATCTCTACAATAGGAAATTTGTGACTGAAGTTGGTTGGAATAGTTTCATTACAATGGAAAATCAACAATTATTTACAAGTATAATGTAACGAGATGTTTTCTAATAATGATGGTCTTTCGTGTGGTATTAATTTTATCCATTAATATTTAGTAACTCCTATTTTGTTTTCTTTATCATTTAGAACCATGAATAATGAATATTTTTATATCATGTGTGTATATAATAACGTACGATGACTCGTCCAGTTCATTTGAAAGTTACTTGATGTTACGTCCATTATCTTTCTGTTATTCACGATATTACCTATGTCTATTTGTAACATATTCCTGTACACCGAATATCATCACGTATATCATTAAATATACACTATAGGGTGTTCAGAAAATGTAGTATGGAAATTAAGAGGTTACTTAGTATTCGTCACAACAAATAAAAACTCTTAATATTAATAAACTTATGTACCGTTCTCTATGTAAAATTAACAATAAATTGCACGGTTATAAATTTTATCGTCTTTGCAACGACATAGTAAAGAAGTTGTATTTAATTCTATAAAAGCAATTTTATACACTTATACATACCTAATTATTAATAGATAATACAAAAGTTTCTTTATGGGCTGCGGGCATCTTTATATTAATTATATGTCAGAACTGTTCCTTGTAAAACTTGATTTGTTCTTAATATAATATAAAATCTATCTATAATAAAAAGCAGCTAGACGCAGTTGGAAAAATTAGACATGTTTACATTTGGAACAGGTAGATTACTAGTAATTAAATGAGAACTATTTGAGCTTTTTATATTAGCTGTATAATCTAGCACCATATCATCTGGCACATTCACATTACACACTGTTAACGCTCTCGCAGTCATATTGGAGGCTGAAAGTCGATATCTGTTGCTGACTGGTACATTGAAGATTACGTTTCGAGTAAGAACTGTACTAGAAAAGGCTTTTTCAACAGACTTTTTGCGGGGAAGGTCAATTCTTCCTACTGATGCCAACTTCCAACCTCCAATCTGCTTTGTTCTCAGATTATGTTTCCATCGATTTGTTATAGCTGCTGATTGGAGAAATGAATGTCGCGTGTCTAAATCAGTACTGAGTAGCACTAACTTGGTACATTGCTCGTTCTTGTAGAATAAAAAGTCGACCAGATGTTATTAATTTTTAAGGAGTCCTAAAAGATTTGATGTTTTGTGAACATCGACCCCACTCGACATCTATATCTCTTAGTTTCATTATTTTGTAAGGTAATTAGCAGCTACGATTATTACTTTTGAGTACACATCCTTTTCGAGGTTTGCTACCGCTTGGCGACGATATGCTTCAGCTAATTCAAAAATTAAAAAACCTGCAAGGAGAACTGCAAATTGATAAAATATATTTTTGAGTTGTCATTAAGACTGTAATCGTAAAATAATTCTCATCCGAAGCTTCGTACAGGATAGTTTTGACGTTATCCTAAGTGACAGCTTTGGCTTTTTTACTGTTTGTAGCTGTCGGATTTTCTTTTCAAGAAACCAGACAGTCCGGAATAGTTATAGATATCCACGTTATGGTGCATTTTCAAATCAGCTTTTAACATGATGTAGTAATTCCAGAGTGAAGGCAGTTTCGTGTTTTATAAAGGTAACAAAGTACACCCAAAGACATTTTTCGATATAGCATTTTCCAGCTTCATATTGGTGCATCACTTAATGTACTCACAAAAAGTGTTCTCGTAAATATATTTCGACTTTGACGTATTAAGCTACAGCTTCTTGTCACTTCAGCATTTCGCTAAAATGGGTTTCGCATTTTTATAATCTGAGGACAGATATCTCAAGCTCATTTCGGAAAATTCAGAAAATGAAACGAAAGACTTAAAATGGATACCCTTATACTCTGATAGAAACTATAACAGCTGCGGCAAAGAACATATACATGAATTTGATGATATCGAATCTCCCAAGTCAACGTTAGTAGCTCACTTTAAGGAAAATAAACATAACAAATATGTCATAGTAATCTTAAAAAATATACATTTTGCCGATAAAGATAAGAAATTGCACATTCTAGTAGCCATTGAAACACTTAGTCTCATACAATATTATTGCAATTATTTGGTATTCATTATATTAAGTATTTTTGAATATGTTGTCTGTAATAATTTCATATGTAATTTCAGTGTTCGTAAATAACCAAGTTGGTTAATAAAGTAATAGGCGTTTTATTATATATATACCGGGTGTCTGATGAAGCTCGGCCACCGGCCATATCTCGGCAACCGCTTATCGTACAACCTGGCGGAAAAATCTTGATAGTCGAATGGACTACGGGAATTTCAACAAAAATATTTTTCAGTTTCCAAAATGATCGCAAGGGGGCGCAATTCTCAAGATCAATTAAAAATTCGATAATTTTTCATTAAATTCTAGTTTAAGATAGATTAAAATTTTAACTAGCAACATTTCAGACGTTTTTATATAATTTTTATATTATTATACGAAGGGGAGGGTAGAGGGGGTATGTCTGCGTACAAAAGTAGTAGGTATAATTTCGATTTGCCTCAATGAATATTAATGTTTCTGGGCTCATTAGATAGATAATTTTACAAAGACTTAAAGGATATGAAGTACGAAATTGCCGGAAATTGCGTGGTTGTCGAGAAAAATAACACGGGGCGCTGTTCCCAATTTTTGTATATTACTTGTTTTTCCTTTAAAATTTTAAATAGAACGATATGTTTTTAACATCGTAATATTGAGCACATAAAAAGCTGAAGAGGATGATGAAAACCGGAAGCTACCTATTTTCTTGACGAAGATATAGTCATACGAAGACAATCCAGAAAAATAACATTTATTTATTTATTGGGAGTAATAATTTAATTTTAATTTTGAGAGGTTCACTAGAATTTTCATAATACTCTTCTTAATTTTAAATTTCATGTCTTGTCTTTTCCGACACTGAAATAAAATGATAACAATAATATTAATAATATATCTTTTATTACCCAACAGATATACATCTAATTATTGGGAAACAGCAAACATAATTTCCATAACTCATGAACTAAGTACATATACAATAACGAGAAAAAAACAATATAATACAATGCATTAGTTATAACCAAATCATTTACTCATTAGTAAAGAAAGGGTATAAAAACTGATACCTTATTCAATCCCGCCTATAACATGAAAGTAAGTAAATGAACCTATTATTATACCTAAACATAAATAAGAAAATAAATATGTATATTGACCAAGTAATATAAACGACACAAACAAATATATTTAAATCAGAAGGTACAAAAATTGAAACAAAAAAAAACTTCAACTTTACAAATGTTCAAAGTGTCCACCATTATTTTCAATACACATGTTTACATGTCGATTAGTAGACAGCACAATTACTTCAAATTCGGAGGAAGCAATCGTTGTAATTAACTTTTGGGGTCTTATATTCTACCCCATAAATAAAAATCAAGAATATCTGGCAAGGCGAATAACAACTTAATAATGTCTTCTTTCGGGAAGCAAAAACTGCATTTTCAAAGCATTGAAAATATATTCTAATCATGTCATAAGCTTCAACGCTAGAATATGACATTTTACTAACTTAATAATTATGTGCTGGTGTCCAAAAAGGCTTAATTTGCTAAATTCGTACAAAAAATATTATTACATTTTGATTTTCATGGCCTACCTTGGAAATATCATAATAATGTAATTCAGTATCACGGTGCATGCGATATTGTATGATGGAAATTTAAAAAAAAAGCCAACTATACACTGTTCAGTATTATCATTATTTTATTTCAATGTTGGAAAAGCCAAGATATGATATTTAAAAAATAATAGCTAGAGTCTGAAAACATTTAAAAGGCGAATTTACATAATATATGCAATGAAAAAATCGATAAGAAGATTGAAATGTCATTTATAGAAGACTATGATAGAAATTTAAATGAAAGCAAGTTATATACTCTCTTGTTACCCTCTTAAAATTAAAATATAATTATTACCCCGAATAATAAAATAAATTTTTATTTAAAAAAAATATTTTTCTGGATTGTGTTCGTATGACTATATCTTCGTCAAGAAAAAAAGGCAGCAACTTCCGGTTCTCATCATTCTCTTCAGTTTTTTATGTGCTTCAATATTAGGATATTAAAAATATATCGTTCCATTTATAATTTTGAAGAAAAAAGTAATATACATAAATCGAGATCAGCGACCCCTATTATTTTTTTTGACAACCACGCAATTTCTTTGTAAAATTCTCTATCTAATGAGCCCAGAACATGAAAATCCGTTGAAGCAAACCGAAATTATAGCTACTTTTGTACGAAGGCACCGTCCCCTTCGTATGAGAGTTAGATCAAAAAGTTTCAAATGAAAACTGTATAAAACGTTTGAAAATGTTGCTAATAAAAAATTAAATTTATCTTAATCGAGAATTTAATGAAAAATTATCACATTTTTAATTCATCTGAAGAATTGCGCCCCCTTGGGAACATTTTGGAAACTTAAAAATATTTTTGCTGAACTTCCCGTGGTCCATTTTACTATCAAGATTTTTTCGGCCAGATTGTACGATAAACGGTTGCCGAGATATGGCCGGTGACCGAGCTTAAACAGACACTCGATATATCCCTGATCTTTTATTATTAGTGGGTTTATTGCCCTAAGTTTATTTTTCTGTAAAATTGTTGATGTATGACTTTAATATGTTTGTTCCTCTTCAATAGCAATTGATGGAGCCCTAAACCATATTAGCAAACATATGATTCAGACAATAAATGGATTAAATAAATTTGGCGTTTCCACAATCAGTACGTTCAAAGTATTTTGTGTTAATCTAATAAATAAGTAGTTACGTGGTACTCGTTACTTCCACCAGCTGAATATGTATTTGAATTTCTATATTTCGTACTTAAGCAATAGGTACATACGTGTACGCGTTTGAAAATCGTTTCCTAATAAAAGTGAATGAGTGCAACCTCAAAATTCTATACTTAAAATTCTTGCGACCTGCTGGTCTTCGGCGGCTCTACAATGATTTAGTGATAGCTCGCCTCTTGTTCTTAACTTCTTATCGAAGAGAGTCGTTTATTTACGCTTTTTATTGTTTCTTATTGGTTACGAAAACGAAACATTATCGCTGTTGTAGGTACTATAGCTGCTAACGATTTGTATTAAAGCCTCGTGATCTAGTTGTGTTACAATGCTATTTACTGAGTTATGATATGAATGTTTGATGTGTACAGCTCACTAGTCTGTTTAGTTTTCAAGTTTCCATATTAAAAATATATAATATCTATGGAAAACTTGGGTCTGCGCACTTCAAACCTCTACTTTAAAGAACAAGAAATTTATTACTTACGTATTACCAAGACGATGGCATTTTCCAGAGTTCCAGTGTTGAAAGGATAATGTGTGTTTGCATATACATCCTAATAAACTTAATTCCTGTTATAACTCTTTACAACGAAAATATTTATATTTATTGTGGAGACGTCCAGCGGTAAAGACATAAATATGTGTTTAAATGCATGACTATGATTGACAATATTGACAAATTTAACGATATTCTTCAACTATTTTTCAGTATAGTAACTACCTAGTCAATTCACAATATATTTTGCTATATATTAATGAATACATAAATACACACACACAAACTAATTATTATTAAGACCAAATGAAAGTAATATTGTCAATCTTTTTCGAAGCATGTCACTTTTTCCTAAAAATTATAGTCAACAACAAAACAAAGGATTTTTCTTCTTAGTTCCTGTTTATATTTTTGTTCACCAATTTATGTCTCAATGTGTTTTCCTAATTATTTTAATATCCTACAATGATAGACTAGGTTACTAAATTAACCTTGTAAAAGTTTCGATTGAAGTATGTCACACAGTCTTCGCTATCGTAATAAGCACTAAATATGAGTACCTACAACTACTATGTGTTCAAACAAGGCAACATTAATGACTCTTCTCTTTAAATGGACAGAGAAATCCGCAAGTTATGACAATTTACTTTAATTATTATCAACATGCATAGTCAATTATTGTACGTTCATTTTCAATAGTCGAAACTTCATGATGTGAAAGAACCAAGGCAGATAGAGAATCCGTCTGGGAAAGTAATTTACTACATACATGAATACGTATTGTATTGTACACTAAATACAATTCAAGACACGCATTCGAAACAAAAAACGAAATTTTGGTGTCTACTACGTGATTTAAATAAAATAGGTTGACAGTTTATATTTAGGTCTACATCAAATATGTAATAAATACAAAGTTTCCATTACTTTTACTCTTTCATTCAATATATAGGAGTATCGCCTCTTGCAAGCTAATTAGGGCTCTTTGGTTTTTAGTTGTTGATTATGTTGTTGTTGTTTTCGGTGTGTTGTATATCTATAGATATGGGTATTTTTATTTCGTAATTTAATTTTTCGTAAAATTTTATTCTAAACAATAATACTATACGATCATACTATTGTCCGTAAACTTGGATTTAAATGAATAACGTACACAAAATAATTGCAAATTATAAGTAGGTAACCACAATAAAAACGCTGATACAATAAGCATTTTTTCAACAGATTTCTAAATACAATTTTCTACTAGAAACGTAGTTTCCGATAACCTTGTGTTTACGTATATAACTAACGTCTATCAAAATATATCTATTTGTGGAATTCTGAACAATATTCTCTTCATTTTCCCTCCGAAATTAAGTTAGCTTTAGCAACGTAGTTAATAATTACATGACAGAAATAAACGCAGAATTATCTAGAGATAGCGTACAGCTTCCTTATTCTAATTCAATAAAGAAGTCCGACATGCAACAGCCTGCTTTGTTATACATAATAGAGATGGCATTCTTCTGAAGTAGATGTGTTGTGTCCAGTGTCAATTTATTCTCCCAGAACATCAATTCATAATGCACATACGAATTAAAATATGCACTTTCAGTGTAGCCATGTCGCAAAGTTTCTTCATTTCTCTTAAATCTATGGCAATATCGATAGGAGAAAAAGTATATAAGTTTAGTTTTCTGAGTATTTATACGAGACTGTTTGAGTATAACTAGAGTATCAGTTTGTTTAGGATTTTATGACAGTTTTCAATTAACTTCGTGTTCATATATTCCCTCAGTTGTACATTACATCATATTCATCTACTAAAGATGAATCACTTTCTCAACACGCTAACATAGCAGGTGAAGTAATTTATAAAACAATAAACCATCATATAAAGAAATTTACATGTTCAATTAGTTACCTCTATTTACTTCCTAATTTAAAGTTAAAGTAACAGAATACAAGCAAGTACTAACACATTAAAGTAAAAATAAGTTCTATAAAACTGTAGCAAAATTAAATTTCATAAAACCAAAGTAACCAGAAAATGAAACTAACCTATAATAAAAGGTCTGAGACATAACAAAAACATAACCAGAAAAATTTCGAAGCTAAAGCAAAAGCCAATAGAAGATTTATGCATGCGCAGGATTTATGAGTCTAATATGGAACGGATTTCAATTTATAGTTGCCTAACTACATGGTTCAAACAGTTTCTACTCAAATGATATCCAGAGTTAGTCAGTATAGCAGGTCAGAAAAATGAGGTGTGGTCACCACACGACTTTCTTATAATGCATACTTTTCGAGATATTTGCAAAAAGTTCTACTCGATAAAAGTAAAAGCGTTACTTCCGGTCCGAATTTTTAAATTTCTTTGTTACAATAATTATTTCAAATCTAGTTCTAAATAGTTTTGTACTCTTGATAAATCTATATAATATGTATAATTTACGAGATATTTACAAAAAATCCCTATTCGATAATAGTAAAAGTGTTACTTCCGGTCCCAAACTTGTAATTTCTTTTGTACAAAAGGTATTGAAAATCAAGCTTGAAGTGTATCTGCTTAGAGGGCATGACTTGCGAGATATTCCCAAAAAACTGATTGTCGATAAGACCAAAGTACCTACTTCCGGTAGGAATTTCGAAAAACTTTTTAATAAACTGTCTCTCAAATTCACTTTTGAGTACATTTGAATTCTTTATAAATTTGTTTAAACTTAGTAGTAGACGAGATATAAGTAAATTTTGATTCTATTACTGCTTCCTGTTTACCAATTTTACTAAAAATCTAATCAAATCTCGTGAGGCAGATTATACTCGTAAATTTAAAGTTAGGTCTGCATATCTGTAGCAGTTTGAGAGAGAGAAAGAGAGAGAGAGAAAGAGAGAGAGAGGGGGAGGGAGGGAGGGAGGGAGAGAGAGAGGAGGGAGGGAGGGAGGAGGGAGGGAGGAGGGAGAGGAAGAGGAGGGAGAGAGAGAGGAGGGAGATAGAGAGAGAGAGAGAGCGGGGGACACATACACAGAGAAAGAGACATATTTGCAAAAACCATTTTTTTGGTATAAGTGGACTTCAAAACGTGGACATCTGTAAAAGTCTTTTAGGTCGAAAATGTTCGTCATCACAACTACTTCCTTATACTGAGTATAAGAAAGTAAAAAACCTGATACAAGCTAGCTCACTATAGTAAACTATAATCTGGAAAAATCGTATATCTTGAAGGTACTCGTGCTTCGCGAATTGAATGATGATGATCTATAAGTTTTGTGAATGAATCATAAATGCCTTTACCCCTCTCCACAACATAACGCAAATTTTTGGAGGCTCCGGCGGCCATGACCCATTATTACTTATCCCAGCCCATGTGGTTATGTATTATTGGCGTAGAATTGTTTTACCAACCGACAGGCGCGAATAAATTGAAATTGCTTCAAATTTGATATTTGTAAAATGTCCTATTATTTTATTTAATATGTGTTCTATTTAGTAAACAAGCATGATTGACAAAGTTGAATTGTTTGGATGACAATTATAACAAACGTCAAAAGGTATTTATGTCGAATTTCGAAATTGTACAGAGTGAGTCAACGATTCTTTGAATCACGCTGTATACAGTTATCCAAGATGCCGTCAAATTGAAGCGTGTGGCCATGCTGTAAATATTTCTATATGCAATGTACTTCTTGATCTACTTTTAAGTAATATTTCTATTCCGCAATAACGTGAATACTAATTCAAGGGATTGTGTTTACTTGGATATAATAAATAAACGTGGATTTATATAAACCTTCAAAATTAAAAAGGTCAGAAATGAAAATAATTGAAAAGATTCAGCCATTACTTACAAAAATTCAATTTTTGCAATTAATTATAGCACAACTGATCAATTGATTTTCCAATACTGTGTCTTCATCACACATGTGTATCTTTCATAATAGCGAAAAATTCAGCAGGAATATGACTGTAACTTCATAACGACCTGCTATTCAGATAGTGAATGTATTGTACTGTCCTCCTAACACTATTTCAGTGTAGTACCATTCAACTGCTACTAATACTTAGTCTGAAAATAGAGTTGTAGATGAAATTGTACCAGTAGAGAAAAACATAGTTCCACATTCAATGCTTTTACAATTTGTTTTCTTGTTTCATAATCATGCACAAATGCCTATAATTTCCTGAATTAAATAGAAACGATGAAATACAACTAGTTATGATGTAATGAAGAGTGTGCTCGTGAAAAATGTTTTATAGAAGCACCGTGTGTTTGTTTTGGGAACAAAGTAAAGGGAACAAACGATATCCAATAACTAATGGTAATAATTTTGTCCTTATATCCTGTCGCAATGTCTGTTTTCAGAATTTAGCATTACACATGTATTTTTTTAAAGTTTTTAAATTGCTTTTATCTGCAAAATTTACTTTAGAAACATATACAGTGTATAAATAAAGTAAGAAATAATATTCATATTTTGTTTATTATTGCTGTTTGGGAGAAAAGCTCGGACAGGTCAATTTTATTTTGTTCCTTCGTGGATGTCAATTTTTTTTCTTTGGTTTTCTACTCTGGGACCTATGATGTCATCGACTTCTTTTTCAAATGGAACCTCCTTATTTTTTTGCTATAAATAAAAAGTACATTTTTTTCTGAATTCAGCAATACCCCATATGTGGTATTTAAAATTAGTAGTTTTAGAGTATTAAGCGTGTTAATAATGACAATTGACATGTCAGAGTGCAGAAATGTCGACCAAGAAATGAGAGATAATGTTTTGGAAGAATTCAACTCCCACTTTATCATTGCTAAGAAACAAATGGGTGGCAATTTGAACATTTATTAATGTAAAATTAATAATAATAAATTATTACTATTTGCTCTTTTGATTTTGAAGTTTAATTAAATTATTGTTGTCATTTTAATACCTATGATCCTCCGTATCTCTAAAACTACTAACTTTAAATACCACATATGGGGTATTGCTGAATTCAGAAAAAAATGTACTTTTTATTTATAGCAAAAAAATAAGGAGGTTCCATTTGAAAAAGAAGTCGATGACATCATAGGTCCCAGAGTAGTAAACCAAAGAAAAAAAATTGACATCCATAAAATCCGGAGGAACAAAATAAAATTGACCTGTCCGAGCTTTTCTCGCAAACAGCGATAATAAACAAAATATGAATATTATTCCTTACTTTATTTACACACTGTACACTAACGAAGACAATTATTTTATTATACTACAACATACAGTGAGGACGCGCGGGTTGGTATAAATTCATTTAAAATTTTTGGTATTGTTTTATGGAAAAACCCTCGGATAGGTCGATTTTTATTTTTAGCTGGGTTTTTTATGGTAAATTGATCTACAAATGTGGTCCAAAAATAAGTTACGACCACCAATTTTTTTTTCAAATGGAAACATATGTTTTTTATTTAATTTGTTAATTCTACATCGAATTCTAAGTATGTTTCATGTACCATGCCCTATACCCAAACACAACAGTTATCGAGAAATTTACAATTGAACATATCAATAACTGCAGTTATTGATATGTTCAATTGTAAATTTCTCGATAACTGTTGAGAATTAACAAATTAAATAAAAAATATATGTTTCCATTTGAAAAATAAAATTGATGGTCGTAACTTATTTTTGGACCAGCCTTTGTACATCAATTTACCATCAGAAAAACCGCAGCTAAAAATAAAAATCGACCTATCCGAGCGTTTTTCCATAAAACAAAACAAAAATTTTAAATGAATTTATACCAACCCGCGCGTCCTCATTGTATAAACTATTGAATACGGAAATACTGCAAATAGATAGTAGTACATATTTGTAAGTAGAAAACACTTATTCTGGAAAATCTACATCTCTTGACGTTTGTTATAGTTGTCACCCAAACAATACGAATTATCAACAATATTTGGCTAGTAAACAGAGTAACTAAGTATTTAATAAAATATTGATATAGAAAAGTACTATTTAAGAACTTTATTTCTAATATTTAATTTGTAAAATGCTTTCACGTTGTAGTATTAGTATAATAGAAGCTAAATGTGTTTAAATATTAATTAATTCGTTTGACTTTTTTCTTCCGAAATTGTTCCAATCGGTGTCATTTTGTAGTGGTATTAAATCGTCGTTTGTAGATCGTACTATGACCGTGTCATTTGCTATAACGATTCTACTATATCACTACTATTTTAAGGGCAACACATCTTGTCTAGTAGTTTTAAGATATATATATACGTATATGTTAAGCAGACTAAACAAATGTCATGTCAACAACTTGTAATGCGTTTGCTTATATGAACAAACAATAATTCTAGACAACTTCTAAATATCACCGTACAAATGCGAATCTTACTAAATTAGTTTAAGCAGCTCAATTACCAATTATAATTATGACATGTATACCAAAATTGCAACTATTAAAGTGAAAATTACTTAAATGAGTATAAATATCAACAAACCGCAGTAATAACAGTTTATATACGGTTAACCTGTTCTAGTTTCTCTGAACACGAAACCTATCTTGAGGTAGGTAATCATTTCCGCAGAAACAAAGGAACAAATTCGATAGCCGCAATCTAAATTACTACTCATTTTTACTTATGTTCTCCATCAGCTGGAAGTGTTATTTATAATCAAACAAACTAATAAATACACTCTCACCCGGTTATAGATATATGTGTATCGTACTCTCTATACACCCACAAGACATGCATGTGTGACACTTCCTCTAATGCACCGGCCGTATTTCATTTTGTTTATTATCTTGGGCACATAGACTTTACGACGTGAGAATGGTATTTAGTACAAATTATACTTGGTAATATAAGCGAAAGTTTCCGAAGGTGGATACGCTATGTATGCATATGCGTTTGTGTGTGTAAAATCAAATTAAAAGTCTATAGTTACTGTGTTGTACAACTTCCTCTTATCTCTTTTTGATTGATATCCAACGCAGAAAGTGAAATGTAATTTTATAATAAAGGAACGAATTTGTAATTGTAAGAACACAATATTTTAATTAAATTTAATATAGTAGAATTTATACGTGCCCTATATGATACTCAAAAAAGTTAATAAAAGCACTGGTTAAGCAAACTTTATTAGAACTAAGTTAATTCTATAATATAGATAGATAGATAATTTATTTGTCACAATGTACAAATGTCAAAATATGTATATTCATATCTACGAGGAAAGAATAGAACAGGAGAGAGTCTCGTTAAAAATAATATTTGTCCAAAGTGGTAACTCAATATGGCCGCCGCAATGCATAGGCGTTCATAAATATGTTGTATAAGGTATATGCACACTTCTTATGTTCTCGATAATCATTTAAAATAGGTTCTTAGTCCAATAATAATTAAAGAAATATCGTGAGTGCGTTATTTTTTCAATCCTTCTCTTTTATTCTTTTTAATATAGTAACATTTATTCTAACTGTATTAAAGAAAACATAAAAAAAATATGCGTAGGATATGTATGCTACGCCACTGAACACATAATCAAACATGTCAGACATATGACAAGTTATTCAATATACCCATTTTTAAAATTATTATTGCCTAGGTTGAATGCCAATTTGAAATTAACTTTACCGATGAAGAGAAAAAGTGAGACTCTTCGTTCTTGTCGTTTTAGAACGGCCACAAGTCACGCAATTCACCAATTACTTGCGTATTGTATGTAATGCTAGAAAAGATAAATTAACGTTCACATTAGTAAGATGGACATTTGACATCTAACCTAAAATAAAGCGGTTTGACAAATACAAAAATAAGTGAAATTTGGCAACATGGTCGTTGCGTTAATTACACCCCACTTCGTCTGTTAACGTGAATGAACTATATATGTAATAGCAGGTAGTACTGCGTGCAGTGGGACAAGGACTAAATTTCGCTATTCTTTTATGTATGAAATCTAGTTCTATAATTATTTATTTTTGTTTCAGCAAAAAGAACTCCATTGTTCTTCGAACTCAACTATCTGTTCGGGTTCACACTATCATAGGTGAGTTTAGTGTAAGTACTAATTAAGAATTATTGTTATATATCATTATCTCAATTAAGAGGCTACAACTTGGATACAAATAATAATTTAGGTACATCATATCATATAATTAAGAAGAAATAATACACAACAATCAAAATTACTCTTTCTCTGTTACAGTAAAATATGTGCATATGTAAAAGTATTTTACTAATATTCTGGCGTTAATTGAATCGCATATTTGTTAAATTATAAACACCTCTGTTGTGTGGTACATAAAATCTGGTTGGTGTTCATTTTCGCAATTATCCAAAAACTCTAAATTTATTATACAGTGTGATTTTTAATGCCTGAGGTACACTTACTTTCAAAAAAACGTTTCCACTAAAATTTCGAATATCACCGCTCCAATCTCTAACACTCCGGCTTATTGTTAAGGCCAAGGAGTACTGACTATAGGTTTGTTTTTGTTTCGCTAAGAACGATTCCAGAACAGTTCACGTCATGCGCAGAAATATGTTAAGTGTTCGGGTTTCCGGAACTGTTCTGGAACTAAAAATTTCGTGTTTTGGTTTCTGATTGTCAGTTCTGGAACCGTTCTAGAACTGTAGAACTAATTCGGGATAAAGGCATCGAATCGTTCGGAACCGTTCCCAGACCGTTCCGAACGGTGTACTATGACGCATACAGTTCTGCGCAGTAACAGAACTGTGTTAGAACCGTTCGTAATATTAAACCCGAACAAACCTTATAAGGTTTGTTCGGGTTTAAGTTCTGAACGGTTCTAGAACTAGTGCGCATGTCATTTAAGAAAAAGACTGTTCGGACCATGCAGTTCTGGAACTGCAAATTCTGAGAACTGATAGTTCGGTGTTCGGTCTTTCAGAACTAGTAATTCAAGAACCGTTCGGAACGGTTCTAACAGTTCTCGATGATGGGCTAGTATTTGAAATTCTGATAAATCCGGAGCATGCGTAATTGTCATTCGTATCAGCTTTCGCATTTTTCTGGTTATGTTTATCGTATTTATGTTGAACTTTCGAGTTTGGAGTTGTTGTAGGTTAGTTTTTAAGTTATCGTTCAAGTACCTATTTGTTTTTTATTTTAGTTTGTGATATTATTAGAGTATTGGTGTGATTCGGTTCATCAAACCTATTTTTAATTTTTTTTACAGTTTTTATTCACACCCATTATATCAATTTTGTAATAGCAAAGTAAACAGCTATAAGTATGTGACTAAACATTAATTTCTTCAAATGGTGGTTTATTGTTTTAGAAATTACTTCATTGACTACCATGTTCTTGAGTCTAGCAAGTGATTCTTTCTCTAAGAATAAAGTGAATGTAATGGTACAATTATAGGAACTTGCGAACATGTGAAAAGTGAATTTATAATTATCATATATTCGTAGAGAAACTGACATATTTGTTAAACTTAGACAAAATAGTATTTAATATTATGTAAATTAAACTTATAATTTTTGTTTCGATGTGTCCCCCTTGGGACTTAAGAAAAATAAAGAGAATTTGTGATATCAACATATTAGATATCCGAACAATCTATTATATGTATGTGTTTGTACCAGCCTGTTACGTCATGAAAATTATAATTAATTGCAAGTTAATGTGACTCCCAGACTTGTGACACAAAACGTTCAGAGTCTGATTGATGTAAGTACCAAATCATGTAGGTATTGCAATTCAAATTATCAAAAAGGCTTCAATTCTCCAAAATGGATTGAAAGAGTGTACTACTTCACAGATTAAAAAAAGAAGAGGAGTTGGCTTTGAACATTGAAAATTTATTGTAATATATTTGTTTAAATTCATCATGATTGTTGATTTTATAGTTATGTAATACATATTTATTACTGTGTGTGTGCATTTGATGCACGTGCCAATTATTAATAATAGCTTGTATTAAAAATCCATGTTTTATTTACCCGGTTTATCATAAATATCCATTACAAAATTTTGAAAAATATACTTCTACAACTTCTTCATTATTTTTTAAATCCTGTCGTAATTTTGAGATGTAACATTTAAATGTTCATTACGATCGACATTTGTCCACCAGTTTGGTGTTTTTTTTTAAAAAATGCAGAAATATCAATAACAAAATTTAGAAAAATGTATTTCTTATAAACAACTTTTTCACTACTTTTTAAATGCTGTCGCAATTTTGGTGGTTAGATGCAGATGCAGTAACATTTAAATGTTCATTACGATTGATATTTGTCCACCAGTTTGGTGTTTTGTAATATATAAATATATTGCTTATATAAAAAATGCAGAATTATCCATTACAAAATTTAGAAAAACGTATTTCATATAAACAACTTTTTCATTACTTTTTAAATCCTCTCCCAATTTTGGTAGTTAGATGCATTAGCTATTTAACGTTCATTACGGTTGATATTTCTTCCAATAAGTTTGGTGTTTTTTTAATATTACTATTACTAATGTTGGTAGTATAAGTTTCCCTAAAATTCCAATTTTAAAACTGTTCGAACCTTCAGGATTTCGAACCGTTCTAGAACCAGTATTTGGCCGGACATGCGCATTATTATCAGAACTACTAATTCTAGAACGGTTCCGGAACTGTTCAGAACTGGAGGTTCGAACAAACCTTATATAAAAGATAGAAAATAAACATAATATATTTGAATGATTTCATTGATTCATTATGCACATATATAAAATAAATTTACTGTTCCTAATATTCTTTCGGTTATTTTGTAAATAGTAATAGGTAATACACACAACATTTTCTACAAGACTAAACTCAATAAACTTTAGTTACCGAACAAAGAGTAGTGAGTAAACATGATTCTTTCAACGTAAAGTACTAGAAAAAAAATCGCAAAATTACTGAATGGGGAATTAGTAACTGTCATTTCGTAAACCACGAGAATTATCACGGAAATAAAGATGTGTATAAAAAAGGGTTTTCAGACGCAGGAGGGGATTATTATTAGTTCAGTTATTAATGTGAAAATCAGATATAAAGTAATAAATATAAATTTAGTCATAAATATAAAGATAGTCATAAAAGTTCTAATAAATATTTTTAGTACGTTTAAGAGCATTTTAATCAATCAGCGTCTTCATTGTTTTGTTACTGTTATATGTAATATCGCCTAGAAGTTATATTTATATATCCCCACTAACAAAGGTAAAAACGTTAAAATAATATTGACTACTCCGGAAAAAGTGCGCGCGATAAGTTTTTTCGACAATGGATTAACCGCAAGAGCTGTTGCTCGAGAATTAAACGTTAGATATACATCTATAAATAAATTGCTGCGTAAATGGACCGCTGAGAATGCAATTCGAAGGCAACCAGGATCAGGTAGACGAAGAGCTACCACATATGAAGAGGACAGAACTTTATCACATATGTCCGCGAGCATCCCTTACCAGCTTCCGTTCGGCGATCAACGAAAGTGTTTTTACTGCTAGTACGATTATGCGCAATCCTACAACCGCATATGATCCAAGATATATTTAAAAACGTTCGATTAGTGACCGGTCTGGGGATGAATGTCTTTTGATGGGGCAGGCGTCATATGGAAAATAGAGGGTCATTTAAACGGTACGCAATATTTGGATATACTATCTAATATCATGTTACCTAGTATTCCTGTCAACTTCCGGTTTGAACAAGACATCTTACCGATACATAAATCCAGAGTGGTTCATCAGTGGCTCGAAACTGCAAATATTGAAATTCTACCCTGCCCTGTAAAAGTCCAGGATTAAATCCTCTGGAAAATCTTTGGGAATTTATGAAAAAGCGAATCTCTGATAATGTATAGAAATATTCAAATCAATTATGGAATTAAATTGAAACTACCTGGGAAAATGTCATCGTGGACTATTGCCAGAAACTCTTTGACAGCATGCCGTCTCGTTTAGCAGAAGTAATAGAAAATAACGGAGGGTGGACATACTGTTAATTAATTTATATAGTTTAAACTTTAAATTTATTATTTCTTTATATTCTTTTTCTTTACTTTTTTTATATTTTGTTTTGTTATATTATTTTTTAAGTTTTGTGTAAATACATTATCTCATTTCCTAATAATTACCAAAAATATAGAATGCCCTACTTACGCAAAAATATCAGCTAAACAGTAAATCAAGAAAAGGAAATATAGATTCTCATATAGGTACATGTGTAACTATTATGCGTAATATTGGATTATGCCTAATTTTTTTGGTAGTATCTCCTTCTAATCCGTTTATAAAATGTTTGCATTATTTGTGTAAGATATCGCTCTGCATTAATGGTGTAAATTAAATATATAGGTCTTATAATTCGGCATCAAGACATCCCTACCCAAGAACCCAATTTTCACTGAATGTAAACTGGTTTTCACAAAACTGTGTGGATTTTCAGTAACGCACGTTCTCAGAAAATAGCTCCATTCAAGATTATAATGAATATACCACCAATCACCGTCTCCCTTCAAGTTCCTCTGCGGTAATGTGTCTTAAGAATGAAAGCATCAAGTAGCATGTTCTGCCATAACGTTTTAAAAATAAATACAAATATTATAATTCTATCGATTTCAGACTTTTCTTAAACTTGCTTAAACAAAACTAGTGAAAATAGTATGGAAATAACAGAGGAAAAACAAGCATATAACATTATAGTTAACGAGTTGACGCTGTATATTTGTAGTAACATATAGGTACTTTAAAAACATGTAAAATGTGAAATAACCGTAAATTACGCCGTAACTTTTAAACTCATCAGATATATTATAAATTATCCTGGCATGACATCAAAATAACATTTAATGAAATTATATTCCTTTACAATTTTCCTTTAATCATTAGTTAAATCAGTTAATGATGCTTATAAATTCTATAAATTCATTAGGTATTAATTTAAGTTACTTTTTATCCATAAAACCGAAGACTAAAATATCATCTAAATTGCACTTCTCTGATTATTAAAAATATACATATCTTCATATTTTCCTTACTATGCTATAATACACTAGCGAAGCGGTAAAGTCCATTATTTAGGTACCTATTTAATAATGTAGGTAGCGAAAAATTTTTAATAAAAAAATTGTGGATAATCATAAGCACTACTATTTAAAAATCTTTTCATTTATACAAAGTGTTCAACAACGACAAAACCCAACTTGTTTATTTAATTGGAATGCTATAATTTCTTTTATATTGTATCATAACCCTTTATGAGCTGAATAATTGAATTGAAAATTGTACAAGTTTGGAAAAATTGCTATAAAGTAACAATTAACGATGAAAGACCTATTGCGAGCTCAATCTGTGTAGAATGCATAACTTGCAAGATATTTGCAAAAACGGCTATTAGAAGAGTGTAAAATTGCCACTTCCTGTAAGAATTTTGAATTGTTTTGTACACACAAATTATTCGAAGTCAAACTTTAACTGCTGTTATATTCTCATTATTTTTAGATAACATAATTTGTAAGATATAACTGTTTTTCGGTAAGACTAAAAGAATTTCCATAAACTTTTATACAATTTTTCTAAAAAAAAGCTCTTTTGATTGCTTTTGAAAACACTCTCTAATTAGTAGTTACCGGGGTATTGATAAAACTTGATTTTTTCACTGAAGTAAGCTACTATCTTCTGGTCTACCTATTTAATTGAAAATCTAATCAGATCTCAAAAGAAAGATTATACTCGTATAAGGTTTGGTATTGACACAATTGATAACTTTAACCCTTCAGTGGGTATTGTGGTCAGAAAAAGAGAGGAAGCGCACACACGAAAGAGAGATGTTTGCAAAAATTACTTTTCCGGTATCAGGAGACTTCAAAACATGGGCATCTGCATAAATATTGAGGTCGCTAATTTTCATCATCGTAAAACTTCTTTATACTATGTATAAGAAAATAAAAACTAAGTATTTCAATGTTTATTGTAAGGTGAGTTCTATGAATATGTTTACCATTTCCAAGATATTGAACATTAAAATTTTAAAATATAGAAACTATTCTTTGGAAAAAAAAGATTATCTGATAATCTTTGTAATTGAATATACAAAGAAGCTTAGCGCAGACGAAGAAAGACTTAATACGTTGCCTCCACTAGCAACAAAGATCCTTCTGTTGCTCGTTAATTGCACCAGTGCTCAAGTCAAGACTATCAGAAGCTGCTGCTGATTGTGGATCAGAGGAAATTGAGCACCAACCATATCGTTCGCATTTGGTAATCTATGCCTATTTTGCTTTCTAAATTGCAAAAGCGACTTGGGCGAACATACATCAAGAATTATGATGAGCTTCCTTGAGAACGAATTGAGGAGAAATTAAAGGAATTGCACTTGCTGGTAAATCTTTTTATGCCTATTACTTATTTTGAAATATAAAACGAACTCAAATAGAAAATAAAGACACATTATCATTCTTGCTGTCGCTCTTCACATGTTCTTTATCACCGATGAGACTTAATTTTAGTGAAAATTGAACATTACAAATTTTTGTTAATTTGCTTCGTTTTTAAGATGTTATTTCACGCTTGTGTTACGTTGAAATGTCTCCTATACAGGGTGGTTGGTTTTTCATTGTCCAGCCTATATCAGCTTCATTATCAAAAATTCAAAAAAATGTTAGAAGAAAATGTTTTTTATCTCGAAATGGTCTATCATATTGCATCATTAGTCATCTTTCACAGCCTACTGATTTTTAGCAGCGATAATCAACTTTAATTTCTTAAATGGATCACCCTGTATATTTTCTATAAAAATGAATCCTCATTAAATTCTGTTTATTATGATACGTCACAAGTTGGCATATGTGTAGCAATTGTCTACGGAAACGAAATAATAAGAAAAAGTATGGAAAACTAAAATTTGCTATTTCTATTATAAATAAAAAAAATTAAATACTAAATAGTAAGTAATGTGTCTTATAATAATTGTTGAAATTGTCCACCACTACATTCTAAACATTTGTCGGCTCGCGTAATTATGTTCCTCCTGGCGTTTTGCAGCATTGCAGGTGTAATTAGCAAGCAAGCCGTGGTAATTTTATTCTTCAGTTCCTGAAGATTTTGAGAAGGAGTATTATAAACTTGGTTTTTCAAAAAACCCCATACAAAAAAATCAAGAATTGATAAATCAGGCGATCTGGCAGCCCACAAAATTGGTCCTCGGTTGCCGATCCAGTTTTGACAAAATTCATTTTGTAGATAATTTGTTACTGCAGCTCCATTATGAGGTGGGGCGCCGTCATGTTGGAACAATAAGTTTCGTCTTAAAGCTAATGGGAGATTGTCTATGTAGTCTTGAAATTCATTTTGTAAAAATAATAAATATCGGTTCTGAGTCAATGTTCCATCGTAAAAATATGGCCCCAAAATTTCATTGCCGACTATCCCTACCCATACATTAATTGAAAATCGCACCTGCGCACGAGCTTCAACAATTACGCGAGGGTTTACATCGTCCCAGTAATGTGTATTCTTTTTATTAAAAATTCCATTTCTGTGAAAATTAGATTCATCTGTCCAAATGATATTATTTAAATAATGTCTTCCCACATTCACGAGCCATTCACAAAATATTATTCTGTTGTTGGGATCATTAGCATGTAGTGTTTGGACTAAATTTAATTTAAAAGGCTTTAGTTTGTGCAATTTTAAAACATTCATAATTTCGTGTCTTGGAGTATTCAAATCAAACGCTGCTTGTCTTGTAGAAGTTCTTGGATTTGCTCTAAAGTAAGCTAAAATAACAACTTCATTACCGTGGTTGTTTCCTCGTCCATTTTGAATATTATTTATACGCCTTGAAAAGGTGCCAGTTAACCGCAGAGAATTTTCTAAATTTTGAAAAGTATTTACGTGAGGTTGTCTTCTGTCAGGATATAAATTTTGATACAAGATAGCAGCCTGACGTTTATTGTTGTTTGATCTGTGAAAACAGCACAGCATATCAACTTTTTCACTGTTTGTGAAGCCCATGTTCATTTTTCTTATACAAAGCACTAACGTTTTCTTAGTTAAATAAGAACCGCAATACCTTTGTCACTTCTAACTGACTTATGTCAAATATTTACAGGTATAAACAACAGAATATCACTGTCGACTACTATAATTTCAAAATAACAAAACACTTATACTTTGTTATATCACTATATTAATCCAAATGTGTGACCGCGGTTTCGACCAACATGGCCATTAACGAAGACACACAAAATGTATGCTAAAAATTTGGTGTTAGGCGGTAATTATAAAGTAGGGGGGATACAAGGAATAATATATAATACATTGTAATAACTATTAGTTAATTATAGGGAAAACCAGAAAATAGAAATTTGACTACAGTAAAATGGTAAAATGAAATAACCTAAGTACAACAGGTAAACAGAGGTGTTATATCAAATCAGTCTGATCGTTAAACAATATAATATCTGAATTGCGGGAGGATTTGAATATTTCTAGGGCGTCTAGGAGGTTTAATTTCTTACCCTTCTCGGCGAAATGTAAGATTTTTACGAAACGAACTATAATTTCGTTTTTCCCATTATTAGGCATAATTTAAAGGCAGCTCCCTACTTGTTATACATCGTTATAAAGAGAAATGTATTTAGAATCATATCCCGTAAAAATATACAGGGTGTTCCATTTAAGAAATTAAAGTTGATTATCGCTGCTAAAAATCAGTAGGCTATGAAAGATTTCTAATGATGCAATATGATAGACCATTTCGAGATAAAAAACATTTTCCTTTAACATTTTTTTGAATTTTTGATAATGAAGCTGATATAGGCTGGACAATGAAAAACCAACCAACCTGTATATAGGAAACTTTGGCAACACTGTATGATGTATCATAATTTAAGAAATCCTTAATTACATTCACATACACGTGTCAATCAATTGCCACTTTTCTTGGCAGATATGTATCATTCACAAAATAATAATTTATTTTCAAAAGCAGCGATTTTTCGATATACGACTAATTGCCGTGAAATTAATGTGAAAAATGTTTTGCGCCGCAAATCGTATCAAGAAGCGGCTTCAAGCTACTTTACTCTTTGCGCAATCGTATTTCATATAAGTACTTAATCATAGTATTGGTAATATTGTGTTTGAGAGATAATTTATTACACATTACATATTGCTGTGTGCTGTACCAGCAACATAATTTATAAAAATAATGATAATTTTTATTATATTTAATATATTCACTTATTTCTTAACAGCACGTACTTTCTGAGTACGCGTGAGTTCTATCAGTGTATTCAACCTTCTTTTCTCCTGGTAAATCTCTTGCTTATTTTTTTATAGGGATAAGGTTATAGTTTGCATTAAAGAAAAATCTGAGTCTATATAAAAACATACTTGTATATTTTATTCAACATTTTAAGAATAGATAGCATCGCTATACTATATCCACCCAAGAATTATAAAAGAAAACATAATTGAAAGAAAACATTTATACCGTATTCTCGGTTGTAATGTTTTGTAGAATAAATATATCGATATTGCTTAATCAAAAATAAAAATATTATTCTGTTTTAAAACAAAGAAAATCCAATTGAATATCAGTATTCTATTAATATTGTGTTAATTCTATTCTATCAGAAACATTATATTCGCACGTAATGCTCTAATCCTAGAACTTCGCAATGGTCAATGTTCCGAGGAAAAGCTTAAATTTGATCACTGGTAACAACTATTCGCACGCATTGCACCAGCGTCTCAAAATCCGCCACACAGAAACATTTCCCTTTTCTAAATGACTATTTTAATTTTTAAATTTGAAATCAAAAATGAATTGCCAGAATTAATGATGCTTAATAAAGAGCTAGAAGATACACATACATTCGCACGTTATATCCTCTTAACACCCAACACCATTAATAATCCTATTTGTGTTGTATATAAAAAAAAACTAATGAATTAATATTTTTACAGGACAATATCTATTATCCCTGCTGGCCAACGTTATACTGAATAAACATTTGCACATTGTATTCCATATACGCATAGCAGCATTGATAAATCTCTGTATTAAAAACTTATTTTGTATCATTAAACATCTCTTCAAATTGTGCCATAGGCATCTCCATTTTTTAAATACAAAAAACATTAACAAGGAAAATTTATTATAATGAATGAAAATTAGATAAAGTAAAATTAATATGCTAATACAACAATGAATGAATGTACATCTAATCGTGGTGTATCTGACCCTACGATTAATTCTTTTTTAAAGTCTTTATCTTGCGAAGTCGCAGTTAGTATCTAATCTTGTTCATTCCTGTCTTTGAATTTATACCCGGGAAAAAAAATATGTAACGGCTGTTACACCACCACCGAACTAAAATTTAGGTTGTCACCCTGCATCATCCGTAAAATCTCTGCCCCCAAGTTGCCGTCGTGACACCAACACACACGCACTTATTGTCTTTGACAGTTCATTCACGTAAACGTCAACACACTGCAAATTGTTTGCTTATTTAAACGTCTTATTCCCTAAACTATTCGGTATCTTTAAAAGTAGGTATATTTTTTTATTAATATAATTCTCCCTTGTATTTGTTTATGAACTTGTTGCCTTTTTCATCATTCGTCACATATCTTCTTTTTCCATTAACTAACACAATCCTTATTTTTTTTTTAGTTATTTCAGTATTCGGTAAAATTGGAAATATATTATAAATAACAGGTATTCTTTTTCCCACATTATTCGTACTATCACGATCCGTCTGGCCTGCTATTTTATCGCTGGTTTCGACCCAAGACTTTTCCAATGGTGATATATTTATCTGTAAAAAACTAACAAAGTTTATACCATATTTTCTTTTTGTAGGTCTTCAAATCATACGATTCTTTCTACAGTCTATGAAACATAGTGCTACACACACAAATTCATGGATGTTTATTTTGTTTGTTCAGCTGTCTTTTATATAAAAACATTATTGCTGATCGTTCCGTGTCAAGATATACTTATATCCTTTTTTACTTTCTTATACGTAGTATAAGGAAGTATTGTGATGATGAAAATTTTCGACATCGAGATTTTTGCAGATGTCCACGTTTTGAAGTCCCCTGATACCGAAAAAGTGGTTTTTAAAAAAATGTCTGTGTGTGTGTGTGTGACCACGATAGCGGTCAAACCGCTGTATATATCTATTCTAACTTTTGTATTTACGTGTACAATCTCCATCTTGAGATCTGGTTAGTTTTTCAGTAAAATCGGTAGACCGGAAGCAGCAGTTTACTTCAGTGAAAAAATCGAATTTTGCCAATATTTCGTCAATTACTAAGTTTAAACAAATTTATGAAGAATTGAAATGTACTCAAAATTAAATTTGAGACAAATTATCTTAAAAATGTTTTTCGAAATTCCAACCAGAAGTAGGTCTTTTACTCTTATTGAAAATCAGTTTTTTGCGAATATCTCGCAAGTCATGCTTTCTAGGCAGGTACATTACGAGTATAAAAGTATTTAAATTATAATTTTAAATATCTCTTGTGTAAAAAAAATTTCAAATTTCGGACCGGAAGTACCACTTTTACTCTTACCGAATATCGTTTTTTTGCAGATATGTCGTAAATTATGCTTCTATATATATTTATTAAGAGTACAAAAGTATTTAGAGTTGAATTTTCAATATTTTTTGTGTACATGAAATTTCAAAATTCGGACTGGAAGTGGCACTTTTACTCTTAGCGAGTAGCACTTTTTTTCGTATATCTTGCAAAGTATGCATTCTATAGCGATTTATTAAGAGAATGAAAGTACTTAGAATAGGATTTTGAATAAGTTTTGTATAAAAAAATTCTTAAAATTGTATAGTTTGAAACGCTCATACGTATAAGAAAGTCGTGTGGTGGCCACACCACATTTTTTATCTATAGTTGTAAGTGAAGGTAAATTTTATTCTTTAAGTATGATTTATATAAATCCCTCTTATAACATTTTATTACATTGTGCACGTTTTCAAATTCATATAATTTATTCAACTATATTTTCTTCTCTTGAATAACGTATTTGATCTTGTTCGTATAGTTTTACTGCGTTTAAATGACTAATTCTCTTCACTGTTCCGTCCTTAAGCATAACCCTTTCTCGGTTGTTTGCTTTCATTACCCTTTTATTTTTAAACAACGGTCCATTATTCAAAATGTTTAGTGCAATTTTCACGCATTTTGAAAAGTTAGGTTGTTTTTCATTGTATACAAACCATACAACCTGTTTATCTTTTCTATTAAAGAAATATATATAGCTTAGATTTATCTCGTCTTTTATTTTGTACCTATCTAATACTTAATTTGTAAATACTTATCTAACTTTTTTTTTTAATTGGAACAATAAATTCATTTTATGTTTGAATTTTCTATACCTAAATGTATGCAACTCATCATACCCTTATGTTATATGTATTGCAAACATAAACGAACTTAATGTTATTCTTATTATTTAAATATGCAAGAGACGGCAATATGTCGAGCGAATGCTACTTTTTCTTTACAGATATGTAAAAATTACAAATTGTGTATGGATTATTTATTTAGAAACTACTGACAACCCTTCCAATTCTGTAAGACAATGAGAAATATTTACTCTGATCAAGTAACTTCTTTCCACATGAGCCTTTTTTCGGAATGGAAATGTATAAATTGATAATAGGCTCGTATTGCAACGTAAAAACCTCACGCCAACTTTTTAATTTAAGGAATATACCTTATTATAACAGATAACATTTTGTATTATAAAATTAATCCCGGGCATAGACAACATTTAATATGGAACACAATAACATCGTCTTATGCGTTGCAGATATGTATTTAATTATTTAGAAATTATAAGGTAAATCTCATGTGAGGGGAGAAGGGGTCTTACCAAATCTCACCAAGGGGGAGGAAGGGGTCCAAAAAGAAAATCTAACGTAATTAATGGACGTCCCATTTTGAGTTCAGACATTGAGAAATATTTACTCTGATCAAGTAACTTCTTTCCACATGAGACTTTTTTCGTAATGGAAATGTATAAATTGATAATAGACTCGTTAAATGAATTGTAACGAAATATTCGTATTTTATCTAGCAAAAGTGTATGTTCACCACTTAGAGTTTATAGCGATGGTTAAGTTTAGCAACCATTCTAAAGTTTATTGATGTAAATAGAAGCACTGTTAAAGTGTATCGTATAGAACAAGAAAGATTAAGAAATTCACATAGGTATAATTTGATAGATAAATCAGTAATCAGCGTTTAATAGAGCATAAATAATGTGGGAACGCTTTAAATGAACATTTTGTTTGATTCGCGGTTTTATCTGGAAAAAAAAAGGATTTGAATGTAGATAAACAATAATAAAATCAGAAGACAGTTTCACTTTAATGTTTGCAATTTACACACTTAATTAAGCAATACGAAAAGATCGCTTTTTCCTATTTAATATAACATATGCTTTCCTCCTGCGGTTACTAATTCATATGCAGCAGTAGAAAACGCATACTATATAATGAAATGTTGTAAGTTTTTGCAGAAAATGTATATCATTTAAATTAATGACCTAGTTAATTGAAGCGTAAAAGTGGACATTACGAGCAAATATTATACTACTTATGTTTATTTGAAAAACAAATCGACCTTGTGGTTAGTTGCAAGAACCTTCTTTTTCAAGAAAATGAATGTTACACATAACTAACACTCAATACACTCCTGATGTCAATGATTTAGATTAATTGAAGGGGAATGTATGTGCACGTATCTCTAATAATATACACACGCGAGTAATGTGCAAGCAAAATGTCATAACGCATACTTATGTATTTCTAGCTATTTTATATTATCTTAATTAAATAGAAAGATTATATCAAGGATGTCTTTGATATCCTGAAAAAAATTGAAAGAAACTATCTATTTATATACGATATTCGATATTTACTATTTCAGGCCTTTATTGATTGGCGGTAAATAAATAATAAAAAGAATTAGCACACATACAGGCGCCAGTGTCGTCCATGTAAACCTTTTTAAAAGCAGTCAAAAACGTATCTTTCAGATTTTTCGATAAACTCGAACACACAGATTATGTGTTGAATACTCCATCAAACGAAAAGCTATTATATATCTTTCCAAATAATTTTAGAGTGTATACATTATTATATGAACTGACATATTGCTGTGACCTCCTCTACTTTGATTAATAACCAATAGTTAAATTAATAAATTGATATACTTTAATAATCTCAGGGTCTAAATGTGAATTTCTTTGTTTTTATTACGGTTAATGTGTCGCAGCCTTTTGCTTATTGTGAGTTCTAGCTGTGATAGTGATGTTTACCTTCCTTATGTTCTCCTTTGGGATGGGTATAAATAAGTAAATATTGAACGTCAGCACAACTTATTTTATTTACAATATAAATTTACAAAAACATTGCTAGTAATTTTTTTATTATCATACAATACAATACTTTATTTTTTTGTTATGTGTTGCCTTTTTATTCATAGTACAAGCACCTTGCAAATCCTTTGTTCCTTATGAAAATTGTAAAAAAAAACTGCACGAATTCTTCATGTATGCTTACAAATCAAAGAAATTTTCTAAACTCACTTTCTTTACCCTTTTACCGATGTATCCCCATTGAATCATCTCGACCTGAGATTCTCACGTCAAAATCGAGATTTAAACAATGAAGAACTATTTGATGTTTCCCATAATATTTCAAATTATTGTTGTTCAAATGAACGCGTTAACGCCTCGTTGAGTCGCCCTAAGTTGAGATTCGCACGTCAACCCAAGGCTTACTCAAAGAAGAATTTATTAAATACTTAAATAATATTCTAAAATTTATTGCTATCTGGGTAAACTTGTTGATACTCCGTTGAATCGCCTTAAGTTGAGATTCGCACGTCAACCCAAGGCTTACTCAAAGAAGAATTTATTAAATATTTAAAATAATATTCTAAAATTTGTTGCTATCCGATAATCTTATGACACACACATGAAGATTCCTTTATTTATTTATTTATAGGATTGCAAAATGAACTTTATTTAATAGTGCTTGTACTTACTTTTCTTGATCGTATATTTTTTCGAATTCTCCTTGATAATCCGGGCCTTCCATCCTACTGGAAATTTTCTTATTATAGCGGGCTTTGTATAGTCGAATAATAATGTTTCGCGCTTTATTGTATATAGCGCGCACTTGTCCGTCTATGAAGCGTATCACACGTTTTCTTCTTGCGACGTCTGTATCTTAAAGGCGTTTATGCCTTTTAGATTTTTATTTTATTTATTTCACTTGGAGCACTGGTTTAACTTTTCTTTTCTTCTTGAGTCTTGGAGATCTTCGGATGGACTTTTTGTTTTAGCTGATGCATGCCCTTATATACCGTTTAACATTTGACAAACGCTTTATTTTGTTTTAAATTATGTTTGTTCAATTTAAATTTTCATCTACTGCGCCCTCCGTGTTTGTTATGGTAACTATCGATGTCACGTGGTCATGTGACCTTTCTTCCGCCATGTTACCGTTGTTGTTGTTTACATATTTTTATACTTGCATATTTTATGGACATTGATTGATTTTATCTATTGGTAGGTATTCTTAAGCTGTACCATATTATATACTGACTAATGTTTTATTTATTTTTAGCCTGAAATCTCTTGAAGTATTTTTATATGAATGAAATTATGTACTAATCGCATATTTAAATGTACATTCAACAATATCTTTTATTCTGTGAATATCAGTGAAAAATTGCATACCCAACATAATGTTTTATTTTTAATAGTGAACCAGGCCACAATATTTACATTCTGGATGTGTTTGTGTATAGAAACAAATAAATCATATACCTTTGTATGCATTTCCATGTCCCATACGGAAAAAAATACAATTGATCTTAGTGACTGTGAAATAAGTGGAATATATATTTATTTATGTATATAGACCTTTGTTCTAGCCATAGTGTTTATTATTATCCCAATATGCTGAATGCAGGCTTCTATTCACTGATTATTATTGCTACTAAAGAATGTGTTACCGAATGACCTACTTTCTATTAATCACTAGTAATAATGTTTGAATCGTTACATATCCTTTTTTAGACTGAGATCAGTATTTAAGCATCATGTTTTGTATGATATTTAACATAATTTTTGTGCTCTAATTTATTTAAATTGGGGTCAACGCTTTTTAATTTTCAATGCTCTCATTTTTACGGGTATGCAACCCACATTGCATTGATGTGTATTCTACTGCATAGTTATTAATTTGTGTACTCACTATTACGTGACAATTTAAATTATATCTATTTATATTAATTAGTGGATTATTCTGTATTTATTTGTTGAAATATTAAATTATAATTTATATCTAACATGTAAATTTATATTTATTTAAAATAAATGTAGTGGTATTTTATTTTTGTTGACCTTTTATTTGTTTGGTTTCTTTATTTATCTATTTATTTATTTAAGTGAAAAAATACCACAGCAATATGTAATCAATCGCTCTTTGTTGACTGGCGGTAAATAAATAGTAAAAAGAATTAGCACTGACAGAGACGACAGTCGCCCGTGGAAACTTTGTTAAAAGCAGTTAAAAGCGTATCTTTCACATATTTGTGTACTGACCTCTCCATCAAAAGAAAAGATGAATTATTTTTTGAAACAGTGTTAGAACATATACATTCCCTGATAAATTAATATGTTCAACTAGTCAATCAATATTAATAAAATAAGTGTCATCATTTTGTATTATAAAATCAATCCCGGGCTTAGACAATATTTAATATGGACCACAATAACATCGCCTTATGCGTTGCAGATATGTATTTAATAATTTAGAATTTATAAGGTAAATCTCACGTGAGGGGCGAAGGGGTCCTACCACATGTTACCAAATCTCACCAAGGGGATGGGAGGGGTCCAAATTTAAAAAAAAATCTAACGTAATTAATGGACGTCCCTTTTTGAGTTCTATATTTGTGAAAACTCAGTTAGTTAGTTCTTAGCTTACATTTACTTTGAGGAAGTTGTCGCGTGCAGCATAAAGAAATGGTGATACATTATTATTATTGTGTTGTATTAACAAGAAAGGACCGTTATGCCCAATAATTTAATTTTAGTTTTAGTGGAGACAAAGATCTGACTATAGTATACTTCTTCTTCTTCTTTTTCTTTTTTAAGACTTAGTCTTGTTTCTTCTACTCTTCTTAATCTCGTTCAGCCTCTTGGGAAATAGATGTCCAACTCTCGTACCTTTTCTTGAGAGGTCGACCGTGGGTTTTCCTTGAACTCGGCTATTCATCCTTTGCCCATTTTGCCTATCGATCCTCTGTCATTCTGTCGACGCGGTCTTTCCAATATCGTCGTCTCGATCTCGTAAACTGCACCACATCTTGAATTTTGAGATCTGCTCTTATATCTTTCCTTCTTATCTGGCCCCTCAAGTTTACTCCCTTAATATTCCTCAATGTCTTCATCTATGCTGCCTTCATCATGCTCTTCGCTTTTGTTGTATCCGCTCGACTTTCCACTGCGTATGTGAGTACAGGTCTCACGGCTGTTTTATATATGCGGACTTTGCTTGCAGTACACATGTGTTTGTTCCTGCATATGAGATCTCTCAAAAAGCCAAGAGATTCTTGAGGCTTTATTCACTTAGGTCCTGACTTCCTGTTGTGAGTTTTTGGAGGTGGTTATCTCAGCTCCTATGAACGTACATTGCATACATTGGTGGATGGGTTTGTCGTTTACAGCCAGTTTACATCTAGTGGGCTCCATCAACTTCTTCTACACTATTAATTATTTTATCCGTAATGAGGTTGAATATTATTATATATTATTATAGTATACTTAATTAATTTAATGTGTTCTCGTTCGATTTCGACTTTCTGTTATATTTTTGTCCCAAGTAATCCGTTTTTTTTGCTTTCCAATATTTTTTTTTTAAGTAAGTTTAGTTAAGTTTCATGGAAACCGTTCCCAAATAAAAGACCATATTATTAATAAATACAAAAATATTTGCAAGCAAACTATTACATCTGCCGGGAAACTTTTCAACTGTTCCCTTTATAAATTAAATATGTGTCATTAGAATCTTCTTATATATCAATATATTAACCACTTGGAAATTACCTCCTATACTGATGTGAATTCTGTGACTAATAATAGAAATACATACAGGTATAGCAAACAAGGGAAAGCCAGCAAACACAATTAATAGTGAAAATTTACCTTATCCTTCAATTACAAATATTTACCGAACTATATTTAACCCAGAGTAAATTGCTAGAATTTCTATTCTCGTGCAATCTCCACGTGTTAGCAATAAGAGTTTTTATATTGTAAGCGCTAATATTGACAATATCGCTAATGCTCTAGCATATTCACTTACTGACTATAATAATTTCGCTAATGTCGTTATGAAAATAAACTGATCGTTTTAAGATATTTTACATACTACGGTTTTAGATAAA
Organism: Amphimallon solstitiale; assembly: GCA_963170755.1. Taxonomy (NCBI): domain Eukaryota; kingdom Metazoa; phylum Arthropoda; class Insecta; order Coleoptera; family Scarabaeidae; genus Amphimallon; species Amphimallon solstitiale. The sequence goes on from OY720675.1 coordinate 182,120,811, forward strand.
ATATGTACATAAATATGGCCAATGGTAGGATAAATATTGAACGACTACATTTGTTATGTAGCTAAGCTTATGTTTTACTCGCTATATTGTTCTTCTACTTCTTATTAGGTCATGTCCTGTTACTACAGTGCATTTCCTTGTGACCAACTATTCTTTGACTTTTTTGGGGTCTTTCTTTTTTTCTATCTCTTACGATTTTTGCTATTCTTTATCCGCTTATTATGTTCATATGACATTCCCTATTTCTTTGCCAAGACCACCAAACATCTACTGCTGTGTATGCTTCTTTAATTTCATTTATTCGTATTCCATTCCTTATCGTATTTTATGATAGATCTTAATGTTCTCATATCTGTTGTTCTCTAGTGTCTGCCATTGCTTCGATTTGCGTACGTTAGCAGAGGTCTTACGCACGTTTTCTAGATACGATCTATGCATTCTTGACATGTGTTTTTATTTCTCCACATCAAGTCTCTCAAACATAGTGATTCTTGCCGCTTTGGTGGCTTGTTTGCTAACTCCTTTTTTAAAATCACCGTAACTGGATGTTTCTACGGCCAAGTATTTAGGTTTCAGTACTTGTTTGATGCATTTTCTTTCGATTTTTATTTTTTTGCTAGTATATTGCTTTTAGTATTCTTTGTTGGTAGTTTCATGTCGTAAGATCCCGCAGTATTACTAAATTTGTGTACCGCACCATTCCATGCAAATCGTCTAGTTATTGCTGCATTGTCTGCGTAGCGTATTTCCCATCTGGTATCCCTTTTCTTTTGTGTTTAGCGTTTAGTATAAATTTGTCCATTATCAACAGCAATGCGTTAACACTCTCCTCTAGTCAAAATTCCGACTTGATGCTAACTTCCTTGGAAAATTCATTATTGACCTCCCATCGTGTTTTGCTTTGTTTATACAGGGTATATCACGTAAGGCGGCTATTAGAAGTTTTATGGGATCCATAAACAGTGTAAGCTCGACATTTGGGATTGAGTACTTACGTTATAAGGTGTATTATTCTAAAATATTTTCAAGTAGAACTGACTTCCGGTTACAGCGGAAGTAGATACAAGTTTCTTATTTTAAATGGAACTGTATATTTTTTTTCGATTCATTCAATTCTACATGTAATTATGAAACAATTTGCATTATAGTTCCCTAACTCTAAATTCAACTATTTTTGAGATAATTGCATTTTTGTTAAAATTTTTGCATTTACATAACTTAAAATAAAATTTGCTATTTAAGAAGTCAGAAAAGCATAAAGTGCTATATTTTCAGGGATCAAACTACAAGGACATTAGTGCCGATTAGCATTATATTTTGGATCTACTTTTATACAGGGTGTTTCAAAATTAATTGCTAATATGGATATCTTCAAACGTACGGAACTCCTTTTTTTTAAATAGAACATGGTATTTTTTATTACTGGATTGAATGAAACTTCAAATTCTGCGTCAATAAATATTAATGTATAATATGTCTATTTTTTCTAGTTTTTGAAATATTCACGATTATTTGTTTTAGTTGCATAAGAACCGATAATAAATTTTGAATTCGCATAGTGTGCCAGGGAAATGACAAACATAGGTAGTTGTGAAGCCGCTGTCATTTAGTGTGCGAATTACTGTCATCATGGACAATGATAACGAAAATTATACAAACAACGATATTTTAAACCTATTTTATATCCACGGCGAATGTCAAAGGATTATCGAAAGAACTTGCCGAACATTTAATGAAAGGTATACACACTTGCCATCGATAAATTCGAAGAAATTTAAAAGGATTACATCCAACTTTCTGCGCCATGGACGAATAAAAAGTAGTAAAAGAAATCGCTTAAAACCTGTCACAAACGAGGACGCAAATGAAATAAATGTACTAAGTTATTTCAATGCTTATCCTAACAGCTCAATTGGAGCAGCATCAATTGATCTAGGGCTATCTAAAGGATCTATTCAACGCATTCTCAAGAAACACAAGATGCATCCTTATTCATTCAAATTAGTTCAAGCATTACACCCTGGAGATACCGACAGAAGAGTAGAGTTTTGTGAGTTTATATTAACAAAAATGCAAGAAGACGAAAGTTTTTTGAGAAAAATAATTTGGACCGACGAATCGAAATTTAGCCGAGGAGTGATAAACCGAAAAAAATTGCATTATTGGGCGAAAGAGAATCCACATGTTGTCCGTGAAACAAACTTTCAACGTTCATTTGCTATTAACGTATTTGTGATGATGAAATACAATCAATTATGCTTCCATATTTACGAAGAAAATTTTAATACAAATAGATATCTTAATATTTTGGACGAGGTAGTAATACCATTTTTAGACGACCTACCTCTACTTGAGTTTAGAGAGTGTTGGTTCCAACTAGATGGTGCCCCAGCACATTCTTCTTGGCCCGATAATACACAGTTAACGAACTTATTCCATGATCGTTGGATAGGGACCAATGGACCGTGGAAATGGCCACCTAGATCTCCAGATCTAACGCCTCTGGATTATTTTTTATGGGGATACGTAAAAAGTCAAGTGTATTCGCGTCCAGTAGAATCACGCCAAGAATTACTTAATCGAATAGAAGCGCCTTTAACCAACATTAGTGGCAAAATTATTATCACTGCTACGACTACTGAACTTCACAAAAGAATTACTCGATGTTTAGGAAATAATGGTCAACACATCGAGCACAATTTATAATCTGTATGTTTTGTTTTGTTGTTTAAAAAAATGTGTTTTTTTATTTCTGTATATTAAATTATTTTTTGCAAGTGTTTTGTTTTAATTTATCTAGGAGAAATCAATTTGTCATGTGTAGCTTTTTAAAATATGTATGTATAATCAATCATCTCTATGTATGTACGTATTACACGTTATGATATCATCATTATCGCATTAGTCCTTAAGCGACAACTGCTCGACAACTATGACAAGAATTTATTATCGGTTCTTATGCAACTAAAACAAATAATCGTGAATATTTCAAAAAATAGAAAAAATAGACATATTATACATTAATATTTATTGACGCAGAATTTGAAGTTTCATTCAATCCAGTAATAAAAAATACCATGTTCTATTTAAAAAAAAGGAGTTCCGTATGTTTGAAGATATCCATATTAGCAATTAATTTTGAAACACCCTGTATAAAAGTAGATCCAAAATATAATGCTAATCGGCACTAATGTCCTTGTAGTTTGATCCCTGAAAATATAGCACCTTATTCTTTTCTGACTTCTTAAATAGCAAATTTTATTTTAAGTTACGCAAATGCAAAAATTTTAACAAAAATGCAATTATCTCAAAAATAGTTGAATTTAGAGTTAGGGAACTATAATGCAAATTGTTTCATAATTACATGTAGAATTGAATGAATTGAAAAAAAATATACAGTTCCATTTAAAATAAGAAACTTGTATCTACTTCCGCTGTAACCGGAAGTCAGTTCTACTTGCAAATATTTTAGAATAATACACCTTATAAAGTAAGTACTCAATCCCAAATGTCGAGTTTACACTGTTTATGGATCCCGTAAAACTTCTAATAGCCGCCTTACGTGATATACCCTGTATATCTTGTAATGAATAAAATATCCACAGGTATCTTGCCTGTCTTTAATATTACGCACTGTAGTCTGACACGGTGGAATGTTTTAGTCGCATCTCTAAAGCACATTTATGCTGACGTGTTAAACTCTACAGCCATCTCAGTAATTTTGTTTATTGTGATTAGCGTCAACGTTAGATCTGTTGCTTCTGAAGACTTGCTGCTCTTTGCTTATGTTATAGATTGCTTCTATTTTGCGTGCTAGGATTAATATAAGTAACTTATATATAGGTTCTTCCACTTCTTATTTATATTCTTCTTCGTCTGATATATTTGTAATATCTTGGGTTATATTAGACTTTTCTTCTTACGATTGATTTCACTCGTCATATACATTGCTCTACATATGACCCTGCTTTGTCAATTCCGGCTGTGACTTTACATTCATTTTATAGATTTTTTTCACTCTTTGAACATTTTTCAGATTTTCTACTGTGCTCGTATAAGAAAGTAAAAACTTGTGTTCAAAGGTATCGCATAAACATTTCCTACAATTTCTTGATTAATAATAGAAACTGTATATTCTGTACATCCTTCGTGTCAGTAAATATTTTGAATCCCTTTCCCGTTCATAAAGCATGAGGAGCGTTTTTAAGTTCACGGAATGCGGGAAAACAAGAGAAAATAAAAGTTCAAAATTAGTTTTCTTTTCAGTTGGTGTATATTTACCTGCAACAATACATTTTTCAGATCTTTTAATTAACTTGTGTATGCTTTCATAAAAAAAAGTTTTATCTTTGTCTGAAAAGTACGCCGAACTTGCGTCCGTTACTTCTTCATCTTTCGTAAATTTCTTCTTGTGCCGCTGTTTCCACTTTATGCAGAGCAGTTAACCGCAACACGATTATTTTGGACGGGAGAATTCTCACCTTTCGTTAATTTTTCTATGCTATTTTCTTTAATGACTTCCTTCAACCGCTACAGCATTGAAATATTCTCCAGTTATGGGAACGCCATTGTCTTTATAATCAATCCTTCTGAGTCCCAAACAGTAGCCATGATTTTCCAGACTTTTTTATGGCACCACATAAGGTCTCTTGCTTGGGTTCATAATGATGAACACAAGTTTCATCGCTAATAATAATTCGACTCAATACACCATCCCTGCCTTTATTCCAGAGGTCCTAAAACACATGGGAACATTCGACGCACTGTTGTTTTGGCGGCGGCATGAGCATTCTGGGCACCTATTTTTGCACTGACTTTAGTCATTCCAATGTGATTATGAAGTATTTTGAAAATGGTTGTACCAGATACTTCAGTCATTCCTATGAGTTGTGTCTTCTTAGCCGAGCAACTTTCACTATAAATTTTGAGATTTATATATAACAAGCTCTGTAATAAATACTTTCTTCTTCCAGATAAGAATTCTCGTAAACTGATGATATCTGTTCCAGTATGGTATAATCAAACTGTTTTGTAAGGAACTAGAACTTGATTTTCTCCATACTTCACAATTTCTTCCCATTTAACTTGCTTGGTCGACGATAGTTTAAAGACTACTGACGCGATTATGTTGAAGCTTTATATTTATTTTTAGCTTTCATACTGCCATCCAACTTCTCCATTCCGAGAATTTAAATACGCGCCCTTTTATATTTTAACTATTTTTTGACACAACTGCAATATTTTCAAACTATCGCTAATTCATGATTTTTCAAGCTTGTAACTTAAGACGTTTTTAGTGTTACATATTTAAAAATAGCTAATATTATAAGTAACTTTTTTCGACTAATTTCATTATACATAATGTAATATTTTTAAATTATTAAGTCGTTATCAAGTTTATCCAGATATAACATTCTATAGCATTTACAACAATACTCATAGAAGCGTTGAAATGATATCTATGCTTATTGAGCCCGTAACAGTTCCTTCTTCGTTAAGCGTTATTTCATAGGTATTTCCCAAGTTATACAAATTTTCTACGAAAAGCCATCATATCTTATAAACAGTTGAAAATCGGTTAATACAAATTGCTGTTAGTTCACTCAGTCATCAAATGTAATAAAATGCATAGCGTTTGATTTAAAATACTATTAGTTTGTATTAGTTCATCCTTTTCGAGCATTGGTTTCAGTTCTCGGCGGATTTACCTATCGACATCGAAAATGAATGAAAAAGCAGAACAAAGATCTTGTAAAATTTTGTTTTAAAATCTGGGAGTCAGCAATCGGGATAATTGTATGAACTCTTGAAAGCAGCATTCAAAAAAATATCCTATCGAGTGTTTTTATCTAGCATAACAGATTTAAAAATTACCGCAAAGAAAATCGATGATGACACACGGTCTGACAGACCTTCTACTTCAAAAACTAACCAAAAGAGAGAAAACGCGCGATTTAGTGCGCTCTAACCATCGATTTACAATTTGGTGAAATATCTGATGAACTAAATTTAAGTTTTTACAAGGTTTAATCGATTTGTACTTGCGTCGGCGTCGACAAAATGTATTCCCGATATTTTTGTCAGACGGACAGAAAGAACACCGGTATCAAGGTTCCCAAGGACCACTTAATCTAGCGAAAATGAAAATATTTGTTGAATCGAATTATTATATATGATTTAAAAACAAAGGCATAACCATATGAGTAGAAAGAGTCCAGATTCACAACCGATAAAGCACGTCAAACTGGTACGAATATCAAGACGTTGTTAATTTTGATTGATTTTGCGGGTATTGTACATTCTGAATAGGCTCGGGGGGGGGGGCATTATCAATCAAATATTCTATGACTTTGAGCGTTTGCGCGTAAATCTGCAAAAGTAGACAAGAATTGAAAAAATTGAAAACTTCATTGAAAGAGAAACGATTTGATTATATCGAAGGCATTCAGGCAAATACGGAGAAAAAGAAAAAAAAATCAGATGTGGTTCCAAAAGTAGAAGATATGTTCAATCAGAAGGGAACTACTTTGAGGGAGATCTATCGCAGTAGCCTGTAAGTAATATCGAGTTTGAAGGTGGTAGAATAATTGGCATACCAGAAGCCAGATTTTCCATTCGCAATGTTGTTTGTTGGTTAGGACGCAGTGTCGCTAGAGTTGTTCTGTGTTGGTGAAAATTGACAGAAATAGTGAGATATGACGCAGTTTTCAACCACGTTCGTCACAAAAAGGCAGCTAATTATCAATATACTTGCCTCCGTATTCGAGATTGCTTCTCGTCGGCAAGAGAAACACACATCTAAATATTCGTCTTTTGTTATATCGTACTCAAAAGATTCTCCCTCATAACATTTCTAGTGTAGAATTGTGCTAACTGATATTAAATAATTACAAAATGTATTATTCCTTTTTAGTTTTTGGACAGTGACTGGCTTTTGTCAACTGTCAAATTGGATGTAAACAGCCGTGATGAAAGTATATGTGATTGTGTTGAATATGAAACACAATTACACCACAGCGGTTGTTATTGTTTTTTTTTTCTATATGTAATGAAATTTTGTATCTATCTATTATTGTTCAGCAGGGGGATGGAATGTATTTGATTCCCATGGATCGCTATAACTAAGGTTGCGTCTTCGTTGTAACTCAGTCATGTTGTCTTTACGGTATCGGCTCACTTGCGCTCGGCGCACTTGCGCTCCTACCTGAAATCGACCTATTTGCTCTCTGACCCTAGTGACAAGAAATTAATGATATTTTCGCCGGCCGACTTGCGCTCCCGTTCTCTCGGGATATATACATGTATAAATACATAAAACTTAGGATATATATTGTACATAGTGCCTTTCATATTAGATGACCTACCTTACTGAGGCGAGTATATGAAAATTACTTATTGTAGGTTTTTATAAAATATATATACTCGCTCTCTAACCTGACCAAAACTGTTTGCTACTTCAATTCGTATTTTTATTATATAATTACGTGACTATGTATAGAATAACTCAAACTATTTTTTCTTGAGTATTTTGCCAAATTAATAATAATAATAAAACAAGCAAGTCAGATAAAAGTTAATAAAACAACACTTTCCTTCACATTTTATCCAGACTTAGGACTGGTAAAGTTTAATACATAAATATAAACTTTGGTATGTTTAAAAGTGTGTAATATGTCTTCCTTTTTGAATAAAGAAATCGTCAGCATATTATATGTAAGTTTGTTACTTTACTCTAGCTTTTGAATATAAGCCATCGTTCTTAAGAAGAGTCCTATGTCCTTCGTTTCTTTATATTTTTTTAAAGTTTTTGAAAGACATACTTACTTACATATAATGACATGTTTTTCTACAAAATGCATAAATACTGACGATTTCTTTATTCAAAAAAGAAAGACATATTACACACTTTTAAACATACCAAAGTTTATATTTATGTATTAAACTTTCCTAATCCTAAGTCTGGATAAAATGTGAAGGAAAGTGTTGTTTTATTAACTTTTATCTGACTATTATAATTCTCTTGTTTAATTGCTTGTTTTATTATTATTATTAATTTGGCAAAATACTCAAGAAAAAATGGTTTGTGTTACTCTATACATAGTCACGTAATTATATAATAAAAATACGAATTGAAGTAGCAAACAGTTTTGGTCAGGTTAGAGATACATAAAAAAATTATTCTTGTATAGTTTCATGTATTCACAATCATATTAAATGACCTACCCTATTGAAGCGAGTTATATATATGTTATAAAAACCTACAATAAGTAATTTTCATATACTCACCTCAATAAGATAGGTCATCTAATATGAAAGGCACTAGGTACAATATATATATCCTAAGTTTTATGTATTTATACATGTATGTACATATATATTTCGAGAGAACGGGAGCGCAAGTCGGCCGGCGAAGATATCATTAATTTCTTGTCATTAGGGTCAGAGCGCAAATAGGTCGATTTCAGGTAGGAGCGCAAGTGCGCCGAGCGCAAGTGACCCGTATTCGTCTTTACATAGTGAAGGGCGGAAAATGATATTTGTTATATTCACGTGACAGTTAATGCTATACCATCACCAACTCGTCAAACCTATTATTCAACAAGAAAATAAACGGCCGTATAGCTCGAGTCTTACTTACTTTAGATATTTTGAATAAAGCTAATCTTGATGGGCTACCATGTTCGTCTTGTTCAGAGGAATTATTCTAATAATGGTAAATTGAAGGATAAATGTTAATATTCTTTGCGACACATTTTAGAATTATCACAGTTTGGTAATTAAAAGAATACATGTGAGCGATAGCTTGATAGACTTTGTGTCTTGTTGCTTTTCTCTGCAAGAGACTGAAAATTTTCGTTTGGCCTCGTTCACATGCAGATGAATTTATTTCTCACCTTATTTTTCGCATACATTTTTGGGGAGGGGGGTGCACCTCAAGGGATAAACATGAATTCTGTTCATTAGTAATTACGTCTCGACGTTCAGTGTCTTATACTAAAATACTATTAAATGGTACTATATTATTAAATATCCAAAATAATCTGAATCTCTATCGTATAGAAAAAGTTGTTTGCATTATAAAAATAGCAACAAAAATTCCATAATAAGATATGTAACATAATTGAACTGATTAAAGAATAAAAATTTAATTATAAGTAATAGGCAAACTGCAACTGCAATTTGTCCAATTATCAGTGTATTGAGATATTTAAGTACTACACATAGATATTATTTATTTTATTTTGTCCGTTTTTTTCTGGTTTTAATTCTGAACATTTTTGCAAATACCATATAATCTACGTAATGAGAAGTAAGTCTCTTGTACGTTCAGTAATAATAAGCACGTTTGATTGAAGGTTATACGTACAATACATCACTTAAAATGCTATTAAGACGCATGTTCACAAAAAAAAACATTATGAGACCTACGAGTCTGTAACGATTTCTCTATATAACAGAAATAAATGCAAACTGATCACAGTTGATTAATTACAATATATTTCTTCCTTTCGGAAAAGCTCGTTATTACAAGAGAAATCTTGCTCTTGAGTTTTTCTATACGGCGACAACTGTTGTACAAATTAGGGAGTGAAATGAAATTGCTTACTTTGTCTAATGTTGACTAATAATTGTTTTGTTTATATGTTTATTGTCACTAACTGCTAGAAATTACAGTTTCCCAAAAACTCTGACGTTGATTCAATATTAAAGGATGAGAATTGCTATAGCATAGAAAGCCATTTAGAAAGTAGTAAGGTCCACTAACCTATATCATTCTTCAAAATATTGTCAAAACAAATACTAAGTGCCTAAGGTACGTGTAATTGTGTGAATATTTGTAGTGAGTAGGTGATTATTGTGAGAGGTGAATGAGAATGTATTCATGTTTATAATGGCTAATAGTTTCTATGATATTAGTGTATTTCAAACTGTCGATCAATTACATGGCTATTATGTAAATACATAATAAATGATATTAAGAGTTAATCATACTTGCGCCTCTGCACTGTGAGTCTGCACAAGAAAGCCCATAAAAATGCTATCAATCTGAAATGTTTTCTTCGTAAACGTAACTATACCAAGTGCTTGCCGGCAAGCTGCGGATGGCATTTACTATGTGATAAAACAACGACACCGAGAGTTTGTATGAGTTAGTACGAGAAAGCAATATACAAACTGTTTTATTGGTCGAGTGTAGTGATGCAGACTGACTCGCGTTTAGGATAGCAGCTGTACATGCGCATTTCATTTCAATTTTGTTAACGGTCGCTGTTTTAGTCGACTAGCAAGCACATTTTTAAATCGCGTTTCGTTCATCTAATTTAGAACAATTACGCTCCAAAATTATTGAAGTTTTGAATCATGTTGCCCTGGAAATGTTAACAAATGTCCGACAAAATTTTTGTAATCAGCTGGGTTACTGCTCAGTTCAAGAGGGAGGCTTATTTGAGCATTTAATAAATAATTAAGTACTTGTAGAAATTCATTCTTCTTTAATAATTTCATTCTTAACTTCCAATTAAATTCATTGTTTCTGCGTTTATAGTTTATCTTACTGAAACATTTTGTTTAATTTCATACAAATTTATTGTCTTCTTTCAGAATTCTAGTTTGTTTATTTTCTATTTTACAATACTACGGAATTATTTGCTTTTTATCTTAATCAGAGTTTTGCTATTGTTACGTTTGTCTTTATATCAGCTATATTTCTTATCTCTGATATTTTAAGAAAAAAAATATTATTTTTAAGTTTTTATGATCATTTCTTTTATTTACTCATACATTTTGGGAAGCTGTGATGAAATCCGTTACTTACTAAAATTGTTTACTGCGATTAGTTGATGCTTTAACAAGTTTCTACTTATAAAGTATCCAGGTAGTGATTTTTTATTGATTAATATTATTTCCATCTTCTCTAAAGTAGTACAGTAAATGACTTTATTCTTGGTTAAAGAATTTGTTATTAACAGTAACAGTAGCAATTTTCACGCACTAACGCAGTAACGATTTCTGCAGTGTCGACTTTAACGTAGCTCTAATGTTAGTAAAAGAGGCTACCCCCTTATTCTCCCACTTATAGTCGACCAGCGTGTCTAGTATATTCATCTGCAGGTAGACCGCGTGCACATTGTATGTTCTTGTATACATATACCTTGTATATAAGACGAACTTGCCTTATTTTGTATTGTAATATTGTAAAATACTATATTTATATTTTTAAATATTAATTAATAATCTAATATAAATAACATTTAGAAAATGCCTTCAAGGTAACTTATTTAACTACTCAATCAGTTTTAACTTACACAAGTTTTTTTTGACCTGTCGAAAAACCATTGTTGGATATCTAATTTCGCAGCGGATTTGTTGTTTTTCATCCTTTCCAATATGTTCGTTTTCTCCATTAAAGATTCTATGTAGGCAAATTCTCTTTAAGTAATACATTTACCGATTCTATTAGGTCCCCCCCCTCCACCGTTCAGAAATTCCTAAGTATTGTTCTGACAAATTGTTTTTATTTATTGACTACTAATAAAGTATTCTATAAATGTCTGGCACGTTGATAATCTTTATACACCTGCAAGTAATAGTCCAGTAAAAATATCGCTAAGAAGAGGGAAATCTACATAAAATATTGTTATTTTCTCGATAATGTAATATGTTAAAGGGGTGTATTCTGAGTGTCAGTGGTGCCGCTATCGCGAGTAACGCGTTTAATTCTATATCTTGAGAACAGTTCGGTTTACACAAAAAGTATAAAGACCTTTTCTCTTATAAATTGAATTAATTATCTCATTTTTATTTTCTTATACGTAGTATAAGGAAGTATTGTGATGATGAAAATTTTCGACCTCGAGATTTTTGCAGATGTCCACGTTTCGAGGTCCCCTGATACCAAAAAAGTGGTTTTTAAAGAATCTCTCTCTCTCTCTCTCTCTCCGTGTCTGTCACTGTGTGTGTGTGTGTGTGTGTGTGTGTGTGTTTAATTTCATACAAATTTATTGTCTTCTTTCAGAATTCTAGTTTGTTTTCTTTTCTATTTTACAATACTACGGAATTATTTGCTTTTTATCTTAATCAGAGTTTTGCTATTGTTACGTTTGTCTTTATATCAGCTATATTTCTTATCTCTGATATTTTAAGAAAAAAAATATTATTTTTAAGTTTTTATGATCATTTCTTTTATTTACTCATACATTTTGGGAAGCTGTGATGAAATCCGTTACTTACTAAAATTGTTTACTGCGATTAGTTGATGCTTTAACAAGTTTCTACTTATAAAGTATCCAGGTAGTGATTTTTTATTGATTAATATTATTTCCATCTTCTCTAAAGTAGTACAGTAAATGACTTTATTCTTGGTTAAAGAATTTGTTATTAACAGTAACAGTAGCAATTTTCACGCACTAACGCAGTAACGATTTCTGCAGTGTCGACTTTAACGTAGCTCTAATGTTAGTAAAAGAGGCTACCCCCTTATTCTCCCACTTATAGTCGACCAGCGTGTCTAGTATATTCATCTGCAGGTAGACCGCGTGCACATTGTATGTTCTTGTATACATATACCTTGTACAGGGTGTTTCATCGGTTGGGGTATCGCGAATTAAAGTGCCTAAATATAAAAATGTCGACTTCAAATTTTAACCACTTATAGAACTTTTAAACCGCTACCAGTAGGTTAGGTTGTTTTTGATAATATTATTTTATTTAATGCGTAAATAAAAAAAAACCTTCGTTCAAAAAATCAAAAGTACTCAGATTTTATTGAAATTCAGGTGTTAAAAAGATATGTCTATAAAATCAACTATGCAATTGAAAAAAAAATTAAAACTTAATCAATTATTGAATATTTTACAATAATTTCAAAATTAAAGGCAAGACGTTGAAGAATTTATGGGTTTTTTATTACAGTGTTGTGTGTTGAGTTTATAATAAATTTTTATTTATTATCCGTCATAAATTTAAAAGGACTACCTGTTTGCGGACGTTGAAGAATTTATGGGTTTTTTATTACAGTGTTGTGTGTTGAGTTTATAATAAATTTTTATTTATTATCCGTCATAAATTTAAAAGGACTACCTGTTTGCGGACAGCACAATTAGAAAGTTAAGTACCATAAATCTGTCGTAAGAAAAACGACATTATTTAATATTGACTTTATTTGACAAACGGTTTCGTTTATAAAAATTCTGATTGTGAAGTTAATATGGGTGATATTTCCACGTATCACCATTCAAATTTGAACATTTTTTGAGCACTTTTAATTTTTGATAATACGTTTTTTTTTTTAATTTACGCATTAATTAAAATAATATTATCAAAAACAACCTAACCTGCTGGTAGCGGTTTAAAAGCTCTATAAGTGGTTAAAATTTGAAGTCGATATTTTTATATTTAGGCACTTTAATTCGCGATACCCCAACCGATGAAACACCCTGTATATAAGACGAACTTGCCTTATTTTGTATTGTAATATTGTAAAATACTATATTTATATTTTTAAATATTAATTAATAATCTAATATAAATAACATTTAGAAAATGCCTTCAAGGTAACTTATTTAACTACTCAATCAGTTTTAACTTACACAAGTTTTTTTTGACCTGTCGAAAAACCATTGTTGGATATCTAATTTCGCAGCGGATTTGTTGTTTTTCATCCTTTCCAATATGTTCGTTTTCTCCATTAAAGATTCTATGTAGGCAAATTCTCTTTAAGTAATACATTTACCGATTCTATTAGGTCCCCCCCCTCCACCGTTCAGAAATTCCTAAGTATTGTTCTGACAAATTGTTTTTATTTATTGACTACTAATAAAGTATTCTATAAATGTCTGGCACGTTGATAATCTTTATACACCTGCAAGTAATAGTCCAGTAAAAATATCGCTAAGAAGAGGGAAATCTACATAAAATATTGTTATTTTCTCGATAATGTAATATGTTAAAGGGGTGTATTCTGAGTGTCAGTGGTGCCGCTATCGCGAGTAACGCGTTTAATTCTATATCTTGAGAACAGTTCGGTTTACACAAAAAGTATAAAGACCTTTTCTCTTATAAATTGAATTAATTATCTCATTTTTATTTTCTTATACGTAGTATAAGGAAGTATTGTGATGATGAAAATTTTCGACCTCGAGATTTTTGCAGATGTCCACGTTTCGAGGTCCCCTGATACCAAAAAAGTGGTTTTTAAAGAATCTCTCTCTCTCTCTCTCTCTCTCTCTCTCTCTCTCCGTGTCTGTCACTGTGTGTGTGTGTGTGTGTGTGTGTGTGTGTGTGTGTGTGTGTGTGTGTGTGACCACGATAGCGGTCAAACCGCTGTAGATATCAATTCCAAATTTTGTATTTACGTGTATAATCTGCCTCTTGAGAACTGATTAGATTTTGAGCAAAATCGGCAGACCGGAAGTAGTAGTTTACTTCAGTGAAAAAATCGAAATTTGCAAATATTTCGTCAATTACTAAGTTTAAACAAATTTATAAAGAATTCATATGTACTTAGAATTAAGTTTGAAACAAATTTTCTTAAAAAGGTTTTTTGAAATTCCAACCGGAAGTAGATCTTTTACTCTTATCGAAAATCAGTTTTTTGCGAATATCTCGCAAGTCATGCTTTTAAGACAAGTACGTTACGAGTATAAAAGTATTTAAAACGTAATTTTCAATATCTTTTATATAGAAAAAATTTCAAAATTCAGACCGGAAGTACCACTTTTACTCTTATCGAATAGCGATTTTTTGCAAATATGTCGTAAGTTATGCATTCTATGTATATTTATGAAGAGTACAAAAGTATTTAGAGTTGGATTTGGAATATTTTTTGTATAAATGAAATTTCAAAATTCGGACCGGAAGTAACACTTTCATATGTATAAGAAAGTCGTGTGGTGGCCACACCTCATTTTTTTATTCGAAATATTTTTTTCCAGCATCGATATTTTCCGAGTTATTTCGTTAGAAATGCCCAAACTACCCTACTTTAGTCTTTTTTTGCCACTATGTCCTTAACCGTTCACTTTTTTTGAATCTTACCTATTATCAAACTTATAAACCATTTGATTACATAGGTACGTCTTTTTTCTGAACCTTTTTTTTATCTACTGACAATTCTATGGTAGTTATTGCATAGTTTATTGATGGAACGTCGCGCCTTCAACGCAATATGACATCAGTCCCTTTAGCCTAATATAATCTAACCCCTGCAATGGCGCGTCCGTGAACACGCCTAATGACAATAGCGAGGAGTTCGATCGATAAACTAAACAATAACTACCAAAGTATTGTCCATAGGTAAAAAGAAGTTTCAGACAAAAGACGTAGATAATCAAGTAATTTATAAGTTTGGTAATAGGTAAGATTCCAAAAAAACTGAACGGTTAGGGAGGCGGAGGCGAAAAAAGAGGTAAGTTTGTGCATTTTTAACGAAATAACTCGGAAAATATCGTTGCTAGAAGAAAATATTTCGAATAAAAACGTTAAGTAATTCAATTTATAAGAGAAAAGGTTTGTATAGTTCTCGATATATAGAATTAAACGCGTTACTCGCGATAGCGGCGCCACTGACACTCGGGCAACCCCTCAATTCTACAATTATGCTCCTTCAACAAATTATACTAACGAGAAAATTACGCTATTTTAAGTAGATTGATTCACAGTTTGACTGGACTATAAATTTTCTTTTTGTTTTGTTTGTGTTTCATCTTCAATTCACATATTTGCTTATCCATTCTTTGACCCATATTCTTTTCCTAGCCTTTTCTCTTCGATGTTTTCGTAACTAGCAATGAGAACACCAGCGGCTGCAACTGCCTTTTGACGACTTAGACTAAAATATACTATCTCGTTTAAACGAACATGCTATAAGTTGTGGAAGTTTTATCTGTAGAGCACTTGCGATAGAAAGTTCCTTAAATAATTTGCTTAGGTGTAAATGGTAGCGCAAGTTACTCTTGCAAGTACTCGTGTAAACTAATCTTAAATCCAAACAATTTGATTCTAGCTATCTTATCGAAATCCGACTTATTGAAGTTCCACTGTATATACATTTGGAATAATATATCTCTATATTATTTCAAATGTATATACAATGTAACAGAAAAGAAACGCAATTATAAAATAAAAAATGAGGTGTGGCCACCACACGGCTTTCTTATGCGTATGAAAGTGTTACTTCCGGTCCGAATTTTGAAATTTCATTTATACAAAAAATATTCCATATCCAACTCTAAATACTTTTGTACTCTTCATAAATGTATATAGAATGCATAATTTACTACATATTTGCAAAGAATCGCTATTCGATAAGAGTAAAAGTGGTACTTCTGGTCTGAATTTTGAAACATTTTTATATGAAAGATATCGAAAATTATGTTTTAAATACTTTTATACTCGTAACGTACTTGTCTAAAAAGCATGAATTGCGAGATATTCGCAAAAAACTGATTTTCGATAAGAGTAAAAGACCTACTTCCGGTTTGAATTTCGAAAAACTTTTTTAAGACAATTTGTTTCAAACTTAATTCTAAGTACATATGAATTCTTTATAAATTTGTTTAAACTTAGTAATTGACGAAATATTTGCAAATTTCGATTTTTTCACTGAAGTAAACTACTACTTCCGGTCTGGCTATTTTGCTCAAAATCTAATCAGTTCCCAAGAGGGAGATTATATTCGTAAATACGAAATTTGTAATTGATATCTGTAGCGGTTTGACCGCTATCGTGGTCACACACACAGAGACACACACAGAGAGAGAGACACAGAGACATTTTTTTAAAAACCACTTTTTTGGTATCAGGGGACTTCAAAACGTAGACATCTGCAAATACCTCGAGGTCGAAAATTTTCGTCATCACAATACTTCTTTATACTACGTATAAGAAAGTAAAACTACTTTGCAGTGTAGTATCATTTCTTGTGTTTTATTTTTATTTTTATCTTTTTTCATTTTGTGACCTGCTCCAAAGTCATACTTTTTATATCAGGTACTTGCAAAAATTAAGAGAAACTAATCTTTAGGATAAAATCTGATTTTGGCCACTTATATTTGTCGTAGGATAATAAAACTTGACAACACAAGAATGCCATTTATTCGTTAAGCGAAGAATAATCTACGTAGACAGGTCGGCGACCGTGGAAGCCAATCGGTGACTAAGATGTAAGACTAACACGGTCTTCAGGATTATCAGGAGTGAATGCGAAGACGATAAATTGCTAAACGAGTTAGTAGTACTAAGAACAAAGTAAAGCAGTATAATTAGCAAGTATTGTTTTATTAAATAATTACATTACTTCAATACAACTACTTTATAATTTTCTTAGTAGGGCGTACATTTAATTATATTTATTTACAAAATTTTGTTTATAAAATGAAGTATATGCAATAGAGAATATTTCATGATTTAGCAAACAGTATAACTATGCCACTGTAGCAAATTGTTCTCTAACTACCTTATTTTAATCAAATTTAATCTTTTTATGGTAGAAAAAAGTTTGCTACATAAGAATTGTTTCACTTTTAGTATCGATATCTTTTTGAGTTACCCTTATTACTTGAATAGAATTAATCACTTTGTAGACGTGTAAGGAATATTGGCGCTAGTTGATGAATTTATTATTATTAATGATTATTAATTTTTTTTAGTAACTTCACTCTTACTACTTTGTTAAACTATAGAATTCCAAAAGATCATTAATATACCATCATGTATTTTATATTAATTTACATATCGCTTTAATCAAGGTAAGATATCAAAAAAATCTCTACGTAATTTTGTGTGCCGAATGAGTTATTTCACACAAGTTCTGGCCTTTATTTAACTGACGCTTAATTTTAGATACTTGTAGGGTAAAAATAAAGATACAAGTGACAGAAATAGGTATTTAATATTTAATATTTTTATATTACTCAATAACAAGCAGCAACTAAAAACTAAGTTTATGAGTCACAAATGATTATATATATACAGAAACACATCTCCTATGTGAAGCCAAAAATGAGTGCAAATAAATCTCTCGCAACCACATTTATATAAAAATTGGTATCTAGGCATTATTATGAAAAGCAGAATCCGAATAAAGGGCAAAGTAAGAAATTACATAGTAAGAAAATAGATAGAATCACGTCTATTAAAGACAAGATTGCCAGCTAAGATGGTTCTGATACATTAAGCAAGTCTTGGGAGCAATACATTAGAGCAAAGTCTAAAAATGGTATTATCATAGATGATCTTGGCATGGCTAAGGTCAGTGCAAGATGGGTGCCGAGAATGCTGACGCCGCACAGAGGTCATTTTTTAAATTTTAGGTGGAAATAAATATGGCATATGAAAAACTCCTCATCTAGCCCACATGCAATTTGTTATTCACATTCAAATTGTATATATATATTCAATATATGTAATATATACCGAGTGTCTTAAAAAAAGGGCGAGTTAATTGGCATTTATTTTTGGATGATTACAATGAGTGATACATCAAATAAAATGGGTGAAAGCAAACTATTCGTATTGTAAAGAAAAATAATTATAATAACCGAACGCAAACTATCCTAGTTGCTTTCATTGTCTCTCTCTTCTTCATTTTTTTCTTCTTCGTCATCATCGTCATCACTGTCATTGTCATCCTCTGGAAAAAATTTGGGCAAGTGAGGCTCTTTGAGCAATTTAAGGACAACTTCATCTAAGGGTTTTTTATTGGAACGTTCACCTACACATTGTGATAAAGATGAAATATAGGGATCGGACGATAATAAGAGGCTACAAAATACATCTCTCATTGTTCGTAGATTGGTGTAAATCAAGCCTATCCAATGCAAAATTCAAAACAGAAGTGTTTTTCTCTTCCAGGGATACTTGCTCGCACCAGATGACAAACAAATTATACCTTCGTATTGACATAGTTTTTGAAATAGTATATTATTTAACAAACATATAAAGTACCTAGTCTATATGAGGATGAAGTTTTTTTTTTTTTTGAATTGCATAACTAATCCTATTCATATTCTACGCCCGTGGGAACCATATTCCAGGAGCGCGTAATATGAATAGAATTATGCATCTATGGATACGTAGAAAATTAATGTATTATTTAACGGTTGTAGATAAAAATGTGTTTTCTTCAGTTCTTGGCACTTCTTGGCAGCCATGTCTGCGATGAATCAACAAATAATAAACTGAGCTAACAATAAAAAATATTATTCAAACAAACATGCGTAAACACCGCATTCTGCATACTCTTTAAATTCATTATTCCAAAAAAAATTTAAATTTTTCAGCAGTTGTGATTTTTTTTTAGTATGTTCAAAGATTTTAAAATAAAAATATTTTGTGTATGGTGAGTGTTTACTTTTATGCTTTCTTACTGCACTTTCATTGTTTAGACATTCTTTATAGAACCACCAATATAAACCATGCAAATACACTGATGGAATGGCACTAAACTTATAAATCGCTCAAATTAAATATGTCACACGTTTGTTTATTGTCATAGCGACTGGCGATGAGGTAGAACAATTCTGGCAGAAAAAAACTGTTTAACAAACTGTCTCTTTGAAGATAAAGTCATTAATAATAATGAAATATATATTTTCATAATAAATTTTGGGATTTTTTTCCACCTAGAATTTAAAAAATGACCACTGTGCGCCGCCGCAAAGACAACAGCACGACAATACTCCCGTCAACCAGAGTCGTGTTGCGTTGGTTAATCTGCATAAAGTAGGCTTCAGTATTTTGAATCACCCGTATTATATTCCAATCCTGGTTCCTAGCGATTTTTACCTGTTCCCTAAAATGAAACAAGAGTTTCGTGGAAGGACATTTACGAGCGATGAAACATATTTTTTCAGACAAAGATAAAACATTTTTTATGAAGACATACAGAAGCTAATTGAAAGATCTGAAAAATGTATTCGGGTTGCAGGTGGATATACTAAGAAAAGAAAAATAATTTTGTATTTGTATTTTCTCTCCATTTTCCCGATTCCGCGGAATTAAAAACGTCCCCCCGTATATATATATATATATATATATATATATATATATATATATATATATATATATATATTGTGGTAGTTCACTAACATGAATTAGTAATGATATGTGGGAAGTACTAGTGTTAATAGAATATACTGTATATGTTTTGAAGTGAGTATTAAAAAAATGAAAGTTGATAAAATTTAATAGACCGAACTATAATAAAGTAAATAGCTGTGGGAATATTTGATTTATACTTAAAATAATTGTGAGAATATTAAATAGATATATTCCTATGTTTTTGGGCGTCGTGTAAAGTTGGTTGCATATCGGGGTATGTTGAAGTTTTTCTTGCATCGAGTAGTTGGTTGCCTATCAGGTTTCTTTGTTGCATTAATTTTACCCATTACTGAAAATAGAATTTTAAATATTACTTGATGTATTTTTATATGTAATATTATTTTGTAAAAGCTTGTTTAATTAACACTATTGAAAAATAGAGATAATAAGTATGGATTTTGAACCATAAAGGTTAAAAAAATGATGTATAGTTGCGCGCTTAAATTCAAATATGAGAAGTGTCAGATTTTGACATTTAAAATAACAACGTTATAGTATTGAGTATTTGGTTTGCCGAAGTGTGTTAAAGGTTGAAAAAAATAAAGTAATGAATTAAATTGATAAATTTTTGGAATTACAAAAAGGTATTTTAAATATTCAAGTTCAAATAAAATATGTTTTGGATTATCACAATGTGTGTACAAAGATGATTGGATATTAAAAAATTAAGGATTTATTGCCAGGGATATGAGGGATAAATAAAAAAGTTTCTAAATAATTTTAGAAAGCAGGAGATGTGTTTTCGGAAAAACGAAGTTTTTCTCCGAAAAATACGTAATAAAGTTATCAATTATTGCATAAAAGTGTAGAAGAAGTGATAAAGATAGAGTGGAAAAGAAAACAGATATTTTTTAGGTGATTTAAATATTCTCAGGAATAGTACCATTTATCATCATATAAATAGACTTTAAAAATTACAAGAAGAAAGGATTTAATTTACTAATAACGAAATAAATGAAGAGAATTAAAATTTGAGAAGGAAGCGAATAATTATATGATTATAATTTAAAAGTAAACTTACGGCATTGGTAATTATCCAAGAAGAATAATCCATATTCAGCTAGAAAATTATTACACAGGAGAGTTGTTCGAGTTCCAGTATTTGTACTAGTATATCAATCCAGAAATAAAAGAATTCGAGAACTTTAACATAGCAGGCGATCACAGGTATTCCAGTCCGGTGGAGATATAATTCGTGGAAAGACAAGTATCAAGGAATAGTACACAAGCGTTCGACGGTTCGAGATTCCAGATGATAGCAGATTTGAAGGTATAACAGGATAGCAGTCATCACAGTCCATATCCCGAGTATTTCAGTCAATTAGGCAAAGGAAAGGATCTACATCTTTGGAACCAGTACATGTCATCTTCGAACTAAAAAGAAATCGTTTGGATTACAAGAAAGAATACCAGTTCAATATTTGTGACAGGTCGTATAATTATTTGGAATTATCTGAGTTTAACAGTTTCAAAGATAGTAAAAGTATAACAGAATTTAGACAATTTTTAAATAAAATCGTACATAATAACATTGTAGATAATTAAGAAAAGATATTTTGTATTTTCCTTTCACAACATTAATTTGTGACTGAATTTAATAATTTTATAAAATCAAAGAATCTGATTGGCAAACTAAAACTAAGTAAATTGGCTGGGAAATTAAAATTCAAACGAGAACTATACAGTATTTTTTATAATAGTATAATAAATATACTTACTTGCTTACATTTCGATTCACGAAAGGTATATTTTCGTGCACTTATAAATTTTATAGGAGTTTTTTTTTTAAACAAGCTTGATATTTCCATGTATGTATATTTGTTGGAGATTGTGTTGGGAACTACCATCTGATTTAATATTTGCCTAGTTTATTAAACAAATTAGTTTTGATATATTTGTTTTTATTTGGTATATGTGGAGAAGGATCTTGAATTATATAGATGAAACAGATATGACGCTAAGAACCTTAACCTATGAATAGAAAAACAACTGTCAGTGATTTTTTTTATTTATTTGAATAGTATGCTAATACATACCTTGATATTGAGTTCATAGTAAGTATAAATTGAAGATAAATTTGGAACACATATAATAATTCACTTGAGAATAACTGTTTAGTAAAATTTGATTGATAAAATAAAGAATTATAAAACGTAAAGATATTATGATATGTACGGTTATTGAAGAAATTACATATAGGCAACTGTTTGACTTTGAGGAATTAAGTGAAGTTAGTTACATATAAAAATAATTAGTTTAAATTTTAAAAACAAGAACTGAGTTAGTGAGGGCATAAATAAATAATATACCTGAGAGAATTTGAAAATAGATATAAATATTATATAAAAGATTTCATTTTTTTTATTGACGAGTATAAATACAGGATTTAAATACATAATAAAAATAAAGATTATAGAATTTACCTGAATGTAATAGTATCTTTTATTAATATCAGGTATTGTTGCAATATATATACTAAAATTTGAGGAGTAAAGAAGCTTCATTTACTGTAACCATAAATAATTATTTTTCTTTGTTTTAACACTTTATTGATTGTAAGAATTGTAGGACTTCCGCGGTTGCCGATTGCTCTAGCCAATTATACCTTAACGTAATACTTAAGCTGCAGTTACCTTTATTTCATTCGTCAACATTATGTAGTTTGCTGCAAATCTGAATAATAGGTTTAAAGAATTTTGTACTTGTATGTGTTTACCTCTGGTCATTTAACTCTTCTTACTTCTCAATTTGACATTTTATATGAAACATTTAAAATGTAATTAGGTGATAATATGACGGATTAAATAAAATAAGGTTTAAATATCGTCCATCTGCTTAATTATACAGCACGATTATTATACAAATGTTCTTAATTTGTTTATGCCTTTATCCCACATTTATATGATATAGGTATTGGTACCTAAAATAATGGACAATAGCAGCGGTAAGATTTTGTATAAAAATTAGTGTAATGTATGTGTGTAAAACTAAACGTTCGAGGGATGAGAGGTTAGCTTCGAATGTTTGCATGCTCCTGTATTCCACGTAGGCGGTAGTTGATGATATAACACATTTATTATATCATCGCCTTTTGTACCGTAATGCAAGTTTTACGAAACAGTGGATCGATCAAGCAACTATACTTACATAAAGTCATCTGAATGATAAAAAGAAATATATTTCAATTGTTATCTTTTTTGTCACTTTAGATTCCTATTAAAAGCTGACAATTACAAAATGTACGTTTTTTCTATATAATTACATAGTTAAAATTTTTAAATGAAAAATGATGTAGATTTATGACATATTTATTTTATATTTTACAAATTTAATAGTTTCAAATTAATTATAATTCTTTATTTATTGTCAAATAGTTTGATCGCAATTTTTGAGTTAATAAATCTTGGGCTAAGTGGTTACATATCTTCTTCTTCAAACGTATGCTTATTTATCGTCGTTTTACTTTCTTATACGCAGTAAAACGAAGTATTGTGGTGATGAAAATTTTCGAACTCGAGATTTTGGCAGATGTCCACGTTTTGAAGTCTTCTGATACCGAAAAAGTGTTTTTTTAAAAATTTCTCTCCTCCCCCTCTCCCCCCTCTCTCCCCCCCTCCCCCTCTCTCCCCCCTCCCCCCCCCCTCTCTCTCTCTCTCTCGCTCTCGCTCTCTCTGTATGTCTGACCACGATAGCGATGAAACCGCTATAGCTATCAATTCCAAATTTTGTATTTACGAGTATAATCTCCCTCTTGAGATCTGATTAGATTTTCAGTAAAATCGCCAGACCGGAAGTAGTAGTTTACTTAAGTAAAAAATTTAATTTTACCAATATTTTGTCAGCTACTAAGTTTAAACAAATTTATAAAGAATTCACATATACTCAAAATTAAATTTAAGAAAAATGTTATTAAAAAAGTTCTTCGAAATTCCAGTAGGTCTTTTATCGAAAATCGGTTTTTTGCGAATAGTTTGCATGTCATGCTTTTTAGACAGGTGCAATACCAGTATAAAAGTATTTAGAACTTAATTTTCATTACCTTTTGTATAAAAAAATTTAAAAATTCGGACCGGAAATAACACTTTTACTCTTATCGAATAGTCACTTTTTGCAAATATGTCGCAAATTATCCATTCTATATATATTTATCAAGAATACAAAAGTATTTAGAGCTGGATTTGGAATTTTTTTTTGTATAAATGAAATTTCAAAATTGGGACCGAAAGTAACACCTTCACTCTTAGCGAGTAGCACTTGCTTTCGAATATCTCGCAAAGTATTCATACGTATAATAAAGTCGTGTTGTGGTGACCACACCTCATTAAATTAAATATTTATATGCAGCTCTGGCAGTAGAACAAATGATGGAAGGCGCTTCCAAGTTGCCGATTTAATAAATACTTTTTTCTATTCCGGTGCTATAAAGTTCACTTTACGACACCCGTTTTGGTTGCATAAAGTATTACTTTATCGCACGCTAATTTTATTTTTTTGAAGTTGGTAACAAAAAAAATGGAACCAAATCGTATTTAAATGTCAAAATATAAGCCTTTAAAGTAACAAAAATGTGCAATAAAATTGTACAAAGAATAAAAAGCACACATGCTAACATTTCACTTACTAATTAGCAATATAAATTGTTAAGCAGAGTTGGATGTTAAGTTTTCGGATGCTACTATTGACATTTACTTACCATGTTGAATAGTACAATTGTTATAAAAGTTTGTTTTGATAAATATGTAGAGAGTTTGTGGACGAAAATTTTGTAAATTGTCTTCTGCTATTTTGCGAATCTCTGGGGGCGTACAGTTATTTATTTCGTCCTTTTTGTTGATAATTTGAAATAATTTATTGTATAAATCAGTCTGAATTTTAAACACAATTACATATAGCACCACCGATATTTAAATATTTAAAACGTTCTACTTAAAAATCAGAGTAACCAACTTCAAAAAAGCAAAATTTCTAAAATATTCGAACAAAACATGTCTCTTATTTTAAGCTTTTTTGAACTTTTAATAACCGAAATAGAAAAAATAGTATAAAATACACGTTTCATAAGACAGTTTGCGCACTTGTTCTTTAGAAAACTCGCCTAGCGGCTCGTTTTCTAAACTTGAACACGTGCGCAAAAATCGTGTTTTATGAAACTTGTATTTTAATATACTATTGTGTTCATTATAAATATTAGTAAAACTAGTATGTGTATTATTCTCAAAACATTATTTTTCGTAAAAGTATTTGATTCTTTAATAGCGACAAATATATATTTTTTTCCTTTGCGTACTACATTACCGTAAAAATTGCAATGTGGCACAAAAATTAATAATGGAAAGGCCGACAATCTTATTCAAATAACAAACATATTTCTTTATCACTCGGTCCCTGATTTTAAAACATTTCTTTTTTAGAAGTGTGAAACTTTTAACAACATGGATGCTGAAAAACTAGATGTTTATTTAATAAATTGCTTTATTTAAGTACACTTGATCGATGGACACCTTCAGTAAAAATTGCGCCACAACAAAAAATTTAATAACACATTCATTGCTGAAACGATTTGTTGCCTACGAAGGAGGGAACAGAACTAT
Source organism: Amphimallon solstitiale (assembly GCA_963170755.1). NCBI lineage: Eukaryota > Metazoa > Arthropoda > Insecta > Coleoptera > Scarabaeidae > Amphimallon > Amphimallon solstitiale. The sequence goes on from OY720675.1 coordinate 182,146,502, forward strand.
GAACAGAACTACAATTTGTTAACTCACATGGGTATATGTAGGACATAAACAGAGTAATATCAAAATGTTGCCTATATCTACAAAACTCAAAACATTTAGTTATGTGATAAGACCTTTCCATAGCGTTCCACTCACTCATATAAGAACTTAATGCGGGTTGTTAGAAAAGGATGTTAAACTGAAGAAATAATTTAAGGAAATGTTTTATCTCCGTCAGCGTCTATAGTTTTATTTTTGTATATTTGTGAGTTTGTTAATAAATAAATTATTAGAAAGCTGAAGTTTATTGGTAATAAAGAGCAAAGATTTATAAAATGTATGAAACTTGACACTCGAAATAATAAATACCATGAAATTATGGATATTTTTTCCTCAATAGTTGCCCCATTCTTATGTGTTTAAAAATCTGTTCAACGAATATCTCCGAGAGTATGTATTTATTATATCCAGCATTAACTAAGCCATAAACAGTAACATAGAACGTCGTTCTTTTCCTGTAGATACACTAGGCTATAAATTGTAGCGAAAAGAAAAGAACACTTTTGCTTCAAACAATCACGAAGTGATACAAGACTTGATAATTCAAGCACCAGACCCTCCCCTTAGGTCAATGATCTAACTATGAGCTTGTATACGTCACTTGGACCATCATGGTACAGTCATGTGTTTTCCACTCGGTTACTATAAAATATTTTGCACAATACTTAATGTAATGGATATTGGTGTGTAGATACAGTCATATTCCTTTCTAGTTTATTCCATTTTTATAAAAGGGACTAATTTTTACTGCTCAGTTTTATAATCTTGTTCGAAATTGTACAAACTTGGTTAAATTGGTGTAAGGTTATTTTTAATAAATGTAACTAACTTTTTAAAATATTGCTATAATTAGATAAAACCAAAGCTAGCTCTATTCTTTTTCCTTATTTCACAATGCATTATAAGTGATTACATATTATTAAAATAGTATGCAGCCTGTAAATAGTAATACAAAAAATCGAATTAAATGCCATAAAATATCTCAATAAATTTATGGCTTGCGGAAGACTTATATTGAGTATTTTGAATACAAAAATATATAATACGACAATTTCGCGTTCTAGTTGGAAAATCAATCGTCGTGATCTTCAGCTTTTTATCAATAGATGGTTAACTTACTTCTTTTAAAATGTAGTAAGCTAAAACTGTTAATCATAGATATATATTTTCGTGGCAGGTATAAAAAATACGTTAAATATATTAAATTATAATGAACCTAATGAACCGATAAAATGTGTTAATTGCAGTGTCGGTACATTATTTAAAATAGACAACTTAAAGTGGTGGTTTCAGAGATTTTGATTTTTGAAACAGAAGCTTGCAGAAAATAAGCCGGCAGTTGATTTATTTTACTACTTGAGAGTATCGATAGAGTTTAACACTAATTCATTTAGCAAAATCAATATAAATTTAGTATGGTATTTGTGAGTGTTGATAAAAATTATTAGGTAAGCCTCTCTTTGCACAAATTACTACTCAGTTTTTATATAAAGTATATTATGTTATGTTCGTATAATCTATAACTTTAACAAAACATCATGTCTTGAATTGACAACTTAAACGAATTTTTTATATACAATTCAGAAATACACAAATCTTATGATTTACTTATAAATATCTTACCACTAATAATTAAAAATAAACAAAGTAAATACTAATACAAAAGATAATTAACAGTAAGATTAAAATACATTAACATCATTATTGCATGTAATATACCTATTACAATCAGTAGAAAATAAAACTTTTCTATTTCAGTTCCAGAAAGTTCACATTATGGAACTTCAGTTCCATAATGTGAACTAGTTGGTAACTAGAATAGTAAAGAACTATGTATTTAAATGTCAAATATAATGAAACTAATTTGGTGACTGTGGCTTGACACTAGACCAAATACACTAAAAGCACCGTTACACACAAATGCAAAAAAATCTAAATAAATATTTTGATAACTATGTTGTTATCATCAGTAGCAGATTTCTCTAGTCTGCTACGCTTAAAATACTGATATTTAGTTTAAACACAACCACTTGTTTTTTGCCGCTTGAATTACTTTATCAATTACTTTACAATTTATGCTACTGATGATGACGACAAAATAGTTGTCGAAACAAGTATTCAACTTTTTATGCATCAGTGTGTTAACGGTGTTTTTATTGTATTTTGTCAAATATAAACGTTAGAAAGCGACAAACAAGTGAAGTAAAAATTATAGATAGGACAAAAGAAGCATTTTAATAATTATTATATCTTGTATAAGAGTTAGAAGGGGTGATTCATATATCGCGTCAAAATGGTACATATTTTTAAAACATTTCACTAGTTCTAGCGTAGGCAACTTGATATGGAAAAATAAATACGCAATATCCGCCACATTTTATAATAGTGTGAACATTCTTTTACATTTTTGCTTTGGTTTATTATATCGCTGTGGCTAGGGGCACGCGAGCGTGCCGATTAATTTGGAATTATAGGCACGTGGCTGACGTCACTGCTGTTTTGACATTATCACTTAACGTGCACCTAAATTTGAAATTAGAGGTACGTCAAATCATTAGTTTATTCTGCTCCAATCTATAAGTTATTCGAATAATTAATAATAGTTTTCATTATTATTACTTTTAAGGAATAAATAACAATTAGAGTCAAAATAAGTCTTTTTAATATAAAATTCAAAACATCAAATTAACAAAACTCTTACTAAGGATAAATAAAATATTAATGGAAAGTTTTAGTAGAATCAAAGGATGCTTTCCTTATAGCGTCTAGTTGATTGTTTAAAATAAAAGTGAGAATGTCTTGCTTTTACTATTTTTATTGCGTTTATTAAGATTTATTACTGTCGTAGAATCACGTCCCTTGGGTCGCCCCCTTTTCTTAATTTTTGAGGGCAACACTATTGATTTTAATAAATCAGATTCAATATTTTCATTATTATTATTGTTATTACTGTTCTTCATTATCACCAAAGGGTTCATCAACAAATGTAATATGTTGCATGTTTGCTAAATTATTATCTGTCAATTCACTTATATCTCCATCAGACAATACTATTCTAACACTATTTTGTTGTGAGATCGTTTCTTGATTATTATCGTATGCCTCAGTACCTATTTCTGTATCGATCAGATCACAATTTGCCTCACCTGTTGTAATATAATTCCCACTTAATAATTGCCACTTCGTTTCCAGTTCTCCAGCAGTGTTCCATTTTCTTCAATAAATCTAATCTATAGTTGAATTCAATATCGCTGGAAATGCTAATTAAGTTAATTAAAGAATTGGTAATTAAAGTGGCTGATTTTCGTTTTTCGGTTAACGTCATCACTTTAGGCTTTTCGCTTACTACATGTTTCGGTTTTGCCACAATATCTGACTTCGTTGTTCCAATTCTATGTTGTGATAATAATAATTTTTTGTCCATCATATGTGACACAAGTAGTTTTCGGCAAATAATGTTATGTTTTTATGTTTTCTTACGGCTAAGATAAGTCGGCAGCCAACATCATGGAAGAAAAATTAGGACATTGGCAATTGTCTGTTGTGACATTTATTTATATTTCTTTAATATTTTGACTTTTGTGATTAAATCTATCTGTTTCTGGATATATTTGAAACTGTAACCTGTTAAAATATTCACATACTGCAATAAATCTTTTAAATGGTTTTGAAATCGGTGCAGTGGCCGCTTCAAAATGTGTTTAGCTGCTCGATTGTCGATTGATTATGGCTATCCAAAAAAATGAAAAAATATTTAACAAAATCGGTTAAAGTTGAATTCTTAGGTACTAGTTGTTTGATTTTATGGTTAATTGACTCCATACGGTTATTTGTTGTATTATTTAAATTGCCATTTGTTATGTTACATACAAGCCATTCATTCCGAATAGTATGCCAATTTTTATCAAAATAATCACATACGCTTTGAGGAACGCATCTTTAAATTGAGTATATATGATATCATATTCAGCCTCATTGTTACAATAGACTAATTTTTGAAGGTATTCTAAAGATAAATCTCGTTCCTCTTTAGAAAGAATTCCACTTCTCGCAGTCTATTTCTCGTCTAAAAGTCTTTAGAGTATGAAATAAACAAAAATACACAGCTCTTCCTGGAAAAAGTTCTTTCATAACTCCACGTTCTGTTAAAGCTTTACCTCCCATAAAGCAAATTACTTTATCAGTGCCATTTTGGTTTTTAAATAATTCAAAAATCCAGTAATATGATTCACGATCTTCCACAGCTATTAACGATACAGAACCAATTTCTGACTGGCCATTAGAATCCTCTACAAAAAATAAAAAAAGAGTGCAGTCGGTGTTAAGCAATTTGTAAGTGCCGTCAATACTAACAAATTTAGGCCACGCTTTCATTGAATTTCTCATACTTTCTGTAGAGAATTGTAATGCTTTGAAGTTCTTTTCCTCGTCTCAAAGTATATGAACATTGCAATCTGTTGAGAAAAATATTTTTTAAGATTATACAGTGCGTTCATGATTAAAGGAACAAATTCGTTTAAAATTCAGGTAATTATTTTGCAGAAAAACGCTCGGACAGGTCGATTAGTATTTTTAGTTTAGAACTTTTTGACATAAGAAAATTATATACAGGGTGTCTAAAGAATAACATATGCAGCAATCATTGGTTTTTTTAAGTGGAACACCCTGTATATTATGCCATTTTTGAATTGTAGGGTACATTCTAAACACATTAAACACATTTTTGTGTAACATATCATATCCCCAAAATCAGCGGTTTTCGGAATAATGAGTTTTGTGATAAATTAAAATACAGATAGGTAATGAAATAAAATATTTAAATTGAACAAGGACACCTTGAACATTTTTTTAAAAGCCAGCAAAAACAACCTGGTATTGCAAATTTTATCTTCAACAAAAAACTCAGGTATTTTTTTAATTTATCACATTTCAAACTTCATTATTCCGAAAACCGCTGATTTTGGGGATATGGTGTTACACATAAAATGTTGAGAATTTACCATACAATTCAAATATGGCATAATATACAGTATGTTCCATTTAAAAAAACAATGATTGCTGTATATGTTCTTCTTTAGACACGCTGTATATAATTTTCTTATGTCAAAAAATTCTAAACTAAAAATACTAATCGACCTGTCCGAGCGTTTTTCTGCAAAATGATTACTTGAATTTTAAACGAATTTGTTCCTTTCACCATGAACGCACTGTATAGATACAGTAACATTTAACTCATTACGGTATTTGGATTCCAATAATTTCACCGTTTCCGCCAAATGATTTTTCCCAATCTTGAGTTTGTAGTGAATATTATGAAGATCTTTTAATGTTACCAATTTCTAGACGGATTTTATTCTGTATCTTCTTCTTATTTGCGTCCAAACATAAATAATCTTGCACATTTCCAAGGTCTGTTTCATTTAATATACGATCTTGAGGTAAATGATCAAAAACTTTCTAGATAATAAAAGTTTATTTTAATTTTATGTTTATACATATTATTAACTACGTATTTGCTTACAATCGAAAGTTCATGTTTTGTATGTTCTATTACAACTATATACTTTTAGATATTGGCCTCCTGGACAAATACGTAGTTTGAAGTTCGCATTACATCCTAAGAGTAGCGTGCTAAAAATTATTACAGAAGTCAAAACAATTTTATCGGTTATTTAAAAGCTATTGTAACCTGATCTGTCGTAATCCATTTCCTCTTTTAGAGAGTTCTTTATCATGGATACATGCATATTCAAGTTTATAAAATTCTAGAGAGGACTTCAGCAGTCTTTGTATGTATTTAAGAGAGGAGTTTATTGTACGACTTCTTTTTTTCTAAAATTTTTGTTTTTTGTCTTGTTCATAGATTTCTAAATATTTCTGTAGTTCATTATAGGAACCAAACTGGAGACCAAGGGTTAATTCTTTTTTTTTCATTAATAGTCTCCTCTCTGTCATTACTATTATTATTTATCGTAACTGTAGCCATATTGTATCTAAAAAAAATGAGACATAAGATACCTTATGAAGTACTGTTTATGACATAAATCCAGTCAGGATAAATTATTTCCTAACCCCAATTCCTCAAGGATTAATTTTGTATTATGCATAATTACGTGTGCATAATACAAAATCAGAGTACGCTCTGTTTTGTGATTTAACTATTATTAAAATACAGCATTGAGCTGTTAGACCGTCCATATTTAATAGTTTATGTCGTTATAAACTGCAGTAATCCACTAACACTAACAGAAATCCGCACCACAAATTAGAACATGCATATTTTCCCCATTTCTTATACACGTGCCTCTAATTTCAGATTTAAGCGCACGTTAAATGATATCGTCATAACAGCAGTGACGTCAGCTACGTGCCTATAATTCCAAACTAAGCGGCACGCTCGCGTGCCCCTAGCCATAGCGTTATTTATTTTACTGTAATAGAATCTGTACGTTTAAATACGTCATAAACATTAGTGATCAGTACTGTTTAATTTATCAGCCAAACAGCATTAACCATTGGTGCAGTTTTAAAAATGTACGAAATATTTATATGTAAGACACTACTACAAGATTAGTAAAATCAACTGTCGCATAATTAAAGAATAGGAGCACCCACTAAGCTGAAAAAAAGGGTGGGCATGCATTTGAAATTCCTAGAATTTGATGAATATGTCAGAAATACTATACGACAGTTTCTTTTTTAAAAATGAACCTCGTCGAAGGTATAAAAACAGCTGACTACCATGATGCAATAATTTAATTTAATTATTTTTGATGAATGGTTTCAAGAAGTATTACATAAATTGCAAGATAATGCTGTAATAGGCATGGGCAATCATTCACGTTGATTAAAAAGGCTTAGGAAAAAGAATATGGAATGGATAATGAATGATATCGTAGAACCTTTCGTTATTTGTGTTGGAAATAGTGATAGTGAAAGTGGCTTATTATGGTCCAGTGAATCATACGAATTTCTACTTTAAATTTGCGCCCGTATGGCAACTCCGCACTACTTTCCTCAAATGTTTAAATTTCGAAGGATGAAAGAAAGGTTTTGTAAGTAATTTCAGTAAAATACCAGCACTGTTGCACTTAAATATGTTAATTTAAAACTACACTTTAAAAATATACATTTACACCGACTATGGACAAACTATGATGAGTTAATTGATTGATTTAATATCCTAGATCGAATCAATTCTTCCCCTTTTCTTAATACAATAATAAGAGTGTAAAATAACTAAATTACTCTCACCTATCCAAATCCAAATATTATTAGTGGAACAAATTAGTATTTGACGTAAACCTACAAGTAAATTACTTTACAACAATGTTCAGATGCACAAAGTTGGTCGGAAATTCCAAAAGGTTTGCCCTATAATGCATGTTGCAATATAAATAATCATGTGCAGAAAAATAGGGAAAATATGGTGTCTTGCCAAAGAGATGCAAATTGGGTGCAATAGTGAAACTGACCAAATTGTTCAGGACTAATAACATCTAAATTTATGCATTTTGACAAAGTGTAATAAAACTTAAAATTAAAATTATGTTAACGTTTTTTGTTACAAAATACGTTTGCTTGTAACTGGAAATTAAAGGAGAATAAGCACAAAGGAGATCGATTGTTGTTACACAATCAGGCGGTGAAGTTATATGAAGGTATATTCTAATTATTGGAATAAACACTGCACAATAAAATATGAAAAAATTAAAAGAAAAGACAAGCATAATTTAAAACAAAACTAAAAGACAATATATTTATACATACTTTATACTTTTATACTTTTAGTTTTGATAATTGAAATTTATTACTTGTGATTAATTGCTGACGACAAATAAGTTTCTCATACCCTAAAACATATTATGTTCCCAAACTAAAACTGCTTCTTCGGAGTGTTTGCTGCCAATGTTTTATCATTAGTTGTATAAGACACCCTGCATCGTTGTTGTTGATAATATTTCCCTGCATGCGTTTCATTCACTTGGTGGTGAAAGGTCAACAGGAGAATCAGCAAAAGTGTAGTTGCAGACCTGTAGCTAAAAAATGGTACAGGTCTGTAGAACACGTATTTCATGATAATGTTGGCAGCATATCATAGTTTACTGTTACCATGTCTAGCATTGTATGTGTATTTATTTTTAATTCTTTCTTGGAGAATTGTTCAATCGATAATTGTCCAACAAGTTATAATGATTATATTTTTCTATATTCTGACCCTGTCTACTATATACTGCGTACTGTACAAGATTGACATTTATCATATATGAACAGGGGCGTACTTTTCATTTTTTTATGTAGGAATCATTACTTTTTGGCATGTACTTCACAAATATTTCAATATTGTGAGTGCAATGAAGACTTTTGCAGATGTGCACGTTTCTTTGATGACGAAAAAGTGTTTTTTTTTTGCAATCATAGCCGAGTGTCAGTAAGTCTGTATGGTTGAGTGGTATTTACTAATGCGGCTAAATTTTATATATAAGAGTATAATCTGATTAGATTTTTATTTATATCATATCAATAGATCTGGAGTAGTACCACAGAAATCAAGTTTTACCAATATCTCGTCAACTACTAAATTCAGGCAAATTTCTAAAAATACAGATGTAGTCAAAAGTAAATTGGGGAATAACTTATAAACAAAGTTCTTGAAAATTCCTATTGGACGTAGGTCTTTGATCGAGAATCCGTCTATGCTAATATCTAATAATTTTTCAATATTACTGAAATATCTGTTCGACTGAATGCATTACGTCTAAAAAAATCATGTTGTAACCACACCAATTTATTCCTGTTGATCTGTCCATTACATAATGGCATACTGCAGATCATATAGTTTCATTGTTTATTATTTATGTGAAATCAAACCAGTAGCTATTTTAAGTGTGAAAAGTAGTAATTCTGTATTATTAAAATCTATGAAAACTTGGTAAACCGAAATAAAATGTGGTATCCTTCAAGGATCAATCCCACTTGAACCTACTCTCAATTAAATTATGTGAATGATGTGGCCTTGCCCTTGAGTAAATAATTTTCGTATTACTAAATGCATTATTGCTAGAATATATCTCATATAATATTATTTTGTCTTTTTCAGAAAAATTATTAACATCTGAAGGAAGGGAGCTTCGACGATCGCTATTTTCACTTAAGCAAATATTTCAAGAAGACAAGGATCTGGTGCACGAATTTGTTCAGAACGACGGTTTAGCATGTCTGATAAAAGTTGGTTCAGAAGCAGATCAAAATTATCAAAACTACATTCTCAGGGCTTTAGGTCAAGTTATGCTCTACGTCGATGGTATGAATGGCGTAATGGAACATAATGAAACCATTCAATGGTTGTACACATTGATATCGTCTAAATTCAGACTGGTTGTGAAGACAGCTTTAAAATTGTTACTTGTCTTTGTAGAATATATCGACACGAATTGTATGCTATTAATAAAAGCCATTCATGCTGTGGACTATTCACAAGGGTTACCTCCATGGCATAACATAATGAAATTATTAAAAGATTTTGATTCCGCCGACACGGAATTGTTAATATATGCTACTACGCTTATAAATAAATGCCTTAACGGTGTACCTGACCAGGATACTTATTATGATCAAACCGACGCTCTGGAAGAACAAGGTATTGAAGCAATTATCCGCCGTTACATGTCCAAACCTGGCACGGACTTAGATTTACTTCAACAATTTCAAATTTACGAAGCAGTCCTTCAATATGAAGATGGAGAAGAGAAAGGTACGCCAATTAGACATTTAGATGAAAATATTAGAAAAACTTTACGAAGTAGAAAATCAGGAGTGGAGTCTGTTGAGAGACGAAAGAGTAGGCGACACTCCACCGGAAATACTCCAATCCATTCAGCCTTAAACAATAACTCAAGGAATAATTTAAACCAAACAAACGAAGAAGATGACGATGAATCTTCTAGTTCCCAGTCTTCAGAAATAAATAATTTAAATTTGAATGGAGGCTATAAGGATTCAAATAAAGGTAATTTATATTAATTTATTTTGCTTGTAGTTTCTGCTTCCTGGTTTAAACTAAATTTCTAATATTTTTATACCTAAAATAGAAGTTTTGTATAATGTTATTAACAAATTATTTGATATTTAATTCAAATTAATAGTTAATAATATAGTGCCATCTGAAGTTGGCTGAAGTTAGTTTATAACAATAACAAAGAATTTCCCAATAATCTCTCAATGTTAAATGGATGTGGAGAGATAAAGACGTGTGACATGTAATTATCAACTATGGAGAATAATTTTATATGTTATTTCTGCTATTCCCATTCTTTGGATTCTGAACAACCGACGTTTCGACAGACATTCCGTCTGTCGTCTTCAGGGTAGCCCTGTAAAGAGCTGTTTCGTGCAAAAAAAAAGTAAATTAAATTTGTGATGTGAAATTTTTGAAACACTTGTGACATATAAGAATGGCTATCCTGAAGACGTCAGACAGACGACTGCAGAAACGTCGGTTGTTCAGAATACAAACAATGGAAGTAGAATAAATAACATATCAAATAAAACCGTGTGCTTACAGGGAAATTTTGAACCCATAAATATAAGAAGAATAACATTTAAACAAAGTAGTTGACCCAATAATGTGCATTTTTTATCGACTGTAAAATGCTTTAAGATGATTAAATCGCGATTCTCTGTTTTTGAGGTTTAGTTCGGTTACTCACATTGTAACTCTGTTCCATATATGTATTAAAATTAATTTAGTCTTCCTTCTAATTTAAAAAATCAAATTAAATTAGAGGCATATGCACTGCTGCAATATTTTGATAATTCTGACTGCTACAATTGACGGTGAAATAGGGTAACTTTTACACTACCAATATAAATGCAATTGAATCTTTAGATTTCTATCATCAATACGCAAAAAAGGTCAAATCACTTTTCTTGGCGATTTAGCGTTAGAAGTTATCTTATTTGCCAAGAAATGGCTTAAGAGGGATGTAATATACAATTTTGTGTTTATGTTGTAAGTTTAGTCACGAATGGAAATAAAATATTCATATGTTATTCTAAAATATTTAGTATCAACACTACTACGTACGTTAGTAGATTATAATTTAAAAAATTAAAGTAACTAACGCATTAGTTGTAGAGATGTGTAACTTAAATAATTGAACCATCATTCTTCAGCTTCTTGTCAAATGTTTTCTAGCAAATATTCGATATTGTGCCCGGTTGTTCAATGTTAGTTTAGGGTAGGTTTTTAGTTGAACTTGGCTCAATAACAAGTCATGCGTTGTACAATTCCAGCTCAAGTGCAAAACCAAGTTCAATACGTAGCTCAAGTAAGCGACCGATTTTGTTGGTTTAAGGTTACTTCAATACAGGTTCAGCAATATTTTGTTTATGTTATGAGAATTATAACCTCAATTACGAACAGCTATTAAATTAAGAACAGCTATTATTTTAATATTGATATAAAATGGCAGGAAATATTGGCAATAATGTAGTAAGACAACCATTGATTCATGAATATTTTAATGGACTTCTATAGAATAATAAAAAAAATGTAATTGTCTTTTATTATTTATGTATTAAAAAAATAATGCTCTAAAATAGAAATATGTATTTCTTCTGATGTACAATGTACAATAAAAAAAAATTCTAAACAGTAATAAAAAAATATATACTTAGTACTAATAAATACAAAACAGAAAAAGCATTCTAAATGTCAATAAATAAAACGTTTTATGAAAAGGACAGATTTTTACGTTTGCTCTCCTCTACTGCAGTTTTTGCTTCTGCCCACTGGCATATCTTTTTCTTTATAGAATTTCCAGTGGCTTTCTCTGCCCGGAAAGTTAAAAAAATATTACTATTAAATCAACAGATATAAAAAGAGAAAAGTTATAATAAGGTGCCTACACAATAGAATCACTGTTATTCCTCACCTTTTGCTGGAGTCAGATTTTTAGACTTTGGGCGTTTTAATAATGCAGGGGTGTATGAAGACCAATCTAGAAAATCAAAAAATTGAATTTCATTTAACTAATTTTTAGCAGATAATTGTAGATGACACACCATAAGAATGATGAGATGCTTTTGAACATTGTGTACTTGTACCTGCGACTAAAAATATTGTGTTTCAAAATCAATAAAATTGTTTGTATTATATACAAATTACCATTTACTTCACTCCCTACGTTATCATTAAATAAGGCACAAGGTGCATCTTCAGCTTCACATGTGTATTCTATTAATTAGAACAATTGTCATAACAAATTTTAGAGCACTCTACTATACTATACCGGTGTCTCTGAACTTATCATTTTCAATAACATTTGATAAGTATAACAATACTTTGCTGTGCATCCCCATGAAACTCTGAAGACATCCCTTGAATTCGGGATGACCCCATTTCCGGTCCACCTCCTGTACCTAGCACATATATTTTTTCATAAGCAAATTTCTTTTTTGTCTTTTTTTTTAATATTTCCATACTTTTATCTTAAAACAGTATGGCATCTAAACTTTCCGCCGCTTTCACTGCTAAATTATTTTTCAATGCCCAGCCAGCACAATTTCTTTTTCTTATTAGAGTCGGTGTTACTCAATTTGCATTCCAATATATGCGAATATTTTTTAACCAATAGTATTAATAAATTTTCTTCGTTGAGAGCAAAATTAGCTGATCTCTTCTGTTCGTCGGTCATTGTTATTATTCTATTACGATATGTAAGTCTTGAGGACTGTAGTGTAGCACATATATTTTTGTATATGTTTGTATTAGGGAATCCAAATCACGTGATCTAATATGGCGTCTGTGGGCAAACAATGAATGAACCTTAGTTTGGTATGCCATCATTATTAGTTTTGATATGGTTTTACTTCTCGTGTGTGTTGAGTTTATAAACATGATAATGCAGAGTGATTACTTGAAGGAGTTCTTAACTGAAAATTCAGAAATTGGAGTAACATTTTGTTGAAATCGTCATGGAAAATAATTATTCGTGTGAGAATGTATTTTTTGGCAGCTATCAGATGAACATTAAATTACTTGATAAGTTGGATCCACTCACTCTTGAAATTACACAATTTAATAGATGGTATTCTACCTGTGCCAAGTACGGATATTATTGTACATTTGGTTTTAATACATATTCATTACACTAAGGACCAAATCACAGTGTTCAAGAGTCTCACCGCTTACATTTATTAACAACTTATTTATTTTATGTGGAAAAGTACGTGTTTTTGATTAGGTGACACATTTATAAGAAGTTAATTTAAAACCAACCCTAGTAGCACACAATATCGGGCCAACGTTGGCTGCTGGTCGTTTATTTGTTGGCCTGACCTCGGCGGCTGATATCAATCCGATGTGAAAGTGTTAACATTTTACAACGTTGGATAAATATCATTGCATGATATTGGATAAATATCATTGCATGATATTGAATAAATATCATTGCATGATATTGGCCCAATATTTTGCACAGACATTTTTCCGATTTATAGCAAAATCGGCTGATGATCGTAAGGGAATATTGGCTATTGATCTGCGTACGACATCGTATTGCTATCACGATGCGACATGTATATGATATTATTTACCTACATATATATGATGTTACGAAGTGATATAAATGCAATAATATATACCGCCATTTTGCCAACATTAAATTTTTAGTAAATTTTCATTATACCGAGTGTTTCTCTTTACTTGAAGACCCCTAAATAAATATTTATTAATAACGCAATAAGTAAATACCAGTAACTTTTACCACTGATAGAGGCCATTACGATTAATATTTTTGTAGGAACGAATTTTTAAAGAGTCTAAATCTGGCCTACTATGATAAAAACTCTAGTGCAAGTAGTCAAATAGCAACGATGAAAATAGTGTGAAAGAAATTTAAAAAAGTTGTTGCTAATCACTAAAAGTCTCCAAATACAAAGTTTTGCTGAAAATTTTTCCTACATTTTTGTGTATAAACTCAATAAAAAAATTCTTGTCACAAGAACTGAAACAATTGAAAATAGATTGGACATTAAATTACAATTTTGAAACATTAATTAAATTGGATATTTTTCAACTAAGTAACTTCAAACACTAGTTTTTATTTTAATCATATTGGTCAGAATTAGACTCCCAGAAAATCATTTTCCTATAAGAATATTTATTGTAATGGTCTCTATCACTGGTAAAAGTTTAACCCATATGGCGTTATTAATAAACAATTTATTGTTTGTATTCATGTAAAGTTTAACAGTGTATATTCACATTCAAGGAAGTCAATTACGACGTAATTTTATGAACAGCTATTCTAAGCTGACATGCTACCCTGAAATGGCTACACCATAGTTAACTTCCAGTTTAATATGAATACATAAATAAATGTTTACTATTAAATTTAAGCTGAAGCATTACAGTAAAGAAATACAGGCAATAAGCGTACTACTACAAAATAAAAATGTATGTTTTGAATCAACTGACATCGTACACAGATAGATAATAATGAATGTGAATTAAATGAAGACAAAATAAATATTTTCACAAATTTAATTCTTTATGAAATAACGCCAGGATTATACATATATTTATAAATATAAAATAGGTTTAAATTTTAAATCAATAAGTTATATATGTATATAATTGGAAATATAAATTATAATTTATTATTAAAAAAAATGTCAACATTCTAAAAAAAAAATAAAAGTACATATTGTGGAGAAAATTAAAAAGATTGTCTATTCCGCCTTGTTAGGCGCCCATTTACTATCTATCCTATGTCCCTAATGGGTAACTTTCTTAATGTTGGAAGATATAGGATCGGTTAAATTAGTAGAGTTGTTAAGAAATTTGATGAGTATTTGATAGCATTTTCAGATATGACATTTATTGTCAACTTTTGAAGATATCTATAACAAGAATGAAAATTGCCGAAATTTTCAGTTATTTATATCTTCGTAACCATTAAAAGTAGAACAAAACTAAAAATGGCATATGGTAATAATTTTTAGGTAGAGTTTAATAATCTTAGTTAAAAATGCATGACACACTTAATTATCAAGATATAACATAAGCTATAATTTCTAAAAGATAACTATAGCAAACCCTGTATCTATGAAATCAGAAAAAAGAAAGTATGTTTATGAAGTCATGGCTAACTGTGACTGTCATTTAAAAAGAAATATAAGTTTATTTTATATCTTGATAATTAAGTTGGTCATGAATTCTTAATTCAGATTATTAAATCCTACGTAAAAATTACAGTAAAGTGCCATTTTTAGTTTTATTCTATCTTCAATGGTCACTAAGGTGTGGACAACTAAAAATTTCGGCAATTTTCAATTTTTTTTAAATATCTTCAAAGAATAAGTAATCGCTAGAAAAACAACCCAAAACGTTTATGTAAGTCTTCTTGGTATCATAAATTGCGCAAATAGTATCTTACTCATAACACATTTCTCAAAATTGTATGTTTTGAAGGAGGCACATACATGTTACATATTTTTGAAGTTGAATACACAATCTTTTTGACTGACTCTCTATATATCAGACTTACTTTCACCATGACAATTAAGATGAAAATATGATATTACACTTATAATAGGTAAATGAAAATTAAATGATGTATACTTTAGAATGCCTAAAAAAAATGATAAATGTAAAATAAAATTATTATATATCTATGTCGCTTCCAGTCTGTAAAAGTTATATTTATATAATATAAGGATATTTCATCAGCGTGCCGTTAAATGGAGTTGTATCCAGCTTTTTCAGTATCCGATCGATCCTACAGCCTTCTCTATCATTTGCTGTAGCAAGCCATCAACCAATACATTTATCGATATCCAGATCAGTAGCGTTTTCAAAACGACGGCGTACTGCATCTACAAGCAAACGAAACATATTTATTAATATGATGGTAGATATAAAATAGATATACAGGGTGAATCATTAGTAGCCGCTTCTTCGATTGCTCTTTTGTGTATTAAATAAAAGAAAGAATAATCAGTGGAAGATTCATGGTTGCTTGTGGCGCATATTCTAAGAAATACTTTAAGCTGTGACTCAGTTCCGGTTTGAAAATATTTGACCAAAACACGTATTCAGAAAAAAATCATTTTCACATTGTTCTGAGAAGTAAAACATTAACTTTGGTGGTGCTTGTAGCCAAGAAAATTCTGCATCATTTAGTATAAGTTGCACTCGACAATACCTTGAAGAACTTTGTTTTTACAAAGCCTACTTCTCGAATTTTCACATACCAAAAGCTTATTTTTTTTTTAATGCAACACCCGGTATTTTATTGTGACATTTTGTTCCTTCTTTATTCTCTCTCATTTTTATTAACAATGTGCTATGCCTATCTTTAGAAGCTACAAGCACCACCAAAGTTAATGTTTTACTTTTCAGAACAATGTGAAAATGATTTTTTTCTGAACACGTGTATTGGTCAAATATTCTCAAAAAAAAAATTAATTACTCAAAACTATTATTGGCTTAATTTTGAAAAGGAAAAAACA
This sequence comes from Amphimallon solstitiale, assembly GCA_963170755.1. Lineage (NCBI taxonomy): Eukaryota > Metazoa > Arthropoda > Insecta > Coleoptera > Scarabaeidae > Amphimallon > Amphimallon solstitiale. The sequence continues at coordinate 182,163,059 of OY720675.1, forward strand.
GTTGAATAGGCAATTTCCGACAGTACTAGAAAATTCAAAAATATATAGAACGAGTCATTTAAAAAAATTAAGTTCAGTAAATTTCTGGTGAAACCGGAAGTGAATTACAGCTTAAAGTATTTTTTAAAATATGCGCCAAAAGCAACCATGAATCTTCCACTGATTGTTCTTTCTTTTATTTAAAACACAAAAGAGCAATCGAAGAAAGGGCTACTATTACTCACCCTGTATAATACAAATAAGTTTATGCTATGTTTTATCTAGTATTATGTTAAAATAAGCAGTAATGTGTTGAGCAATAAATTATTATTCAATTCTAATTGGTAATTAAATAATCAGTTAATGCAATTTAAGTTTTAAAAAACAAATATTTGGAACATGATCAATTAAACCACCAAGCAAATTAATACATCTCTCATTTAAATTATATACAGCCTGTAAATATTAGTGTATAGAAATTCAGTATCTGCAACTGGTAATTAAGAAAGGCACTGCCATTTGGAAAACAACACATTACCTACAATCGCCTGGTATATAGTTGTTTGACCGAAGGTCTTTTCTTCTCCTTCCCTTTTAGTGAAAATTGCATGGATAACGTAGTCGTCATACATTTCTTCATGATGAGATGTACTGCTCCTTAATTGATTCTCCACCACAGAGATATAAATCTTGTATCTAAAAAGTAAGTTAAAGGGTATTATTACTTAACATCCCACAACATATCTTCATAAGCCTGTGTTTTACATTTGTCAACTAAATTATGAATTAGTTCATGAACAAAAATTGATGAGTGTAATACAAAAATCGACGTCAGTTTCAGTTCATGAATTAATTGGTGAACTAATTCATGAATTAGAACCAGAGCGATTGGAATATATAGAGGGGTATCAAGCTGCAATCTTTGGCCGCAACAACTGCAGGTGGTGTAAGGGGAATTGACACATTGCCAAGCGATTATAGTCCTTAAGGAAATCCTACGGCGTGCTGTCATTCGTCGAAATGTCGTGCTCGTACTTGGTTCGTATGATTTCGTTAAATTCTACACGCATTTGTGCTTTGTGATATGTAATAACGCGAATTAAGCACTTTTAATGCAAAATATATAGTAAAAATGGTGAAATTGTGTTATTTGTGTAAACGTCGATACGAAAAGGCACTCGATCATATCATAAGTAAGTTGGTCAAGAATTCAACTTTACGTGTTTAACATGGTTTAAATATAGAGCGCTGATTGGATGTGCTCGAGTGGATGCCTTTTCGTATCGACGTTTACACAAATAACACAATCCACAATCGCACCATTTTTACTATGTATTTCGCATTAAAAGTGCTTATTCACGTTATTACATATCACAAAGCACAAACACTTTTAAAACAAATGCGTGTTGAATTTAATGAATCTTACGAACCAAGTACGAGCACGACATTTCGACGAAAGACACCACGCCGTCGCATTTCCTTAAGGACTATAATCGCTTGGCAATGTATCAATTCCCCTTACCCCCCTTGCAGTTGTTGCGACCACCAACCTCGCCCACAAACTGCACTCATGCTTCTTCTATATACAGTGTGGAAACTACTTATGGAATAAATTCAGTAACTTCCAAACTAATGACATTTGTCGAAAACGCTGAAACAGGTCAATTTTTATTTTAAATTGCGCTAGTTTTAAATCACTGCACCTATTAGTGACGTCATCTTCTTGAGAGCTGTGACGTCACACGCTTTTTTTTAATGGAATGCTATATTTTTTTATAAATTCGTAGATAGTACTATTAAATACCTTTTCAATGAACTAACACTAGTTCACTTTATTTTCAACAGTTTTTGAGATTTTTACATTTAAAAAAAAAATAAAAAACTGTGTGATGAAATTGATAGCACCTGACGGTAGTAGAATACATGAAAGATAGTAATTTTGCTTTGATCAAAAAAGAATAAATTAGTAAACTTTGACGTTTTTATAATTGTTGTTGTTGTGGTTGGAACGTAAAAATGTAAAAATCTCAAAAATTGTTGAAAATAAAGTTAACTTGTGTTAGTTCATTGAAAAGGTATTTAATAGTACTATCTACGAATTTATAAAAAAATATAGCAATCCATTAAAAACAAATGCGTATGACGTCACAGCTCTAAAGAAGATGACGTCACTAATAGATGCAGTGATTTAAAACTAGCGCAATTTAAAATAAAAATTGACCTGTTTCAGCGTTTTCGACAAATGTCATTAGTTTGGAAGTTACTGAATTTATTCCATAAGTGGTTTCCACACTGTATATTCCAATCTCTTTGATTAGAACATGTTCTAAAATATCGTCAATTTTCTAGTAAGTTTTAGTAACTTTTACATATTTATGCTATATACCAACCAGCACCACTATTTATTTACGTCCTATGTGATTTAAAATTTACTGTTACAGGTGATTAGGGTTCGTCATCATGATATTCATGAACAAATTCATAAGTGTAAAATGATTCAAGATCATCAATTTATTTGTATATAAATTCATGATTAAATTCTTAAATTAGTAGACAAATGTAAAACAGGCTATATACTAGTAATCTTAATTAGTAATTTAAATACATATTTTAAAAACTAAACTTATCTTTAATTTTCTTTTATATTTACCCAATAAATTCATTTATTTAAATTTTTTTCATACAATACGTGTACGTTGCATATAGATAATTTTTTGATGAAAAAATCGAGTTAGATTAGGTACTTATTAAAAATGTCAGATACATTACTTTATAGTAACAAATTAGTTACATTCCTATTGAATATTCATACATAAATATGTATATTATTATAACAAATGCAAAGTTATTTTGAATTGGTCTTAAGGCTGCACACCAATTACACAAATACATATTCTTTCATTCCGGAAATGACCTTGAAAATCAGTCCGTTAATGGCGTCTACCATCTTTACGAGTATGACAATTACAAGACCAATTCATACATATATACACACATTTGCATAAGTTCAATAAACTGAATAGTATATAATAGTTTTCAATACAAAATGTACTTACATACGTCTGCATTTTCACTGGGCACTTTATACGAAGTATCTAGTATAATCACAGCTATAATTTAACAACGCAAAAATATCATACTAATAATGCCGAAAATCTTAAATATACGAATAATGCATTAACAAACAACCAAACATTAAGAAGCTAGGAAACACACACACCGCATACCTACACGTGTTAAACAGCGTAGTACTCTATAAGAATCATATTCGACCCCCCCCCCCTTCCGCTTCTTCGCCTGGCGCCATAAAGTCGCACACAAACGCATCATTTATTGGCCTTTTTTTAAAATCTTATTTACAAATTCTCTCTAATATAAATTTATATCGAACACTGACCTACAACTAATATCACAGTGACTTTGTATACTTGATATTACGGAAACAATTTTTATTTAAAGTCAATAGTACCTAGATTTTTGTTATCAATACAATAGTAGCTTTCCTTTCGTCATAAATATCAGATTAAATCACTTCACTTCAGTTGGTATCAGAAAATGACGTGTTCTTTTCTCCTACTGCAAAGTGATGAGTTTACCTCCCCCCTTACCGATGCTGCACGCCCACCAAAGCACATGCAGTTACTGATATTTTACATCACTTGTGGAAGTGAGGTTAGTTTGGTGTTTTTGGAAGGTTTGTTTACACCGTGGGAACGAACAGGTATGGAGTTTGAATTGATGCGGAATGAAAGAGGCGGTCTTGTTTTGGACAAGGCGGGCGATTTTTTGGCTAAAGATAACAGTAAGTACTAAAATTAAATATTACTCAAATATGGATATTTATTAGAAACAAACGCAATTGTATGGCTGCCTCAAAGTATGGTTAAGTTCGATGGGGCAAATGAAGCTTACATTGATGTTTGCAAGTCAGGCATTCATACAATTTCAAGAAACGACACCTCAAGAAAATGATGAAGAAAATCCAGGTACAGATGTACATGAAGATTCGAGTGGGGGAGAAATAATGTCCAAGAAGAAAGTATTGAGGAGACATCAGAAAGACAAACATGGGAATATGATGGAGCTATAGCCCTAATTTCAGCCGTTGAAGCCAGATATGATGAATTGTATCATCCAAAAACAAAGAAGGGTTTCTGGGATCGTATTAGTGAAGAACTGTTAAGTCAAAAATTACAAGTGAGTTTGTTACACAGTTTTTAAACCTCAATTAAGTTTCTTATGTGAATCTATAGATTTATTACTATGTGTGTTTTTAGTTTTCAGCATTAGCATGCCACCGAAAATGGCAAAATCTACAGCGAACATATAAATCCACCAAAGATTTAAAAAAGAAAACTGGAAGAGGTCCAACAAGATTCATGTATTTTGATAGATTGGACGAGTTGCTGGGTGAGAAACCAAATAATAGCAGCCCACATTCAATTGATGTTGCCACAATGCAAGATGAGGGTTCTGATACTCCTGTTAGTACTCCAAACACAGACATTGGTGAAGATACTGATAGCAACACAATACCAAAGACAACACCAGCGAAGATACGCAAAAGAGGCAACCCATCGATGGAATTAGTCAAAATAAAAAAGAATTATTATTTAAAAAAAGAAGCCACACTAGAAAAAAAACAAAAAGATGTGAAAGATTATTTAACAGAGTCGCTACAAATAAAGCGTGAGAAGCTAGAATTGTATAGGAAAAAACTGCAATTAGAGGATAGACGAGTAAATGCTATTGAAGAATATAATGCCAGAGTTGATAATGAAAGCAAATAAAAGGATCAAATTTATTTTGTTTATTTTGTGTTATTTGTTTTGCACTTTAGAATAGTTTTTAGTATTTTGTGTTTCTTTTAAGTACCTGAAGTGCTGTGTTAATGTTAATTTGTATTTATCATACTTAATTACAAAATATAATCATTACAAATATGTATGCTTTATTATTTAAATAGATTATATTATACATTATGACACCTAATGGTAACTAATTAAATGCACAGGAAAACTTTCATGTTGGAAACATTTCAGACAAAATCGTGTCCCTTCGAGATGTCCTTTTTGTGATACCACTTACATTAGTAACATAGGCCTCGTCAAATTCCTCTTGAGGGTTTTCCAACTGATACTCAATTTCATCATCAAACTCTATACAAATATTATGTAGAACTGTTGCTGCTACCACACATTTAACAATGAAAATAATATTTTTGTTTTCAAAGAATTTCAACTTTCTAAATCTGCCCTTAAGTAGTCCAAACGCATGTTCTATTACAATCCTCGATGCAGAATGACGATAATTGAAAGACTTTTGGCTGCGTGTTAAGTGGCCATTATCTTTGAATGGTGGTATTAGCCAATTTAAACAGGGATATGCAGAATCACCTATGAGGAAGTCATTTCCTAAGAAACCATTTATTCCTTTTTCATATAATGATGATTTTTTCAGCAGCCGTGCGTCGTGGATCGACCCGGTTTCACCACAGAAAACATCAATAAAACGTTTCTTATGATCACAAACACCCTGCAATAATATGCTGTAATTGGAATTTCTGTTACAGTACACATGGGTATCTTTTGCAGGTCTTTTAATAAAAATGTGGCATCCATCAATGGCTCCTACTACATTATTAATATTTTGCATGTCGTTGAATCCCTTACAAATTTGTTTTTTTGTATCTTCATTAGGCCATTTTATAAATTTCCTGCTACTGTGCACCAAATAATTAATAATTTTTTCTATAACCCGATGTGCTGAACTTTTCGTAACGTTAAATCTGTCAGATATCTGCCTAAACGTTTCTTGGTTACTTAAATACCACACAGTCATTAATATTGCCTTCTTGGGTGTAACTTTCTCTCGACCATCTTTATGTTCTGGTAGCACTTTGTCATTTTTAATTAATTCTGCAAATATATTATTTATTTTGTTTTAGTTGTTGTCATATAATTACATATTTGTAAGTTACCTATTAAAAAGTTACAAGTGGTTCTTCTTACCCTGAAGTGTTCTTTAAATTCTTCATCATCATACATTTCCACTGTCTTCTCCACAAAATTTTCCATCCTATGACATATTCGTCTAGGTTTGGATGATTCAGAATCTGTAGATGTATTTGACTCAGATGAATCAAAGGGATATGCATTTCCTATTACTTGTATTACTTCATCTTCATCGCTGCTGGAGCTTGAACTGGAATACTAGTTTATATGTGTAATATTCTGCTTTACGTCAGAAGATGCCTTGCTTACCTCCATAAAAATTTCTTTTTGTCTGAGCATCTTTCCACAGTAATTACAAATACTACATGAGATCCAAGTTAGAGGTTAGATTTATCTGAAGTGAATGACTATTCTTCCAGCAGTTCTTTTCAAAAAAAGAACTGATGTGATTATTTCAATTCTAGTAATTTCACTTCAGTTCACTTCATTTGTGAAAGGAAAACGACTAATAATATCAGTATCAGATGGTATATCCAATATATTACCAATGTAGACAACGTTGGTTTGATATCAACCCAACGTCATAAATTGACATTTACTAGATATAAGAATTTTATATTCGTACAACATTGGGTGGGGGTCACTGATATTCTACCGAACTTAGAAGGGCTGATGTTGGCACGCTCTTGTAGTAACGAACTTGGCTACTCGGGCTATAATTATAATAACGTAATTTATTATAAAAGCCTGCTTAGTACTTTTAATGTTGGTGAGAAACATTATTGCAAATGCTTAATTATATATTTCATTTAACACACCAACAATTATTTTTGGTACGTAGCGTGTAATATACCTATTCTGTCATATAAATTTAAATTTTACCAATATTGTTTTGCTATGTGAATATGATGTTGGCGTTTCATCGCTGAATGGTAAATTGTGACGTCATCCCCTTTAATCTAAATTTATATAGAACACTGACCTACAGCCAACATCACAGCGACTTAATTAACTTGATATTCTGTTGACATTTCGCTTTAATGTTAATAGTATATAGGTTTTGGATGTCAATACAATATCGGTAACAGATATGTAACCAATATATTGCCAATGTAGACGACGTTGGTTTGATGTCAACCCAACGACATAATTTGACATTTCCTTGATATAGGAATTTTATGTTCGTATGACATTGGGTGGGGGTCACTGATATTCTGCCGATCTTAGAATGTTGGAGTGATATCGGCACGCTTTCCTGCCAACGAACTTGGCTACTTGGGTAATGGATGTGTAGTGCATTATTGTGAAATGTGAATCAACACTTTCAGCTCACTCTACATGCATGGCTGGTAACAACCGAACATTGTAGTTATGTTGGTGCATTATTATTTCTAGTATACGAAGAAAAAGAAAGCCACTCATGCACTGATTAAGGATTAATTATTTAAACCTGTTTTTAAATTTACAATAGCTAACAAAATAATCTGAGGATTGTTTAATAAGATTTATTTATTAAAATAGTTTCACTTAATTATTATAGAAGCAATAGTCAATAAATAGTAATAAGAAAATAAGTTTAATCACAAAAATATTATGTGTAAGATTATAAAACAATATATACAGTTTAGGACTTAAAAAAATGTAAATAGATTTTAAATATATTAATACATAAATAAATTTAACTTATTATTAAAGTTTTGTGTTTTGTCTGTTACGAAATGCCTATTTAAATTCTAAAATAATGGCCAAGTTGTACAGGAATAAATTAAGATTATATAGTGCCATAATATAATTATAAATACGAAATCATTTACAACTTACATATGTTAATTAGAGCATTAAATACAATCACAATTTTATCTACACTGATTAATCTTTGCATATTATTACACTTTTTTAACACAGATATTGGAATGAGATATTTTAAGGTGCTAACGAGTTCTTCCTTTAGTAAAAGCTGGAATAACTAAAATTCACTTGCAGAATTCCTAGTGTTTTCTTTATTAAAAATGTTCTTTCTCCTACAACAAAATATCCTGGGTTAAGATTGTTGCAAATATTACTTCTTCCATTCATTTTTCAGATGTATGACACCCCGAGCTTCACTAATGTAGCAAATACTTCCCTGAAGAGTTATTGCTATTAAAATTTCTATCGTGCTTATAATTAGAATAGTAGTGCTGCTGAGCTAAATTATTATCCGGTTTTCAAATGAAAATTTCAAAGCAGGCAATAATTACAGCTGTTTTTTTTCTTGAAACACTTCTTTCAAACATACTGCAATACAGAACATTCTGGTCACATAATTATAAGTTTTAGCCTTTGATACACACCATCATACTTAGATAACTAAATAATTACCTTAGTAAGTTAATTTAATAAGATAATTGTTTAATAAGAGCACTTATTGTCAAATTTTAATGACGTAAAAAAACGTACAATGTTCATTTTTGAAAAAAATGCAAAAACAGTTTACTTCATTCCGCGTCTTTTAAGATAAGTCAAAAAAATAAAACGTCAAATTTGTCAAAGTTATGACGTCATCAATATTTTTTTAAATATGAAGCTTGGTTTTTTTTTACTTTATTTTATAAAGTTGTTTTTCTGCATTATAAAAAAATAATTGAAGTAGGGGTCACATAAGAAAAAACTGAGAGGATTAATAAAAAACAAAATAAACTAGTTTTTGAATTTATGAAAAGAAACTAAATATTAAAAGAATTAAAACTTAAAGTTACCTAGTAATAAAACAACTGTTTGTCACCTGATCTCACCCCTCTTGATTTCTTTCTGTGGGGACATTTAAAAAGTCGGGTCTACGTTAACCGACCAGACAATTTAGAAGACTTAATGGAACGAATTAGACATGAAATGACTCGTATAACTCCGCAGATGATCGAAGACTCTGTAAATCAGGTCTACCATCGTCTTGGCCTATGTCAGATAGTGAACGGGACACAGTTTGAACAATTCCTGTAAGAAATCGTTTTGGTTTAATGGACTGTTTAGATAATTTAAATGTTATTACTATAATAAAGTTTATTTTGTTTTTTATTAATTCTCTCAGTTTTTTCTTATGTGACCCCTACTTCAATTATTTCTTCATAATGCAGAAAAACAAGCTTTATCAAATAAAGTAAAAAAAACCAAGCTTCATATTTAAAAAAAAATATTGATGACGTCATAACTTTGACAAATTTGACGTTTTATTTTTTTGACTTATGTTATAAGACGCGGAATAAAATAAACTGTTTGACGTGTTTTTGCATTTTTTTCAAAAATGAACATTGTACGTTTTATGAATTTTGTGCGTTACTTTATCATAACCCTGTATAATGATTTGACAGGTCGTTGGATTGCCCTATTGTGGTTATAGGTTAAGATTAAAATTTCGAAATATATGTAACAGACGCATGCGTGACCATTACCAACCGTAGGATATGATGAAATTTCACGGCTTTCTTAAACTTATACTAAACTGCACTTGTACAGGGTGTTTCATCGGTTGGGGTATCGCGAATTAAAGTGCCTAAATATAAAAATGTCGACTTCAAATTTTAACCACTTATAGAACTTTTAAACCGCTACCAGTAGGTTACGTTGTTTTTGATAATATTATTTTATTTAATGCGTAAATAAAAAAAAACCTTCGTTCAAAAAATCAAAAGTACTCAGATTTTATTGAAATTCAGGTGTTAAAAAGATATGTCTATAAAATCAACTATGCAATTGAAAAAAAAATTAAAACTTAATCAATTATTGAATATTTTACAATAATTTCAAAATTAAAGGCAAGACGTTGAAGAATTTATGGGTTTTTTATTACAGTGTTGTGTGTTGAGTTTATAATAAATTTTTATTTATTATCCGTCATAAATTTAAAAGGACTACCTGTTTGCGGACGTTGAAGAATTTATGGGTTTTTTATTACAGTGTTGTGTGTTGAGTTTATAATAAATTTTTATTTATTATCCGTCATAAATTTAAAAGGACTACCTGTTTGCGGACAGCACAATTAGAAAGTTAAGTACCATAAATCTGTCGTAAGAAAAACGACATTATTTAATATTGACTTTATTTGACAAACGGTTTCGTTTATAAAAATTCTGATTGTGAAGTTAATATGGGTGATATTTCCACGTATCACCATTCAAATTTGAACATTTTTTGAGCACTTTTAATTTTTGATAATACGTTTTTTTTAATTTACGCATTAATTAAAATAATATTATCAAAAACAACCTAACCTGCTGGTAGCGGTTTAAAAGCTCTATAAGTGGTTAAAATTTGAAGTCGATATTTTTATATTTAGGCACTTTAATTCGCGATACCCCAACCGATGAAACACCCTGTACAACACGGAGAGAAATTAAAGCAAGGTTCACTTGAACTGGCGTTCAACAGAACCCGATATTGAACTAAACTTGAACAACCGGGCCTAAGAAGAGCACTCATTTTCTTTTCTTTCTCAACAATTATATTAAAATTAATAAATCATATAGGAAAACATAAAGAAAAAGTAAACATAGAAATCGTTTGGGTTGTTTGTGTTTATTGTACCTATAATTATACAAAAATTATACTTTTTTCTTCATAGTGCCCATAATTTTGTATATATTGGAGTTTCACTTGTTGTATATAATATTATTTTGACTTTCATAAGAATTCCTCTTATCAGTGCATGCTTTCATCTATTCCTTGAACATCTGCAGGAGATATTTTGAGAGAATTTACATGGCGTTGCTCCAAGCCAAAATGCCATAAATTAGCTAGGGTATCAGAATCGATTTGCAGATAAGAATTTCAATGTCTAAGTCAAGAAAACTTTGTTCGTGCAAAACCGGGGCAAGCTGTTGTATCAGCTCCTTGAAATTGCTTTTACATTGCCTATGTACAAAAACTACGTAAGCTTTTAGTCTACTGTGAGGAATTGGCCACGAAAATAGTCGTGGTGGAGGTTTTCTGATCGAAATGATCGCTTAGTTTTCGCCACTACATCTTCAGCATACGTGAATGTATCTAGTTCTGGTTCCCTAAGGATATCGGAAATGTATAGAATGAAAAAGTCAGGAGCCCGGACTGATCGTTGTAGTACTCCTGGTCATTTAGGGGGTGCAACTAACCTACGAATCAGTACGTGTAAAGAGTTTTGTAGAAATATTTTTAAAAAAATTACTATTACAATGAACACAAATTTCTTCATATTAAAAGTAATACAAAACAATAGAAATTTAAAAAATAAGTAATGTGATATACTGTAGAAATACTGTCGTTATCCATCATCGATTGTCTGTTGGTAAAATTATACCTAAAAAACTACAATTTTCGGTGATCTTCTGAGAGGCTTTACCAGAAATATGCACAACAGGTATAGTTCGTTGTTAGTTTATTAAACAATATAAGAGAAAAAAACCTGTTTTAAAGCCTTTCACTTGCAGTATTCAGAAGCTCAAAATGTTTGCAGTATATGCGAAGGCGGATAGCTTTCATTTTATAAATTATGATGTTACCTCGTTGCATCGAAAACGAACAGGTGCCTCTTTTTTCAAATAGTGTTTTGAGAAATATCAATAAGTACCGTACTTTATACAAGCAACTTATTTCAAATTTTTACGAATAATAAAAAAAAACATTTATAGTGTAAATAAGCTTTACAACATATTGTTAGGTATATACAGGTTGCGCCACCGAAAACGAAACAGAGTGAATATCTCCAAGGAGAAATATTTTGTGAAAAAACGCAAAAGCAGGTCGATTTTTAATCCAAGGGGGAAACCTCTTCATCGTATTCTCAATTGTGATCTGTCATTCCCCTCCCCTCCATCACTCTAACAACTACAATTTAAATAGAGAAAGTGCTAAGTATGATACATCATTGAAAAGGTAATTTTATGGCGAATTCAGCGACGTAATTGCTGGTTGCGTTACTTTTGATTTTAGCGCTCTCTGTGGGATAAAGAACAGTTAAGTATTCCTAAATGTGATACATCATTAGAATGTTAATTTTATTAACAACTAAATATGTAATATTTTTGACATTTACCTGTAATCACTGTCAAAAACATACTGTCATTAAAATTAAATTAAATATCTTAGTTCTTAACGTGAGAAGTCTTCAGGTTTTTTTTAATTATTTAAGTTAATATTTCTTTCAATTATGCATTAAAATTATATTATTAAAAACCGACTCCTAAATATGTATTACTAAATGTGACACAGCATTTGAAAGCTAATAAAAGTAGCTTTCAGATGCTGTGTCACATTTAGTAGTACGTAACCGTTTTTTATCCCGTGAGAGGGCGCCAAAATCAAAAGTAACACAACCATCAATCTTGTTTGCTGAATTCTCCATAAAATTGCCTTTTCAATTATGTATCATACTTAGTACTGTCTCTATTTAATTTAGCGTTTCTTCGCAAAGACTTCTCCTTCGAGATATACAATCTGTTTCGTTTTCGGTGCAGCACCATGTATAATTAATATATATATACCATGACATGCGATATAATATTTTATCTTCCTCTATTGTCTAAGGAGACACAAGAACACAAAATTAAAAGAATGATTTCATCTTTTTAAGCTTTTTTAATAAATAAAGATTTTGAAATTACATACCTACAAAATGCTCATTTTTTTAAGATTTATTTGTTAGTTTAATATTATAAACGTACTATATTCTAAAGTTAATGAACTTTAAATCTACTTATTTAAGTACAGTTTCGCTTTATATAAAGGATTCGGACGTACGTCATCCTCATAGTTTAGTTGATTAGAGAACCCGTCCGGCAAACTAAGGATGTGCGTTCGAGTAATACCAGAAGCGAAATTTCACTAATGAATATTATCTGTGTAAATTGAAAAAACTGTAATTTTCAAATAAATATGGTATTTATTCGATCATTACAATCAATACGATAAACACATTAACATTAATATTAATGGGATTTGTTTGATAATGATCACTTCGCTAATCGCTTGATACAATATTAATGCTTCCTTCGTTTTTGCTAACGTTTTTTTTTTTGCTTTTGCTTAGCTAATGATGCTGGCGTTACACCTGCTTTAAGAAGAAGGCGAGAAAGAGCGGAAAGGCAACGAAGCTTTATGAAAGAACAACAAGAAAATGGTTCTTTCTTGCGTAGCTCAATTTTAACTACAGATGAAAATACAGCAAATGAACTCGGTAGGTTTCAATATATATATATTTATCTGTATATGTATATAAATGTATATGTCTATAAATGTGACCCAAAATACAAATACACACATTAATTATGAATGCAATAAAAGTATATATATTATAATTTTACTCTTCTATATATGCATAAATTGCCGCCGTATTTTATATTTTGAATTTGATTAGAAGCTTTAATTTTTTTATTTCACTACTAAAAGTCACTGTCGAGTCGTTGATTATCATTTCGTTATATCGTTTGGTTCACGTTATCTCCTATTATTTCAGTACTTTTATTTTCACTATTTGTTTCTTTTTATATCAATATATGATCATAATTGTACACTGTAAAAAATTTGTGTAAAAATTACACATACTATAATAGGAAACTATTTCACATGGATATCACGTAAAATTACATCACTATGTAAAATTGCACACGAGTGTGTAGTAGTATTTTGTTATTTTAAAATGTGAACCTGGGGGCAATCCGAGTTTTTTTTTAATTTTTTTTGTGTGTATTTTTTCATAAAATACTACTACACACTCGTGTGCAATTTTACATAGTGATGTAATTTTACGTGATCATCCATGTGAAATAGTTTCCTATTATAGTATGCGTAATTTTACACATTTTTTTTACAGTGTATTTATTGCAATCTGCACGGTGAAATTTTGTAAGACTTTTCCTAATTACGTTTTTTTTTTAACCAAGTGTTTGAGTGATATCGTTCTGAAAATAAAATTGTAATAGGCAAACGTGAACGATGAACAGTATTAACAGAATGTGTCGATGATGAAATTAGATAGTAGATTGAGGCAAGGCCAAACACAAGCAGGTAATCATTACTAATTTTGTGTGATCTTTTTAGAGTTGTCTTATTTGATAGAAATTTACTAGAAAAAATAATGATTGTAAATAAGGAATTCAGTGGCTTTTTGCTGGTTTTTTTTTTATCTGTTCAGTTACTTAATTACTAATACTGAAAGTACACTCAAATATTCAGTAGTAATACTAAAATTTTGTCAAAATAGGTTTTATTCTTCATCAGAATTATGAACGGATATTATAAATAAAATAAATTGTATTTGCAATATGAAGTAGAGTGGTTTTATGCTTGAATATCAACGAACATTTTGGACATCTACTGTATACTCAAATTGTTTTTTAAGTGACACTGACGCTTTTCTCATCTAGATCTGTTTATTGCATAATCATTTCCTTGAATTTTTTGAATTTGTTGTCAACAAAATGTATTTATCCAATAATGGGTGGAGACTGTGGCTAAAAATCTGAAATAAAATGCAAAAGGAAAATCCCTTACCACAAAAAATATATATCAAAAAATCTAAATACGTATTTCGGCAACTAAGTTGCCATCTTCAGTAGATATCTAATGCAATGGGCAACAGCTTGTCTCCATTTATAGCGAATTTATTCATGAGTCACTTTGAAACTGAATTTGAAAGAAACTCTAAGTATTTCCCTAAAGTATGGATTAGGTACGTTGACGATATTTTCGCGATTTTTAATACTAACTTTTGTGATTTGGATGATTCCTTATTTAAATTAAACTCGAAATTCACTACAATTAATTTCACACTAGAAAGGGAAAACAATGATCAACTACCATTTTTTGTTCTGGTTATAAAAAATAATAATAACTTAGAAATAGATATCTTCCGAAAAGAAACCAACGTCAACAAGTTTATAACAGCGGATTCAAATCATAGTTTTCAGCAAAAGATGGCTTCTTTTAATTTTCTTATCCATCGGTTGTTAAGTTTTCCACTTACAAAAGATAGATATGAAAAAGAACTTAGTTTAATTAAAAAGATCGCGAAGTACAATGGTTTCGATTCAGAAATAGTAACTAAGCTTATTAGGAAACATCAATTTAAGAAACAAATTCGGGATACTACATGTTTGCTACCTCAAAAAACTCTTTGTAATAAGTTTGTTTCTTTACCGTATCATTCAGTCACACGAAATTTGAACAGCATTTTTAAAGAACAGGAACTTCAAATCGCGTTTAAATCGGGCAATTCATTAAAATCACTTTTAGGGAACACTAAAGATAAAATTGAGGTAGATCAAAAATCTGGTATTTATGAAATAACCTGTAAAGACTGTAATCAAAAATATGTAGGTCAAACTAGGCGTTCAATTTCAACTCGTTACAAAGAACACATTGCACATTTCAGATACAACAGACCGGAAAAATCTAGTGTTGCTCGACATATTTTCGATACAGGCCATGGCATGCCTACAGATAGTCTTAGATTAATTAAAAGTGTAAATAATTTTAGAGAATTAGACAGTTACGAAAGTATTTACATACATAGAAATAGAGGTAAGTTAATGAATTCTGACAATGGACCGTTACCCGAGTCCAGCTTGTACGGATTATTGTAATTTAGGGGATTAGTCTGTCACGGTTTAGAGTACTGTTATAGTCTGTTAGATTTTAGAGCAGTATATATAGGGATGTCGTTTCTTAAGAAATCAGTGTTATCCCACTGGTGATTTGGTGAAGAGCATATCTTCTAAGGTTACACCTTAGCCAAAAATACCACGTTTAACACTCTTTTTTGTTTTATACAGATATCTACTGAAGATGGCAACTTAGTTGCCGAAATACGTATTTAGATTTTTTGATATATATTTTTTGTGGTAAGGGATTTTCCTTTTGCATTTTATTTCAAAATGTATTTAATTAAGTTTTTAAATACGGTCGTTTGCGAAAATTTAAGACCACCCATAGAAAATCAAATTGCAGGTTTATAGGGTAATAAACCAACATCTGTGAACAAACGTTTTGAAATACTACTTAAACGTAAATTTTATTGCAGGGGGTTCTTACATCATGATCATCACGTGCACTCGTTTCTTTTTTGGTGACCGCTTCTCCTAAGATCCTTATATTTTCCCAAAATTTTAAATTTATTGACAGCTTGATGAACAGCTGCCTTACTCACATTTACATTGCAACCATAAGTGAACGTTTTTTGCCCATTACAGTAATTACAAAACAGCACTGTCTACGACAAAATTCAATGAACAACTGGCAATAAACATGGTAGGCACGTTTATCTATAGCAGTAGAGTGCATCTGATACAATCAGCACATAAAATAACGCAATGTTCTGTGAAAATGATGAAGTGTATTAAAATACTGAAAATCAGCTATTAAACTTTTGCCAACGACTGTATACAACGGATGTCTGTAATTGATTTAATTATCTACATAAACTAATAATATTTTATATGACTGAGTTACAGGTTATTAATGCTATTTTATCATAGTGGAAATGTTATAGTTGCATGTAGACATAATCATACAATTTCACTCGTCGACAGTGAAAATCTTTCCGACTTGAAGTAGCTGTTTCTCATTCATTTCATCATCGAAAAAACTAATATGGAATTTAAAACTTTCCGATAGCTCTTGATTCTCAGAATCGACAATACTTGAGAAACGAAAATCTTTTTTTTTCAACCAAAAAAATAAATAGCTTGTAGTAAAGCGACAAATTTAAAATTTATATATAAAAAAATGTTTTGCCCTCTCTCCACATAAAACTTGGACTAATGTAGAACTTTGTAAAGGGGATGGAACAAGGCGGAGAAGCATTTCAGGACCTCAGAGGACAATTTCCACAGATCAGTTATGCTAAAGTTAAAGAAGGTATCTTCATTCGCCGGCAGATTTGTCATCTTCTTACAAATATCTTTTATCTATTAATTAAATGTTTAATTTACATGAAGTCCAACTTCGTTCTCCAAAAATATACTATAATTAAGCGAAGTCATTCTGGATAATCGTCACTAGATCAAAATTGCATCTTTTCTCATGCAAATCATAGAATCCTATTAAACTATAAGGTACGATACAATCAATATTTTTTCAATTTGTTTGAAAGTCTTCAAATACTGAAACATTTTTGAAATAAAACCATGAGTTTGGATTATGGTAAGCGAATTCCTACTATTGTTATTTATAAAATTTTAAATAAGAACCAGATTTTAAGCATTTTTTTTTACTTTCTCTTATTGCAATAACACATTTAAAACAAAATCTGGACGAAACTCACCTCCAAGACAAGAATAAGTGAACTTACTTTTGTCTAATAATTTATATTGATGGATACGCGTCTTTGAAAAACAAATTTTAAAACAAACACTTAACGACTGGCTGTTTCATGTGTACAGGTGCCTTTTCTCTATATCTCAAAAATTCATATTGGTGTTTTAATTTAATTTAATTGGATATGGATTTACATCAAGTAAAGGTCGGAACAATTCGAAAAAACACCATGAATATTTTTGCATTTTTGGATTCTACACAATTATTTAAATTGGAAATCATGTTTTCTATCAATTTTCATATCCATGCTTACCAAAATATTTAATTTACATTTTTCAGTCTAGAGTGCTGTGAGCATAGCAAAACTATTCTAGGTTAATTAAGTTATATCACAAGAATAAAAATTTGGCTCGCTTTTCATTTACTGGGTCTATCACAGGCCTTCAAAGTTCAGTATGACGGTTTTCTCATGCAAAGTTATTTTTTTAATGCAATGTTATGTACGGAACATGAGTAAATAGAAAAATTCTAAACTACGAGAGCAAATCAAATTTAAATGAGCCCTTTTCTTTTAAAAAGATATTCACCAGAAACATCTTACTTTCTGCAGATTAATTTTTTAGATAGCCCCCTTTGAGAACGCATTTTGGCTAACGTGTAGGCAAATTCTTTATCCCGTTATCATAAAAAGAAGCCGGGCGCATACTCGCCTCCCAGGGCTTCTTTTAGCGGATCAAACAAATGGAAATTGCATGGCGATAAATCAGGGCTATATGGTGAATGCTCAAGCATTTCCATTGATTTTTTAGCAGTTTTTCCTTAGTCACTCGCGCTGTGTGAGGAATTGCGTTGTCGTGAAGGAGTAGCACGTCACGGATGGTATATTAATCTCGTCTCTTGTGTTGATACAAGAGCTTCATTTGATCGAGTAGGCCGCAGTAGTATGCTGCGTTGATTATCAGACGCTCACAGAGTTTTCGTCTTCACAGGGTTGGCTTCGTCATTCCTTTTCCACTCCATGCTCGTTCGCTTTTTTGATGAATGAATGTACCGATGGCGAATCCCCTTCTTTTTCAAAATGTGTTTGAAGCATTATGAAGCGTTGCGCAATATGTACGCTTGCTTCACTCATAGTAAAAACTACTAAACAAAGCGATGGACGAATCTGCTGATCTGATTCCCCTAGAATTTCATTTTAGATGAAAAGTATTTTCTATAAATAAACTAATGACCTGAGATACTTTACAGCATTTATTTATACGTCTTCTTTAACAATGTAGTAATTTTAGTAACACTTTCTTGGAGTTATTCTAAATACTAAATACTTTTATTTGAGGTGGTCAAGTTAAGCCAACACCCATGTTATAGGATGATGCAAATTTAGATGCCCATCGATATTTCCGGTAATGACCTTTCACTTTTCCAGCAAGCGAATAATTAATTACCTTTCAGAAGAACAGTTCAACATAGTGAATTGGAATCTGTCATAATGTATATAGCTATTATTAATTTTTGAGATACTTGTGCATTTGCGTAATTATATAGGAACATTTTTAAAAAAATATCCAATTTATGTTTTCACAAAAATGTATTTTTGTTTATATTTTTAATGAATCATCATCGAAAACGTCACCAGTTTGTTTACCTTAGCTCATTTCGTAAAATTAATAATGACTGGAATAACACATATAATTTAGATCATCTGTATACACATACAAACATAACAGAACATAAAAAATAAGAAACAAGGAAATAGCTCGTATTAATAAACAAATAAGCATTGGTATACACGTGTTGTGCGCGAAACAAATTTACAGCTTAAAATGTCCTAATTCATTGGAACTAAATGCATATTTCTGCATATAAATAGAGATATGTATATTCATTTATACGCAGCGTTCATTCATCATTATTATTGTATTTAGTAACTTATTACTTGACCAGACTAGTCTATATTTAGAACAGTGATCGTATCCGTTTCAATTCAATTTTTAAGATATGTCCCCACGTACGTGTACAGAATTTAAAATGGCATTTCAGTTTATATAAGACAATGGGTATTTCACCTATGATTCATGGTCACATGTTGGTTTCAAAATCCTCTGTTCTCTTGAGGTGTCATTCAAAGAGTTATTACGGAAATTAATCGTGCACATAATGTCCTGAGATAAATAGCCTTCTTATAAATACAGGGTGTTCCTAAATATCATGTACATAAGGAAGGGGGTAACTATTTGGTTTATTTTGTGCCAAAAATTTCATATAAACATAGGTCTGCAAACGCTTCGTTACCAATATGCAGGGTGTTGAAATTTCAAGAATTTTTCACTTTTTACTGTATAGCTCCTGCAGTTTTTGAGATATTTTGTTCAAATTTGGAAGGTGGGTTACGCTATAAGGCCTGCATCATTAGCCATGCCAAATGATTATGTAAATCTACAGGGTAATAATTTTTTCGGGGTCATGCCCTCTTTTCTCACCCTGAACTTTTTTGCGATGCGCCACTGCTAGATTCTAAAATACGCAATAAGTTTTCTGTCTTGTTTAGAAACTTTTTGATCTCTTATATTTTTTTCTTATCTCTCACCGTTATCGAGAAAAAAAATAGAAAACAATTTTCTGTAATTCGCCAGAGAAAATTAAATTTTTTAAAATGGTCTAGCAGGCTCTGGCTTTATTCAGATAATCACTTGAGTTTATTAATTTGACAATTGACATTAGAAATCGTAAAAAAACGGCAGGAGCTATACAGTAAAAAGTGAAAAATTCTTGAAATTTCAACACCCTGCATATTGGTAACGAAGCGTTTGCAGACCTATGTTTATATGAAATTTTAGGCACAAAATAAACCAAAGAGTTACCCCCTTCCTTATGTACATGATATTTAGGAACAACCTGTATATTTTTTTAACACCGAACTCTGCACGAACATAATAATTTCGGAGTTGAAAAATATAAAGAGATGAAAATTAAAATTTAAAAATTGGAATAGTACAGCACAGTTAGTTTTTAAAAGAATGATTCAAATATATATATCTATATGTTGAACGTTCTAACTATAACGATAGATTCTAATCTTAAAAGCATTAACAACACTCATTCAGTCGTTACTTAATTTTCGTTTGAAATATTACATATCTAAATATGGGAATTTGAGGGGTGATAATGCAGTAAGTGATGTAGGAAAGCCCATTATTATGAAATGTTAAGCAAACTGCGGTAAAGCGTCATCATTCAGAGTCTGAATCTGTACCAACGTCTCCTGGAAGTGAAAGAAAGTTAAGCACCTTCAATTTTTCAACATCTATCTAGATTTGTTTTTAAATTATGTTTTGACAAAAATATTATTGTTACTCTATCATATATGTACTACGTAGAAGTAGATAATATTACTTTCTTATACGTACTATAAGAAGTATTGTCATGAAAATATTCGACCTCGAGATTTTTGCAGATGTACAGGTTTTGAAGTCCTCTAATACCGAAAAAGTGGTTTTTAAAGAATGTCTCTCTCTATGTGTGTGTGACAGTGTGCGTATGTGTGATCCTCTTGAGATCTGAGTAGATTTTCAGAAAAATCGACCGACCGGAAGTAGTAGCTTACTCCAGTGAAAAAATATTTCGTCAACTACTAAGTTTAAACAAATTTATAAAGAATTCATATGTACTCAAAATTAAATTTGAAAAGAATTTTATTATGAAAGTTTTTCAAAATTCCTATCGGAAATAGGTCTTTTACTCTTATCGAAAATCAGTTTTTTGACAATATTTCGCAAGTTATGCTTTTTAGGCAGGTATGTTCCGAATATAAAAGTATTTACAACTTAATTTTCAATACCTTTTATATAAAAAGATTTCAAAATTCGTACCGGAAGTAACACTTTTACTCTTAGCGAGTAGCAGTTTTTTTTAGAATATCTTGCAAAGTATGCATTCTGTAGAGATTTAATAAGAGAATAGAAATACTTTGAAAAATTTTTATATAAGAAAATTCTTAAAATTTGGCTTATTTTTCTAAAGAGATTAGAATAATTTGCAACGCTTATATGTATAATAAAATCGTGTGGTGGCCATACATCATTTTTAGTATGGCAGTAACGATTTTTGACAGATATCCATGTTTTAAATTCCTCTAATAACGAAAAAGTGTTTTTTTTATAAATATGTCAGTGTCTCTTTGTGTGTGACCACAATAACGACCAAACTATGCCCTCTATCCACCACTATATAATATTAATTCACAGTTGGGCAACTATAGTATTGATAAACAAGACCAAATTAATTTGAATAATTTGAATAAAAAGTTAATCCACATAGCAGAAGAGTGACAAGCCGCCATTACTGCGAAACCTTTAGCGCTTCAGAAAATTTTCTCTACGAAATATTTTTGTTCTAATAGATTCCTTTTCAGATAAACATTTAATTATATGTAAAATGATGCTCTCCCAAAATATTGAGACTTCTTAAAAAATGCGCGCATTTACTGGAATTACCTCTGTATCAGACTCTACGAGTAATTTCCGTATAAACCATTTGTTACCTTACTGTTTGTCATGACTATTGCAAATGAGTTAATTTGAGATTATTTACCAAAGGGACATAAAAAATTAAAAATTTAACTCTTTACGCCTAGTACATTTCGTCATATTTCTAAATATTAACTTCAATGAAATATAAATTGCGTATGTAGTATTTGTATTTATTTAAAGTGATTACAGTTGAAATACATTTAGAGAATAGTTTTCTGTATTTATTCACTGCATTTAATCAAAATGAATACTAACGTACACGTGTAGCTTCATATTTATAGAAATTAGCTTAGCTGCATTCGATTTTGATGAATTTATTCTGATTGCAAAAATATATAAAAATGTAAATCAAGTTTTAATGTCTCATTCACTTGTTTTAGATAATTGCACCAACGGCCTTCAGCAACGTATAGCAAACGGAAACATCTTAAATAGGAATTCTAGTAGGAAAGATCTGACGCCTTTACTAAATGCTGTCAATAAAATCGAATCCGAAGAAAATGGCCTCACTAAACAGCCTTGGATATTATCGATGATGTATGGAAAATCACACGAAGAAAATAAAGACAGCCATGAGGAAACGGAAAGTCCGAACGAAAACGATCGAAATTTATTATTGCAGTTGAAGAAAGAGAATACCGTAAAAGATTTAACGCAAAAGTTATCCAGTCAAAATGTGATGCACAGTCCCTCTGAAGAATCGAAAATCAATAGGATAGGTGATATGTCAGGCTTGATTTCAAAAGCCAAAGAGGGCCTTGCCAAATCGAAATCTCAAGCGAATGTGATAAAAAGTCCTACGATCGACAATATTCCCAAGACTGAAGTAAAAAAATCAGAAAACGAGTTGCGATGGGAGGAACTTGCTTCAAACTTAAATAGACCGCTCAGTTTATGCGACCTGGATTTTAGAGATTTAACTACAGATGATGAAAATGATATTTTGGCACCTGCGAATGTTCAAAATGGCATCCCGCCTCCACCACCCCCTTTATTAAATGATACTGGTGTAGCGCCACCGCCTCCTCCTCTTAATAATAGGATACCACCTCCTGTACCTAATCCGCCTGTCTTCAGTATGAATTTACAGAGGCCAAACGGGAAACAACCAATTGATACAAAGATTCCTATGAAAAAAACTAAGAAGACTGTTAAATTATTTTGGAAAGAAGTCAGGGACGACCCTATTAGTGCTATGAAATTGAAATCGGGCTTTATTTGGGACGAACTTAGCACTGTGATGGTAGATACTCAAAAACTCGAACATCTGTTTGAATCTAGAGCCAAGGACTTAATTAGTAAGGTTAGTATGAAGTTTTAAAAGACCTCAGAAATATGTATAAATGTAAAATATTATATTGCTAGGTATCGGCAGTTGATATGTCAGTAAATAATTTTATCCGAATTCAATTTTAAAGGGAAATTCGATACCCCGCAAATTACGATTTTGATGAAATGCTGTTGATTATATAAATAATTTTCTTATGAGTTATAAATGACTAAAATCGAAACCAGAAATACGTGCTTTTCTTTCATTTTACAACCTAGTGTGTAGTTGGGCATTATTGGGAGGAATACCTCATGAAGCACTAAAATCGGATAATCTTAAAAAAATCGTAGCTTACTTCAGTTTCGGTAAACATATTTAAAAATACCGAATGTTACATAATTATACTGTTTCCCGCTTGGGTGCTGACTGTTTTGTCGATGTGATTGTGAAAACTACTAGAATAGCTGTGACAGTTTTATGAAGTGATCCTTTGAACTGAAGGATGGCAGACAAGACTTATCTTCATACGATTTAATCATCTTTATACTTTATACGATTTATTCTTCAAATATCCCCACAAGAAATAATCACACGCATATAAATCTGACTAGTGAGTAGGGTATGGAATGTTTCCTGCTCTTGAAATTATTGTTTCCGGACACATTGCCCTTACAGCTTGCACTGTAGAAACGTTTACTATGTCTCTTGTTTGGACCAAAATTATTGATGTCTGACGTGACGTCTCTGTATCTCCGATACTAAAAAATCGTCACATATCGTGCAGAAGTTAGTGTTACGATTCGTTCCTCTTTTCGAATATAGAAAGGTTAGGTTTCTAAATGGAATAGGATGCCTCATAAGTTTTCACCAACGAATTGAGAATGTGAACCCTGTCATCAAGCGTGCCTATCAAAATATGTCTTATATAGCACATATTATATAAGGGAAACATATTTTTTGAATGCATTATCTATACAGGATGTCCAGAAACTCTCCTGACAAACGAAGACCGGAGATTCCTCAGATAATTTTAAGACAATTTAACCCAATTCACCCTAGTCCGAAAATGCTTCCTAAGGGAGCTAGAGCTCTTTGAAGATGGCGCCTTGTAATTAGTTTTTTTTAATATCTCCCGAACGCTTCTATTTAGAGAAAGAAAAACTGGTATGCTTATTTATCCTCCAGAGATGAATCGATTCCATCAATTGCGAATTTCTAGTACCGGTCATAGGCGTCCGTTTTGGGTAGGTAAACGGTTATTTTAACGCATAACTTTTTTGTCTTTAACTTTTAAGCATTTGTGACACTAGATTATTAAATTTTCAGGTATTCTAGTACTAAAAGGTACTCTTACTTTAAGTCGGTAGGATACACCGTTTTCTAGAAAAATCGATTTGAAAATTTTTCGTTTTTTCGTCATTTCATCTTTCGTCATTTTAACTTCGCGAACTGACAACAATTTGGTAATTAAAAACGTAGGTTTTATTTCTGTTGGCAGTTCAGAGCGAACTAGTGCAAAAAATAATAAATTGAATTTTAATGACGAAAAAACGAAAAATTTTCAAATCGATTTTTCTAGAAAACGGTGTATCCTACCGACTTAAAGTAAGAGTACCTTTTAGTACTAGAATACCTGAAAATTTAATAATCTAATGTCACAAATGCTTAAATGTTAAAGACAAAAAAGTTATGCGTTAAAATAACCGTTTACCTACCCAAAACGGACGCCTATGACCTTAGGAAGCATTTTCGGACTAGGATGAATTGGGTTAAATTGTCTTAAAATTATCTGAGGAATCTCCGGTCTTCGTTTGTCAGGAGAGTTTCTGGACACCCTGTATAAAGAATATACCTCTTTATTAAATATATAAAGTACACTCATTTAATTAGTAATTAATAGATGTATAATGTATTTTACTTACAGTAATTTCAATTAATGTAAAAATATAAATGCGATAATATTAGTTTTAATTTATTGGGACTGCTATTATTATCTTGGTTTGAAAACGTTAAAGGTAGTTGTTAAAAATAAGACCTTAAATGTAGGTATATATTTTGTCTAAATCATCATACGTTCACTATTAAATGAAATTAACAATTTATTAACGAGTTATATATTAATTTAATATATCTTAGAAACGTGTCTTTTTCCAAGCTTTGTTACTTCTTGTATTTAGGAAATTCGAGGTGAAAAATACCCTTTGTCAAAAGAAAGTTCTTACTAGTATCATATCGACCTGAACTTTTTTTTTAAAATTTTTAGAGTTACTGAAATCACCTTTCTACATACTCTAAATGTACAGTTACACCTTTTGCTTTGTCCATTCTTTCCAAGGTTAAATAAAGCCAATATTGGTAAATGTCGTGAAGGAATAGCTGTAGCTTCTAAAATATGTATTTAACATAAACTTATGTTAATGCTTACATAAGTTTAATTTTTTTAAGATGTGATTCCATCAATCTAACCTGCATTTCATCTTCTTAATGCTGAGGTAGGAAATGGAGGAGACTACATAATTTATTATTTTCACGATCAAATTTATTTTTGCAATATTAGTTTGAGATCCAATATTTTCCTATCCTGGAATCCTTGAGAAGTGTAAGAAACACTAATTGGGTGCCTTGAATTTTTCGAATTGTTCTTGCATGTAGCAATACTACGAACATTACCACTGGGCTTATGAATTGATACAAATATAATTTATTAAGAATTTAGTTGTATTTATAAACACATTCTTGCAGTAAGTAAGTATATTAGTTGAAACAGACTTGTAAGATATTCCAAAATGTTTTTGATGTACCTATACAAATAACACAGCAGACACACACAATAAAAATATACCAAAGGCATGGACACACCCATGACCGCCTTTCCTCCATCGGCCAACGTTACGAGACAACCTATTACCTCTAGAAACCCGGGATGTCAAATATTAAATATTTCATATTTCAACAAGTATTAAATTTCACCAAAATCAGAGTTTGCGCATTTCTGAAATTCTCTTGTTGCTGCATTGGTTTGTTTTATGTTAAAATATGCTAATGATTAGAATTCCTTTTGTGTATTGTATAAAAATATTTTTATCTTGCCGTGATACTTCATATACAGTAAAAGCAGGCCGCCTATAAATATACAAGTTGCTCTATATTCTCGGAGAGAATAATGAAGACATGAAGTTACAGATACGTTTAATGGTGATAATGCAGTAGTTAGTTGCTTACAATCGGTGAAGATAGAGCATTGCACTTTTTTCAAATTGAGTTAACTAATTTTTAATGTAGTCTTTGTAGTGTTGATCGTTATATTTATATTGTGTTTTGAAGATTAGTATACGAGGTGTGGCAATTATATAACGAGACTGATGTGAAAAATGTGATTTATTGCAAACAAAGTTACAATACACTTTTATCCCCTTCAAAATACTCCCCTCCCCTATCTATACACCGTTGCATAAGTGCCTTCCATTGTTCGAAGCAATGCTGTAGGTCATTTTTTCTGATACTGCGCAACAACTCAGCCGTTTTTACTTTTACGTGTTCCACCGACTCAAACTGTGTTCCTTTCAATACACTTTTCACTTTTGGGAAGAGATAAAAGTCTCATGGAGCAAGATCAGGCGAATACGGAGGATGTTCTAGCACAGGAATGCACTTTTCAGCTAAAAACTGCTTCACAGACAGGGCTGGCGCATAGTCTTGGTGGTGAATCCATGAGCAGTTCTTCCATGCATCTGGTCTTTTCTTCCTTACACGTTCCGTTAGCTTGATTAGGACTTCTGTATAGTATTTCTGATTTACGGTTTTACCCTCAGGAACCCATTCAATCATCAGAACACCCTGGATACCGAAAAACACGATCAACATTGCCTTCAGCTTGGATTTGCTCATTCGCGCTTTTTTCATTCTTGGCGATGAGGTGGTCTTCCAGTGCATGGATTGACGTTTAGTTTCCGGGTCATACTGGAAAATCCATGTTTCGTCACATGTGATGACATTTGTGAGCAAGTTTGGATCATCTGCGATTCGTGCCATGATGTCAGAGCAAATGTCCTTCCGATTGTGTTTTTGTTCCTGAGTGAGGTTTTCGGAACCAATTTTGCACAAACTTTTTTCATGTTTAATTCATCATGCAAAATTTGTCTCACTGTCTCTTTGTTAATGTTTAACATGTCGCCAATCATCCGAATACTCAGACGTCGGTCTTTCCGCACAATTTCGCTGACTTTCTGGACGTTTCCTTCACTTCTGACAGTCACAGGTCGTCCGGGACGTTCATCATCTTCAACTTCTTCCCGACCTTCAGAAAACCGTTTATGCCACTCAAACACTCGTGCACGTGACATAGCATTGTCACCAAACACCTCCTTTAAAATTTTAAAACATTCCGTGGGTGATTTCTTTAATTTCACTAGGAATTTCAGGTTAATGCGCTGCTCGACTTTTATGTTCACCATGATCGCGGCACGACTACACAACAGCGTCTCCTACAACCAAGTCTCAAAAGCAAACTAAAGCAGGTACAACGACGAAACGGAGTATGCTTGCTCGGGAAGGATCAAGGTCGACTACATTCGACTGACAACCTCCTACCATGCGACCACGGGGTAGGAGGGGCGCAGTCTCGTTATATAATTGCCACACCTCGTATTTCTTCGCTTTTCTGCTTTTGCGATTGTTTCTTACTAAAGAAGAAATTGTAAGCAGTATTATCCCGATTACATATAGCATAAGATACATTGTACGATTTATACGAGTTGAGTTTGGTCATATAGGTACCATTAATTTTAACACAGTACCTCACATAAATAATAAGTTATACAAAATCAATTTTTTTTTACTAAATATATGCTTTTTCTTATACTTTTTTGACTTAAGCCAATGGCATTATTTAATAAATTTTAGAAAGTCTACATTTTTACTTTTTTGAAAGAGATTGCATTTGGAAAATTTTCATCACGAGGGATGTTTTTAAATAAGGTCCGTTTGTGAATGGAAGTGAGAATTACGCGCAAGTTACCATTTCCAACGGTATCGTCTGTCTGTGTGATGAAATGTAGGAGTTTATAATATTTAAGAAAATCGAGTCGCTCGCCGACTGTGAGTGCGATCTGTAATTCTCTGATTTCTGATGATTTGGTTCATGATGTGGATAGCAAAAATCGAGAGGAGCGACGATTCGCGATTTCACAGTTATCGATTAATTTCCACAGATATCAATGTCAGTTTTGTGCATGATTGTTTTGGAAAAAGTGAAATATTGAAATTGTGTTGTCGGTGGGTTCTAAGGCTGCTTTCTGGGGATCACAAAGCAAAAAAAAATTGGGCTGTGCTTAATCGTTTTTGACTCTATACAATCATGAGATAAATTTCTGTATCACATCGTTACAGGATATGAACACTTGGGTGTCTCACATGACTCTTGAGTCTAAGCAGCAGTAAATGGAATGCCGCCACACATCGTCGCCAACCAGAATGAACGCTAAACAGACACTTTTAGCACGAAAGATTTATGGCAACTGTTTTGGAATACGAAAACGATTTTATGCCGAGAGATACAACAATCGATTATAATGCGTGAGAGCTTGAAAAAACTCCGGCGTGTCGTACAAAACAAGCGGTGTGACCTACTGTCTTCCGGTGTGATGTTGCTCCATGACAATGCCACATGTTTCTGCACAAACACAAGATATAATCAGGCCTTTTGAATGGGAACAACTGGAATATCCACCTTACAGTCTAGGTTTTGCACCCAGAGATTTTTAATTATTTCGGTACTCAAAGGAGTTCATTAGTGGTCGACGGTTCGACAACGGCAAAGAAGTGATAACTGTAGTCATGGACTGGGCTTCTTGACTGGCGGCAGATTTCTTTGACATCGGAATGTAAAATCTTGTTGAACGATATAAAAATTGTTTGAAAAAACATGGAAATTATGTTGGAATGTGGATGAAAACATATAGAATGTTGTAGTAAATATATTCTCATGATATTTCAGTATTTCTATTCTTATTCAAATACGGAAAAATATCCCTCGTACCTAGAAGTAAACATTTTTTAACGACCATATAAGTAGTGCGGATTGCATAGACGCATTTGTTTGTACATCGACTTCTATCGTCGTATGGTCGTCGTATTTGTTGTCAGGTATGAGAGGTTGAGAGGCACATTAAAAGATGATATACTTTTAATGTGCCTCTCAACCAAGATACCTGACAACAAATACGACAACCATTGCAAGCGTGCTTTTACTATATAAATCTGTATGATATATTTAAGGAAAACTAAACATATTTGAAATGAAATTTACATAATCCAACATGATACTCCCTAACAGGGTGAAGTATTACAAATATATATAATTTGAAATGATTGAAATTTTATGATGAATGTCTGAATGAAAGTCAACCTGCACGTTCATGATTTTTAAAGTAAAATAATGAAATATCTGCAGAATTCATATTGATATCAGCTATTTACAAACAATTTCTAAACAAACGAAAATATATTTATGTTTTATTTACTATTTATATGAAATAGCTTATTGTAAAACATTTTTTTAAGATGAAATTTCTCGTTCATTTACAGTACAGTGATCTAGCAATTAACGTCTTTAACAGCTATAGTCTCACATATCAATTAACGAGCAGAGGCTTTAATCTAGCATCTACTTAAGTGCTAAAATAAAATAGAACTGTTATCCGAGACTTTACTGGTTTGAAATAACTAGCATAGTTCTACAATTTTTCTTCTTAAAATTCATTCGGAAGGTTTCTCAAAAAATATTTTCTTTAAATTGACATATACACTGTGTCGCAAAAGAAACGCACAGAATTCATAATTCGCCCTTTTAAAAGTTGCATAAATATGTTAGTATTTTCAAGTTATGACTTTTAATTTTTATACTACATTTTTCAGAAATATCTGATGTTATCGATATTTTTTGTAAACACCATGTAGACAAATATTAATAGTATCTTAGAAAAAGAAATCATCACTAACTTAACCAGATTTGCAATTTTGCAAATTGTAAATTTATCTGAAAAGCAGAGTATTGTTTATAGACTAAATACAATAATGATTACAACAAAGCATCCTGAACGTAACACAAAATACAATTGACGCAAATTATCAACGGTGAGAATTTTCAACATTTATGGTATAAAATAATTTTCGGTTATGTTAAACATACACAATTTTGTTTGTCGAGTATCTTTATTAAAAAGCCTTTTAAACTAAAGAATAATTTCTGTTAATAATATTAATATGCATAATTTACCTAAAATTGTTCTCCGTGTTTTTAAATTAATGAATGCTTATGTGAATTCTGAAAATATTCAATTATTTTACTTTAGAATGCTCTGCTTATATACAGTACATACAGTCGAAAGCAAAAAAAAGTAGACAAGAAATCTGGTACTTTGTAAACCTGGCTTTATTTACTTGTCATTAGTGTCAAGTCATTATTCTATGGCAAATCAAATAATTATCAAAACGTCTTCTATCTGATTAGTACAAATCAAAATAATAATTAAAAAACATCATGAAGAAATATATGCTTTAATATCTGGTTATAGACGAGTTTTTGTTTAAAACTTCTTGCAATCTATTTGGAATAGAGTTATAAAGGTTGGTACAAATATTTTGATTTACATTCTTCCATGCTGTGTGAACTATTTCTACCAGTTCTTGTCTATTTTAAGGTCTTCGATTTAATTTCTTTATTTCTTTGATCATCAGACACATTTTCGATAATATTTAAATCAGGACTTCTTGGCGGAAAATCCAACACGTTGATGTTATTTTCTCTGAACCATGTTTTCACTCTGTGTTGAAATATAAAATTGCGATTTGGAAAAAATAGCTCCACTGAAGGCAACATCACATTACATACTTAGAATGTTGATATAAGTCTCTGAATTTAAGTTTCCTTCTATTTCCCATAACATATTATTTCCTTTCCATAATTTCACGTATTTTGAAACCGTTACTCAAATCTGCAATAACACTGACTTTATTATCTTCATTTATGGAAGGCATTTTTGATAATAGTTTGATATCAACTGTAGTCAATTTTGATAGATAACCAAATTTTGACAACTAACTTTGAAGTCGCTATCACACTAATCATTTTGAGAAAGTCTATAACAGAAACCTGTATTTTTGTCTACTTTTTTTTGCTTTCGACTGTAGGTGAAATAGGTGAATAAGTATCTAGGGAATCTTACTAAAAGAAAGCAGTAGCACATATAATTTCATTTCTGTTTCATTAAATAACTCCTTTCTTTTCTTTGGCAATCCGCACGTGGCATGTGCTGCCCATAGGAGGTGAGTTTTAAACAAAGTATAGGTGATATTGTTATTTGTACCTTCTTTTCTGTCACATACAATTTTTCAATGTCCACATAGAATTTTGTATATGCTTGTAAAATAATCAATTTGTTTCTATGGTTACAAAAACGTGAAGGCATGCTAAATTTCAGTAAGATTGTGTTTATTAAAGCTATGTACAGAGATATCAACAATTCCTGTAGACCACGTGACTACCAAATTAGGCAACCCAATTAACAGCAGTTGGTAGTATTGAATGTTTTATGTAAAATATGGTTAAAAGTGTCAACAATGACAGCAGTATTTGTGAATAAAATGTACGCTACTGTCAAATACTAGCGATACGCGAATCTCATAAACGTATGAACACGAAAATCACCAGATTTTAGAAAATTACTGATCACGTGGTCTACAATCTTTCTCGATAGCACTGTACCACGAGATCAAAAATTATATTGATAAAGGTTTGCCATGGAATGTCAAACGTCTGTATGTCATACTGTCATTAATATAATGATAAATATTAATGACAGTATGACACTTAATGACATAACTTAAGACTGACGTTTTACATTCCATGGCAAACCTTTATCAATATAATATTTGATATAGCGGTATTTACATAAAGAGTACATAAATAAAAAACACATAAGGCGTTTTCGGAAATTAAACCCGGGCATTGAGGTTACAACACGGTTAGCACGAATTCGTTCATTAATTCAGTCGGGTAAAAACAGCCGTGTTCATAAAATCGAAAAAGTAACTGGTTTCATCAACCCGGTTCGATTACACAACCCTGGTAAGTGAGTAGGGTAATGCAGGTTGTTTTACCCCTTCCCCGGTCCATTTCTTTTGTCGTGTTGCCAGTTCAGCTAAATGTTATGTTATGTTATGAATGATATAAGTCTTCATAAGGTTATATGCAGACGTTTACGTTACGTTACTCAACGTGACCGCAATTGAGTTCGGAAATGTTTCATTTAACCGGAATCCGGATAAAGTTACTGAACCTGTCAGATACGTTCTGACCGGGTCAGGTTAATGCTATACATTTTCCGAAAACGCCTATAGTGGTATACAAAATACAGACGCAAGCAATAAATTCTGGTCGTCAATGCCATACCAAATTCTGTCATATTTTGACAAACTTGAAATTTCAGTTGGTTGTTTATGTCTTTCTTTGTCAATATATAATAACCAACAAGCTGTTAAATATAAATTTTATTTTGAGTTGTCAACAAATGTTCTAGTCATCATTGCACCAATTCCTTACTTTAATAAAGTTAGAGCCATTTCCCTAGTAGAAACAGTATCTGAAGCTGCTGTAGCAAGTCAGTTAGGGACGGCAAAGGGTTACGTAAATTTAATGGTTCGGCGGTGGAGAGAGAGAGAGGGAGAGAGAGGATTTCTGGATAGACAAGTGGGCTCTGGACGACCTCGGGCATCAACTGCGGTGGACGATCTTATATTGGCCCAAAATATTGAAAATAACCCTAAACATACTAACTTAACGCACCCGTTTTCACAGCATGACGTCGTATTCGGGAAGCGAAGGTACAAATTAAAATTACGTTGCTCCTTGAAAGATCGAACTTATAGCTAGACACAAAGAAGCCAGATTCGGCGTTGCATAACAGTACTTTGCGAGTGACAATAACTTTTGGAAAAACGTAATTACTAGTGATAAAAAGACCTTCCACACATCCCCTTTGGCCAAGTTAGAGTATACAGACCAACAAGTCTACGGTATGATGCAAAATATACACAAAAGATTGAAATCTGTTGTCGATTTTCGGTAAATAAATGGGCACGGATTTTTGCAAAAAGTCCTGGGGTATTATTTTATTGTATTTATAAGAACGTTTCATAAGTGACGTTTAGGGTTTTTTCTCAGTAATGCAAGTATTTCCAGAACGCGATTTTATATTTCAATAGGACAATTGTTCGGTCTATACTGCTCATAGGGTAACATAATGGTTCCAAAACCACAATATAAATGTGCTTGAGTGGGGACGTGGGGAAAGTTGATCAAAAGTATAAACCAACATTTACATTTCCAAAAGAGGGAAAACTTTTGGTCTCTATACGTACAGCGTGGAATGATCTTCCACAAGGCAATATCAGAAATGTATGCTTGTTTATGCCCAACGGCTTAAATAAAATTATTCAAGTAAACGGCGAAATGATCAATTACATGCTAAGATCTTCTTATATGTATTTATTTTTTAGTCTAATAAACTGTGTTGCATTTATTATTTACAATGTCTTTATTGTATTATTATACGAATATTTATCGTATTAGACAAGTATCTGACATATGGATAATAATGAAACGTTCGAAAAAATTAATACCAAAACCAAATATACACTAGAGCGCAGTCTACTGCATTATGAATGACCTTGACGACCAGAATTTATTGCTCGCCACTGTAGGTTATTTAAAAGGGTCCCATCAGATTTCGAAATTGTTTACTCAATTTTTGGAGTTATCAAAGGTGTGAATTTTGTTTTAAGGAGATCCTCAATACTTTCATCCTAATAAAGTTAATTAGAAGTAGATAATACGGTTTAAGACTATATAATTAGTTGCTACAGTGGGTTTTTAAAGTACAATTTAATCCAAATAGTTTTTGAACAGTGATGAGGAGCATATTTTATGAAAATGGATACCTACCTACATGTTTTGGAATCACATGTTCAAAACGAGCACCATTAATATCCGTTGAATAATAATCACGATATTCAACATCTTTTCGGATAATTCGAAACATTTCTGAAGTAATTTGATGGTATTCATCTCGAAGATGCTTACGATTTTTATACTAGTTTTCACAGAACCATTTCAAACATGAATACTGAATTATGTCACAGACGTGCAACAGCTCACATACAATCACTCCTCTAGTTCTCCTTGTCCCATAGTTTTACACACTCCTGCTAATTTATCCACTTTGGGCAACAAATATTTGACGCTTACAGTGTGGTCGGTAAGAAATCTGATTTCAGTCAAAATTAAAATAGCTTCCCGTGAGTTGCTAAAATTATCTATTTCGCATTCTATTAAATGTCACACAGTTACTCAAGCATGAAGCGTCCACGACTTATCATTGTACCAATGTTAGATACTGCTATCTGCTGCCTCATTGCTCCTATTCTATTGCTTCTATCCCCCTATATCGTAGATTTTCTTGTATTATTTCTATTTAAATATACATACTCGTACATATTCGTATACAAACTGAGAGAGGAACAAATCAAAATAAAATATTTAATGCAAAGAAGAAATTTATTAACTAACACCGCAAGAAAAATAACTTAGCTCATTTTTAAATGCTAAGGCATTAAACACTTGTGGAACGAAAAGGTGCTTTAATAGAGAAAACTTTGTAAATACAGAGAAATAAGACAAATTATAGGAGAGATAAAATTACCCACCCATATTAACAAAAAGAAATCAGACGGCATAGATTGCAAAAATTAGAGTGAGGAAAGCAATTCGCGAAGGCAAAAAGTAAATCTGGACAAAACTTTCGATGTACAATTTGTATGTATAATTTGTATAATATAACATTCGTTATGTAGTATAACAGATGGTAGTAATAGAATAATACAGCGCCTTCATTTAATCCCGATTACCACGTGACTACTAAACGTATGCAACCCAACCTACACCGTTGGCAGACCTGTTTCTTGAAAGTAACTAAATGCCTACTACATGTACATCAGTGGCGTACCACTAAATTTTCCAATCAGTTTTAAAAGAAACCTATAACTTTTTTAATGCTAAATTTAACCTAAAGGAATACAACCTCCGACAATTTTAAAATAACCAAAGAAATGCAAATTAATTTTTTATTGTAATTCAAACATTTACGAAAACAGAAAATTTTCACATTTTATAAAATACTACAACAAATATTGAAAATGGTTCCCCTCAGCTTGCAAACATAAATTAATTCGTCTCTTCACGTTATCAAATACACAGCGAAGTTCATTGACAGTTATGTTGTGTATTTCTTGTTCAATGGCTTGTTGTAATTCATCAAGATTATGCAAGCGGTTTCTGTAGATACTGTTTTTTATTTTTCCAAAAAGGTAAAAATCCAATGGTGTAAGATCTGGTAATCAAGAAGGCCATATCCCTCTACTAATAATCCTATCACCATATAACTCTTGGATATATCTTATAGTTTCACCCGCTGTGTGGGCAGTGGCACCGTCTTGCTGAAAGTAACCTAGCTGCAATTCACCATCAAGCAAATTTGCAAAAAATGGTTCCAAAATATTGGTCCTACTATTCTCCGTCTTGAAATGGCTACCCAAATTCCAACTTTAATTGGATGTAAACCTGTTTCAATGTAATTATGAGGATTTTCGGATGCCCATGTACGGTAGTTTTGACTGTTCACCTAGCCAGACAGGTGAAACCAAGCTTCATCTGAGAAAAATACCCTGTCCAATATATTATCGTCTTGTAAATTATTGTTAAACCAGTTACAGTAGTTTATTCTTTGTTGAAAGTCAGGTGGATAGAGTTGATGAATGACAGTTGTTTTGTACGGATACATATGAAATTTTTTCTTCATGCTTTATGACATGTTCCAACTGATAAACCTACAAAGTATGTAGAAGATATACCGCGCGATCATTTACATTCTAAATTTGTCTGTGAAATTTAAATTAAGTTGGTATATAAGTACTAATTTACAATTTGAATTGTCAAAGTGACGTTTCAAAATGTTAATTCATCAATAATTGACATTCTGGACAACCTAATAAAAAAAATCCCGCCTGCTATAATTTAGAATTTAAATGATCGCGTGGTATAATTATTCAAAATTATGAAATATTGCCATTACCTGTTTATGCCGACAATTTTGCAATTGATTTCTTAGGGCTAATTTCCATGCGGTGTTGGATATCATCCACAACATCTTGTGTTAGAACAGTTGGCCTGCCAGTAGGTTTCCCTTTACATATGCAATGTTTATCAGTAAAATGTTTCACTAGTACGTTTCTGTGATTAACAAAAACAGAATATGGTATTTCTACGTCTGGGAATACTTCACTAAACTGGTCGATACACGACTGTAGAGAATATGACCATGTTCCGTCCAGGTTGCGATTTCCACTGTGCCAATGTGCCATCAAAATGAAAGCGTCCTGTTCTAGCGTAAAAACCATCTTGACAGAGTGCTGAAACTGAATATTATTGTAATGCAATTTACGTCGGTTGGAAATGTAAATATGATGACTTACCTAAATAATGAGAAAATGGAAATAAAAAGCTCCGAAAAGCACTGGTATTAATCAATAACGATTTAATATTTGATAGATTTTACTGCAAACACCACTGAAAACTAACACGGGACGACAATGAACAAAATGATACCCATTTGACACACATACATTTGACATTTTTATATTCTCAGTGATTTCGATTTGGTTAGATCATGCTGACAAATATCAGAAAACTAAAAAAAACTAGTGGACTGCACTAAAGTGGTCACGTGGTACTCGGGATTAAATGAAGGCACATTATAAGACCTAGACTTTACCGAAGTCTGATCAAACAAACAAATACGAAAATAAACAGTAACATTAAATAGATTATATAATAAGACCAGAATATGATGAATAAAAAAACGGTATTGAAAATGGATTAAATATCCATTGAAGAAATAGAAGAAGTAGTGACATACCTGAAAGAGGGAAAGCAGAAGAGATAGACCAAATGGAGAATTATAAAATACTTTGAATGGAAAGATAAATAAATCTATTTTGATACGTTGTTTGTGCTTTCATCGTTACGATTTTGAAAACCCGGCGTTTCATCAGACATCCCATCTACCGTCGCATGGTAGCCCTGTGAAGAGCTGTTTCTTGCCAAAAAAGGAAATTGAATTTGTGACTTATGACATTTCTAGATGTCAATGTTAATTCATTCTTAATCTCAATCTGACCTTTGTTAGGCTGTCACGAATAATTAACACATGCATAAACACGGCATCTAATTACTACACCACACATGCCAGTGTGAGATCAAATATATGAAATAATTCACACTGACATTTAGAAATGTCATAAGTGTTTTACAAATTCACATTGCAAATGACATATATAATTTTCTTTGTTGGCAAGATGGAGCTCTGCACAGGGCTACTACCCTGAAGATCGCAGAAGTAACATCTGCCGAACGTCTGCTTTTCAAAATCCAAACGATGGAAGTAGCACACACAAAGTATCAAATTATAATCCATCGTTAACAAGTACACTTCATAAGTTAAAAAACCTAAAGAAGCTAAAGAATAAACAAGAATAAATATAGTAAAGATTTGTGTTCGAAAAAAATGGAAGACAAATAATTAACATCGTTAACAAATGTAATGGAAACATAAAATAATCTCACTAACTTTCATAGATTTTCTGATAATATTTAAAGCTCACTACATCAAAAGGAAAACTTGTAATAATAATCCAGAGCATATAGGTATAATACAGTATTTCGGGTGGCATAAATAAAAGAAAACGCATGGAGAATTCAAAATGGGTTAACGAGAACTAGAACTAGACATGACACACCGCACCAGAAAAGGAAACAAAGGATACTCCATCTTGTGGAAAACAGTGTTAAGAGATTTTGACAATATTACGATAATATTTACATATGCTAGCCTGGATGTTACAAAAAATGTACAATGGAAAGATAATCGCTGCAGATATGAAGTAGATCGTACTCGGGAAAATATAATAGAAAAGGGAGTTGAGGAAAAAACAATGATCGAACTAAGTCAGAAAAAAGCAGGAACAAGGACACCTAAAAGACGTATTGGATGAAAATAAAAGGATCAAAAGAAACGCAAACAATGGATGGAATGGATCAAAAGTTAAAACTGAGCACATCCGAAAATATTAAGAGTGCGGAAAGGGCTTACAAAGAGGAATATGAAATTTCGTTGCGGCATCGGACCTTACATTTTTAAGATATTATTTGCGTGGTAGTGCGTGTCTTGAAAATTAAAATTGTTTTATTGTTAGAAAAATGTTTTTTTTTTAATTTAAATTCTTATGTATATTCAAAATAATCTAAAATAACTTAAGTACAATTAAACTAAGACTTGTTTAGATTTAGTATGCTTTCATATTTGAGTATACGTTATTACA
The DNA here is from genome assembly GCA_963170755.1 of Amphimallon solstitiale. Classification (NCBI taxonomy): domain Eukaryota; kingdom Metazoa; phylum Arthropoda; class Insecta; order Coleoptera; family Scarabaeidae; genus Amphimallon; species Amphimallon solstitiale. Next base: position 182,201,545 of record OY720675.1, read on the forward strand.
TACACTTCTCTCTTGTTCTAATTACTCACCTAACTTTCTTCTCTACACATTGTATACAATTTCCGAGCACTAAAGATGGTTTGCCATTTTAATATTACGATGCGATAAAATTTATCACAGATGCTTTCACTGGTATTATTCAGCTACTCAATGAACTTAATTTTTATTTTAACACAAAGTGTGATGATTTGTGTCCAAAGTTTTCTTCGAAGCGCTCATTAGTATGACATACAAAAGAAACCGACACAAAGCATAATACGATAAGTGTTTTGCCAGTTAATATTTCGGCATTTGTTCTAAAATATGGAATCGATTTTCAAAATTAAGTTTTACTGAAAGGAGCACATAAAATGTGTATGGACATTCGAGAGCTTTAATTATCATTCTTCAACAATAACATTATTTTATTTTAAAATATAGATTGTGTCATAATCATAATAATATGAGAAGACCATTTTTAGGGCTACGTGTGAGAAACTCTGATTTACATCTGTATTGAATTTTTTATATGTGTTTTGTCATAACTCTCTTCTCCCCCTATACAGTTTAGAATGTGCATGGTAGATTGCACCTACATTATGTATTTTTTTTTCAATTATATATCCTTTACTGTCATATAACTTCATCACATTTTTCTATTTTTACAGAAGCAACAAGAATTAAATAAAAATAAAGAAATTATTGTTTTGGACCCGAAAAGGTCAAACGCCATCAATATCGGAATGACGAAATTACCTCAACCACGCTCTATAAAAACTGCAATACTAAAAATGGATGCCACGATAATGAATAGAGAAGGTATTGAAAAATTATTAACAATGTTACCAACGGAAGAAGAGAGGACGAAAATTCAAGAAGCTCAGGCAGCAAATCCGGATTTACCTTTAGGTAGCGCGGAACAGTTTTTATTAACATTAGCATCCATATCTGAATTGCCAGCTAGATTAAAGCTGTGGGCGTTTAAACTAGACTTCGAAAATACGGAAAGAGAAATAGCCGAACCTCTTATGGATCTCAAACAAGGCTTCGAAGTGCTTAGAATAAATAAGACATTTAGGGCAATATTAAGTACATTATTATCGGTAGGCAATTTTTTGAACGGAAACGAAGTCAAAGGATTTCAAATAGAGTATTTATCTAAAGTTCCTGAAGTTAAAGACACAGTTCATAAACACTCCTTATTGCATCATCTCTGTCACATCGTGATGGAAAAGTTTCCAGATGCGTCTGATTTGTATTCTGAGGTAATGGAACCGATTCATGTTTGTATTCCTTCCATACTCAAAATAAAGTTTTATTCCACAGATTGGTGCTATAACTAGAGCTTCAAAAGTCGATTTTGATGAACTTGCACTGAATATACAAAGACTAGAAGCAGACTGTAAAGCGTCTTGGGATCACTTGAAACTTATAGCAAAACACGATGGTTCGAACATGATGAAAATAAAAATGTCAGACTTTCTAGCTGATTGTGCAGAACGAATTATTTTGTTAGATATAATACATAGGAGAGTCCTAAACAGGTAAGTTGTATTACAAGTAATAGGTTGTGTCAAAAGTGTTTGCTACTTTTTCTGGAACTTCCTGCTTCTTTCTCTGATAAAGATATGTTAACTTACGCGTTCACAGACGCACGCCAAGCGAGACACACTTGTAATAGCCCTGCTTAATAGACAATTCACCAATACAATAGACGATCCGGAGCAGTAGTCATTGTGACACATAACACACATTTGCACAAAATAGTGATAGTGATGTAAATAATTGTTGTTAGGTTCTTGCTAACTGATAAAGGACAAAATATTAAAAGAAAAATGACAATTTCCTAATTTCAAATAAATAGTAGGCATTCTTTGGGTGTAAACTAAAAGAGCATCATAACAATACGATAAGTCACAGAAAGATGGCGTATGGTTATCGAAGTTGATAGTACTTATTTTGAATATTAACTATTTTTTGCTTTGTATTTTCTAGATTTTTGATAACACAATACAAAAGCGAAAAGTTTTAATACTTACATGATACATGTTGTGCATGTTCATCTGCCATACTATTTAATATTATTAAACTAAAAAGTAATGTACACATATTATATACAGTTTTTCTTTTTTCTACAATTTTTCATTCTGGCTCTTGAATATAGGATGCTTTTAATTGAATTGCGTATTATGATTATCAGTATTCAATCTTCACGTCATTAAGTCGGCAACATGGAAACTTTTTCTTTTACAATTTTAAGTGAAGGTTGCGTGGCCTAAATTTTTAAGTTGGTAACATTGTCTAGTTGGTAATATTGGAAAATACTTGTAGAAGCTGTAATAAAGTGCACATATGTTTTTGACAAATGTTTCATGTTATATTTATATTAGTAAAGAAAATGAACAAACAAGATTATTAATTTTTATAACAAGAAATCATTTAGATCACATTGTTAGAGAACGTAAGTGTTTGAAATAAATAGAAAAATTCAGGATAGGTATCTGTCAAGGAGATACCCTAATCTAGGGATTTTTAAGATACCACCACACTTCACTTGAAATTGATCTCAATGTATTATTCTACTGCTAGAATTATGCCTAAATATTTAATTTTCAAAATAATCACCATTTGTAATCATATGATCATACTTACATATGGCCAATATGATACAATAATATTAACAACTTGTACTTTAAAATTCATGTTAAGATTTATTATTTTTGTCGATAATTTTCAAAATCATTGCTAAAAGTTTTAGCTCCGTTTATGGGATTATAATGTGAAATTTGACAATTAAGTTTAATTCACGCAGGGACAGTAAAATTTGCTCAAATGCAAATGATCGATCAGTATATCAACTACAGACACCTGTTATGTTGTTGGTTACTATATCATTTAAGTGATATTTAGTCATCCCAGGTAAATAAAGCGAGGTAATGTTTTTACAGTAGTTGCATCTACTTCTTTTGGCGAGTAACTATATGCACTATCAATATACATTTAACACTTAATACACCGAGAAATGCACTAAAACATCTTTACCACAAAAATGCTTAAAAAAACAAATACGCAAAATACAGTGTTGTTCTGTACATGCTACAGTGTACGAGCAACGCGGTTTAAGTCAGTGCTTCTGATGAAGACAACATAGTTGTCGAAATACGTATTTAGCTTTTGGAAGAATTTTTTTGGTAACGGTGTTTTTAGTGTATAAGGTGTTAATGTCAAGCCATAGTCTACGATTTAGCTTCTTAAATATATGTTTATTTAAAACTTGCCTGAATACTATGATTACAACAGAACTATGTTCATATATAAACATTACCCATTATCTTAGAAATGTATGATGCTTCTTATTTGAGTTCTTTAATTTTCATATTTCCCATTAAAGAATGAATTTCTAAAAAAAGATAGGCCTTGGAAATAAGAGATCATAATCACATCGTAAATAATTATTTTTTTTCTGTGACGGGAAAGAAAGTTGACATTTTATCCTTCTTGACATGTAATAAAATCTCACTTTATCAACCCGGGAAAAAAGTACTCACTTTTTTCCCGGGGAAAAAAGTGCTCACTTTTTGCCCGCTTAAATTGACAGATATTCGATTATTTTACAGGTTTCCATTAGCAACGCAGGTGTAATGTCATTTGAAATGTCACATCGATTGATTTTCTGACTCCAATATATAGTATTTACGTGATTTTTTCAATATTAAATCGTCGTTTTTCCCATCACAGAAAAAAATAGTGTATTATACACGGGAAAAAAGTTAGATTTTAGCTCTCGGTAAATTATCTCACTCCGCTTCGCGTCGTGAGATAAACCTTACCTCGAGCTAAAATCTAATACTTTTTTCCCTTGTATAATAAATAACTATTATCGACGACTAAACAATAAAGTAGGTATTATATTAATCACTATTGGTTAATAATAACACTCATAATACCCGGAGGGAATAATGAAATGGGACCAGGGAATAATGGGACATAACGTTACCATTATTCCCTGCATTCCGCCAATAAGAACATAACGTTCCTAACGTTGTCATAGTAACGATAGACAAGTCCAGCCATTTTACTAACTGTCTAACCGTCAAACGTCATATTGATATAGTAATCTGACATTTTCTTTTAATTATTTTGATTTTTTTTAGTTAGTCGTAGATAAAGTAGTGTATACTAACTCGTAATAACGACTATTATTCCCTCGAGCCGAGTTACTCCCTCGCCACTTACGCGGCTCGGTTCGTAAATTCAGCTCTCGGGAATAATAATAATAACTGTCATTATTGAATCGTTGTATAAACTACTATTATAGGTATTATCACTATTAAAGTATTGTGCTTTAAAAAAAGGGTACCTAACAAAATATTATTTCGTTTAGAAGACAATTTGTCAATATTGTATTTCCATTATATTCCGCAATTATAATTGCATGACAATAAAACTTCCATAAATAACAACTCTATAAAATTCTCTTTTTATTTCAGGTTTCACAGATTCTTATTATGGTTAGGTATTCCATTGCATCAGATAGCAGATACGAAGCCAAACGAATTCTGTCGGGTTATTTCTGAATTCTCTTTAGAATATCGTACAACGAGAGAGAGGGTATTACAGCAATTAGAAAAGAAAGCCAATCATAGGGAAAGAAATAAGACGAGGGGGAAAATGATAACAGAGGTAAGTTATTACGTGTGTACAGGGTGGACCATCGTATAGCATATTCGCGAAAAACTATATTTCTAATCATCTTAGGATGCGATCAGGGCCCCCCTCCCCAGCAGAAGCGCCCTCCGGTGGTGAGATTTGGAACTGGTGTGTACTACGGGGAGCGCTCATAAAGATTCCACCGGGGATCGAACTGCAGCGGAGGCAGATACAATACACAATTATGACTAATTTGAATCCTTAATTGCTTTAAATTACAATAAACTATTTACGATTTATTCAGTTATTATCCGAATTGAAATGCCAACTTTTGTATAATCAAAATCTCCATATCATGGAGGTGAGGCTGTTAAAAAAATCCGGATTGCTTTATTACTTCGATAATAACACGCTATCAAAGTCAAATTTCACATTGATTATATTTTAGAAAAAATGATTCGGCCATTCTGTAGATTGGAAATTTAAGATTATCACTTCTAATTTTCAGATTTTTTTGACTACTAAGAAAAGGTTTAATCTTAAATATGCTATACGATGGTCCATCCTGTATATACATTTGACGTAATATATTTTCTGAACAAGATACATCATACTACATTCATATCAAAACATTGCACATAGCCGTCGAATATGATGAATAAGAGACAAGAGACAGGAACTCTTTTTTATTGAGTGTGTTCCCTTATTTATAAGGATTTACATTTTTTTCTGACGGTTAGGTATAATTTTAAGCCAACAACTATTTAATTACAAAAGTTGAGAATATTTATCGAATATTTTTAGGTTTTTTTTTTTGGTATAATTGAAATTTAAGAACTACAAGATTTACCAAACATTTGTGTTTGTAAATAATTATTCCTCCTTTTCTATTACTCTACCCTATCTCAAACATAGAGAGAAGCAATTTACTAAAACAATTAATTGTCATTGGTTGACAGCAAGGCGAAGTTACATTTTTCAAAACCTCCTTCCATCCATAGATAATTAACTATACTTCGTATTAGACCGCTAAGTTAATGTACAAAATAAAGAATAGGATCATATCGACATATCTTCAGATGATCTTTATCTATTTCGGAGGCGATTTATTAAGGGGGCTTACGCAGTAGTGACGACTAGCTGCCGTGAGGTAGGACGTATGGGGGTGGCGCCATATGCGCTAATGTAAATTCTGGACTTTACAAGGTTTCGTTTAAACAATAGTACCGCTTTTATTTACGAAGTATTAAGACGAAATTTAAAATACAAATAAACAAAGGCTCAATGCATGCTCGACTGGAATTAGTTTTTAAAATAAAGTTTCTGAAACTGTGTTATGATGTTGTCAATTTTGCCAACTTTGAGAGTGAAATGAAGGAGTAAATAATTTGAATTATAAAAAAATACTCCCAACGAAGCCTTAACTAATCCTTTGTATTCAATTTAATGCAAAAACATAATCAGAAAAACAAAAATGTCTGCTGTTTGTTTTATTTTAACGAGTACCTTACATCGGCGGAATTTACATTAGCGCATATGGCACCACCCCCTTACGTCCTACCTCACGGCAGATATTTGGCACCTCTGCGTAAGCCCCCTTAAGTTGCAAATCTCTTTTTGCATTTCTTCTACCGCCAATGTCGAAGTCAAATATTTAATTTTCAATATAAATTTTAGTTTATAATCATTATCATTCCTATAGGTAACTATAACATTGCCGACATGTTGATATAGCATTAATGACACGGAATTTCGAATTCATTTCATATTAAAGATGATTAGTTTATGCCTATAATTTTTCAAATCAGAGAGAAAGGCTTTTAAACTGCGATTATGGGCTTTTAATGTCAAAGTTAACATTTAATTTGAATTCAAGCAGGAGTGGAAATTATAAAGCCTAAAAATTACTAAAATGCAAATGACAGTGGCGTAAATCAATTGCAGACACATTATATGGGTTAATACCATTGAGAAAAAATACTATGGAGACGCTGTAAAGCATCTTTGCTGAACTCTCAAAATGGGAGCATTGGGCGGGGCTAAGTGTGGGACCAATATGGCTGCCTCACCTAGTCCGGACTACTCAAAATTATAATGTGTCATCCCACATCTGTCAGGCGTACACTAACCTATGAAATGTTATTCCAGACGAATGCTTCTTTTCAACGCCGTCTCTGCTATTGCAGCTACGAAGAGCACAAGAAACCATAATGTCTTTTAATATTTAACTTATTATATAACTCTAATACATGATGCACTTAACAAACACTCCACTTTTTACCAACACTACGTATTTGACGTAAGTGTAGTATCAATATGACGGACCTGTACCCGGCTTGACCACGTGACGTCGTCTCCCTACCTATTCTTTCTCAATGGTTAATACACAATGGACGTAACATCGCTTCTCTTAGGATAAATTATTATTCATGGTGTTTTTGAATAGTCATAGAAACTGTATCGTAAGTAACCTAGTCTTTGAAGGTGTATAAATTTCCTATTTTGGTTGGTCTTTGGTACTCCATCTTTGCTTAGGAATCGTAATAGTTTGAACTCATAATTCTACTACTACTCTAATCCGCTTAACAGGAAAATGCAAGGTATGATCATCTTTCCTGTAAAAATAGCTGAAGTGGCCATTATACGTCTACATAGACTACAGACCTAATTATGTAACATGCTATCGAAAATAATCATAATTGGAGAAGACTGTGAAATTTATATGTACTTTAGTCACTTCCACATACTGACATTTATTATTTAACAGTTTTATTGTAAACAAAATGTAGTAAATGTGTAAAACTACAGAATGTGTTAAAAATGTTGTCCATTTACGTCTAAAGACAAACATTCAGTTTCAATGTCAAATAATAAATGTCATTATATGGAAGTGGCTAAAGTATATTTAGATTTCAGAGTCTACTCCAATTATAATTTTTATCGATGGCATGACCATCCATACCTACGAGGAAAGAATAGAACAGAAGAGATAATAAACTGGTGGGGGAATAGGTATTATTTAGACGGAAGTTACCACTTTAAGGCAGGTCAGTTATGGCAATATTGACCAATCATAATTTATAAAATGAGTATTTTGAATAACTTGTCATATATCCGGTATGTTTGATTATGTGTTCAGTGGCGTAACATACATATTCTAGGCAATTTTTTTTTGTTTTCTTTAATACAGTTAGAATAAATGTTACTATATTAAAAAGAAAAAAAGGAATGAAAAAATAATGCACTCACGATATTACTTTAATTATTATTGGACTAAGAACCTATTTTAAATGATTTTCGAGAACATACGAAGTGTACATATACCCTATACCAAATATTTATGCACGCCTATGCATTGAGGCGGCCATATTGAGTTACCACTTTGGACAAATATTATTATTAAGGAGACTCTCTCCTGTTCTATTCTTTCCTCGTAGATCCATACCAATTATGCATGAATTGTAGTAGTGGACTACCTTTTTTATGTGATTATTCAAAATGTTCAATTATTAGACTTCAATGAAGTCCTTTTATAAGCATATCACTCTATCCGCTGATGTTTAAGTATGGTTTTAGAATGCATCATCATATTGTTCTTCTTGAACCTTTCATGGCACTTTAATACGACAACACTTGAACCAGTGACCAATCCAGAGAGAAAAGCTTGTGTAAATAAAATTTCGGGTGACTTTCAAAATGTAGAGTACCTATGGCTATCCCATCTTGACGATTATGTTCATCTCTTCTGGGCATCTTAGGAGAGATAGCTATATTCCATAGCTTAGTTGTTATTATTGAATACTGTGATGTGTTAGGGGGAAATTAATTTAACTTTTCAAATTGAAAAGAAATTTACGTAAATAAGGAATTGTATTGATTTCGTATATTTTGGCTAAATACATGCATTATTCTTCAGTGATATCGGCGGATTCTACAGTCCCTAACTTTTATACACTGATCCCAATTATAGTCTCTCTTCCAACATTTCACCACCAAACAGAACTATTGATATTGAACTTGAATTCCCTATACTAAGAAACTAATTAATCATATTATAAAACCATAACTAATAACTAATTGAAAAATAGGTATTTAAGAGGAGCGTTCACGGATCGAAAACTATGGTCCCGTAAGGTATCGCCGTTTTGCATTTTTTAAATTTATTTTGTAATTTTAGAATCTCAAATTTGGGTTAGCGATGCACAAGACATAAATTTATAATGTCAAGGCCAGTTTTGTATTAATTTATTTTCTAAAAATAATTATGTGTTTTAGAAATAACCACAAAAATATATGAATTTGATTAATGTCTACTAACTAAGGCTGGTACACATAGAAAAGAAACAACCTCTTCGTGCCAGCTGCACATTTGATGAACGATATAAAAAAAATCAAATTTATATAATAATATTTGAAGATAAAGAATATTAAATAGTAAACATTGTCACACACATTTCACACGAGTGTTTTTCGAAGCTATCGCGTCGTCTATACCCACTTTACGGTATCTCTACCGGTCCTAGCGAAGACGCAAATCTATCGGAATCGGTCAGCTATTGCAGACTTAAATCCGAGTGACAGTTTGTAATTAAAAAGAAATGTCATATATACCTATAATATTCGAGTTTATAATAATATAACAGTTATGGGCAAGCGAAAATTGGCTTATTATAAAACATAAACAAAACAAAAAAAGGAAATATGCAAGTGGAATGAAAAATCAAAATACGGCATAAGTAATTTTTAGTCTACAATTTTATTTTATTTTGATATTTGTTAATTCGATTTAGTTTAACTAAGTACATAATAGCAATATGCGAGTAGATTTCAGAATTTAAATATTTGACGATTCATTTTATATACCTATATATTAAAATTTTCAAACCACGGTAGCTGTTTTGCGTAATTTTTAATAATTGTTTTGAAAACGTTTAAAAATAAAAATTGTCTGTTAGCCTACTTGAAGGTAGCCGTATTTAATTATTATTACTATTAAATTACCAGTTTAGAACCACGAATTGTTTCCTTCAGAACGGAGCATCTTTTCCCGATTTACATAGCGACAGAATCTGTGAATAAAGCTGAAGCGCTGTGATGGAAACCGAATATCGTCTAGCTTCATCTACTCACACCTATAGATAAAAGCATTGAGAAAGAATAGGTAGGGAGACGACGTCACGTGATTAAACCGGGTACAGGTCCGCCATATTGATACTACACTTAAGTCAAAGAGGTAGTGTTGGTAAAAAGTGGAGTGCTTGTTAAGTGCATCGTGTATTAGAGTTATACAGGGTTATGATAAAGTAACGCACAAAATTCATAAAACGTACAATGTTCATTTTTGAAAAAAAATGCAAAAACACGTCAAACAGTTTATTTTATTCCGCGTCTTTTAACATAAGTCAAAAAAATAAAACGTCAAATTTGTCAAAGTTATGACGTCATCAACATTTTTTTTAAATTTGAAGCTTGGTTTTCTTTTACTTTATTTGATAAAGCTTGTTTTTCTGCATTATAAAGAAATAATTGAAGTAGGGGTCACATAAGAAAAAACTGAGACAATTAATAAAAAACAAAATGAACTAGTTTTTGAATTTATGAAAAGAAACTAAATATTAAAAGAATTAAAACTTAAAGTTACCTAGTAATAAAACAACTGTTTGTCAGTGTCAGTCTTACAATTAGTGTCATACCAATTTTATTATGATGGCTCCTTTAACGGAAAGAGAAAGGATAGAAATTCTAATGATGGTAGGTTATGGCGATAGACTTCGAAGTCATGAAGAAGCATGTGTTTTATTTAACGAAACACATTTTGAAAGACCTCCAATTGCTAGAAGCACAGTAAGCAGAATTGTTGCAAAATTTAATGAAACAGGAAGCGTAAGTGATGCTCCAAAATCTGGAAGACCGGGAATAAGCGACTATGCAAAGTTAGATATTTTGCTGTCATTAGAAGACACCCCTCACGCAACTACAGCAGAAATTGCCTTACAACAAGATGTTAGTCAGTCGTTTGTAGTAAAGTTTTTAAAAAAAGAAAAACTGCACCCATACAAAGTTCAACTTGTTCACGAACTCTCAGAAGATGATCCGGACAGACGTTTGGAATTTTGTGAAATCTTCATGAGGCATTGTGACGAAAATCCAAATTTGCTTAATAGTGTAGTATTTTCAGACGAGGCAACGTTTTATTTAAGTGGTACAGTAAATCGACACAATTGTCGCTACTGGGCTCGGGAAAATCCCAACTGGATTCAGACAAAACACACCCAGCGCCCCCAAAAAATTAATGTATGGGTAGGAATCGTCAGGGGAAAATTTATTGGTCCTTATTTCTTTCGTGGGAATTTAACAGCTGAGCGATATTTGGAACATCTTCGTATGGCAGTGCTTCCGGATCTAATTGCGGCATTTCCGGATCCAAATAATAGGGAAAACTTGGATCCCAGTATTTGGTTCCAACAAGATGGTGCACCACCACATTATGGTCTTAATGTTCGAAGGTTTCTGGATAACCAGTTTGAAGGAAGGTGGATTGGAAGACGTGGACCAATGGAGTGGCCACCTAGGTCACCTGATCTCACCCCCCTTGATTTCTTTCTGTGGGGACATTTAAAAAGTCGGGTCTACGTTAACCGACCAGACAATTTAGAAGACTTAATGGAACGAATTAGACATGAAATGACTCGTATAACTCCGCAGATGATCGAAGACTCTGTAAATCAGGTCTACCATCGTCTTGGCCTATGTCAGATAGTGAACGGGACACAGTTTGAACGATTCCTGTAAGAAATCGTTTTGGTTTAATGGACTGTTTAGTTAATTTAAATGTTATTACTATAATAAAGTTTATTTTGTTTTTTATTAATTCTCTCAGTTTTCTCTTATGTGACCCCTACTTCAATTATTTCTTTATAATGCAGAAAAACAAGCTTTATCAAATAAAGTAAAAAAAACCAAGCTTCATATTTAAAAAAAATATTGATGACGTCATAACCTTGACAAATTTGACGTTTTATTTTTTTTACTTATGTTAAAAGACGCGGAATAAAATAAACTGTTTGACGTGTTTTGGCATTTTTTTTCAAAAATGAACATTGTACGTTCTATGAATTTTGTGCGTTACTTTATCATAACCCTGTATAATAAGTTAAATATTATAAGATATTATGGTTTCTTGTGCTCTACGTAGCTGCAACAGCAGAGACGACGTTGATAAGAATTCGTCTGCAATAACATTTCATAGGTTAGTGTAAGCCTGACAGGTGTGCAGTGATGTAAAATTACGGTAATTTATATTTTCGGTAAATTACCGCTCTTTTTTTACCAAGATTTATTCTTGCGTAATTTACCATTTCTTGAGTAAATCACCATGGTAATTTAAAGGTCCGTAATTTACCACGGTAATTTACCAAAATATAAATTACGGTAATTTTAGATCACTGTAGGTGTGGAAAGACAGATTATAATTTTGAGTAGTCCGGACCAGGTGAGGTAGCCATATTGGACTCACACTTAGCCCCGCCCAATGCCCCCGTTTTGAGCGTACAGCAAAGATGCTTTACAGCGTCTCCATAGTATTTTTCCTCAATGGATAAAAGAGAGGGTATAGATGGCCTACTCTCTCACTAAAGAGTTAACCAAACATCAGCACCATCTGTAATTTCCTCCCGGGTACTTTTGGTAGAATTCATCGTAGGAATCTGTAGAGAATGATAACTCTCTAATGACCGGAAACTTTGAAATTTCTTGTTTGCAAATTATTAAAGTATGAAATTCATGTGAAAATTAGCATGAATATTTTTTGGCAATGATAACATTATACCTCATAACTGCAATATATTTAATATGATTAAGAAACTTACATTTTTTAATACTATAAATAACACTTACAAATACATGACACATACTGAATTTCTGGTCTTTCACTGGGACTTGCTTGTTTTTGAGGTGGAAGGTAACGCTTGTACATCCATATTTTCTGAAGTAGTATCATCCGTTTGATGTTTCGAAATGCACTTGTGGAGAAGAACTAACATATTTTACAATGACAGTTACTCACAATACAAATGGCGGAGAAAAATCACATGACAACAACAACTCTAACAAAATTCACCAACGCAGCCAACTACCTATATTGAGAGTTATGTTTTCGATCCTGGCACATAGTTATCGATAAATTATTTTTTGATATGAAAGTACATGATTTGATGTCTCCTTTTTAGAGTGGCAAATTTCGAACTAAAGAAGACCGAGCGGACGCAGAGCTTCGACAATTACTTGGTAGTGATATTTCTGATGTGGATAGTATGCAAGGATCGTTACCATGGAGGCGAACTAGGAGAGAATCAAATAGATCATTTATGGGTCAAGTTAATGGCAATCTAACGGACGGTGATGATGAACTATTGGAGAGTCTAGTTAAAACTGCAACTAAAGCACCATCTAGGACCGCTCCTCGAGAAAGAAAACGAACCCGCCATGCAGATAGAAAGTCGTGTACGTATTATTTAACTCAATAATTCCAAATATGAAAAGAACTATGTAATTCACTGTTAAATGTGAAAACCACATTCATGAAGAGATTGTTTTCAAGTTTATGGTCTTCTGTTTGGTTTTCAATTTCATTTTTAGAAAATATATTCATATAAACTACTATGATTGTCTGTTTTCAGCAGCTGCGTTAATTGGTTAATTGGAATGGTGTAGTAGATCAGTAGATAACATTTTATGGCATACATTAAAGAACTCAATATCAGAGATGTATTTGTTTTATAGAACGCTATTAATACATGAAATGGTAGTTATGATATGCATCAATTGACAAAAATGACCATTAATGTTAAACTATTGCTGTAGTTACTATATTTAAAGCACTGAGCATGTTTCAGATACTAGATTACCAGAATTAAAGAGACATGCCGATTCTTTGTAAGTCTATATTTTTTAATAGAAGTCAACTATTAAACCAGTGTTCATACTGTTTAGACCTCAAAACAGTGAACGCATCCAACGAAATTCTTATTTTATTTTATGTACCTTTACTCGAAAATTCAAATAGACGATCACAGTAGTTTAGTTATATGTACGGTTTAGTGATAATAATTACTTATTATCATATTTAGTAAAACGTTCACGTACAAGAGAAAATAATCCACTGGGTAGCAGAGATTCACCATAACAATAATAGTTAATTTTGGTATGTTTTTGGTGATGAGTGTTTGAGTTTTGTGTTGTAATTCCAATGAATTTTTGAAATATGTATAAATATTAATAATAATACATTGCAAGTCGATGAAGTTAATAATTTGTAAAGCAAAATACTGAAGATCTGTTTCAAAGAGTGAAAAAAAAACCCTGTATAAATTATTATAAACATGTTTATTATCACTAACTTACTCTTTTGGTTATTAGGTTATACTGGTATAGCCTCTGGTATGTGAACCATACGAAATATACAATTTTAATCCTCGCTAACCTCTGCCACCTTTATGCAAATAAGAAAATAAGAGAAGAAATATGATATACACACCCATCGTTATTAACTAATTCTTGTATATTAGAAAATATAATTTTTTATTTACATATAATTTGGAGTTTATTCTGCAAAAGTTTAATAATACGTAAGTTACGCGGGTAAAATGCTAATTAGTTAGGTTGCATATAGTTGAAGATAAAATTTTTGTACACAACTATAACGTTTTTAATGATACTTGTTAACACTAACATGTTATGTCGATATTTGAGATGCTTTATTATCTTAAGAATGTACCTTAGAGACCAGGAACCGAAAATAAATGTTTTTTCTTAGATAATAAATACTTTGCGGCAAGACAACGGAAGATTCTATTTATATCTGTCATTTTGATATAGTACCTACTTCAATTATAAAGAATATAACCATAAATCACTGGCACAAAAAAGGTATATTTACAAATTTAGATTTCGCAACTTTACGTTAACGTTATTTTAAAATACCTAGCTTAGAACAAAATTTCATGATGAAACCTCTGAGCCAGTTCCAACTGATCAAGTCCGGTATTACCTCAGGACAGCGTGTTAGGAGCAATATTGTATCTGTTATATATATCACACCACTATACATCAGATTTCACCACAAGAGGCGCATTAGCAGATGATATTGTTATCTTAGCTGTTTATGAACATCCTATTATTGTTACTAGAAACTTAGACCATCTTTTTTTGCATATACTGGACTAAAACATGGAAGATAAGAATTAATGAAAGCTAACTGTATGATATAACATTCACATTAAAAAGAAAGAAAAACTCCTCAAATGCATATTAACAATTCAGTTTAGTATCAACTCAATTGGAAAGAACGAGAAAAAACGAAAGTAAATAGACCTTATACTGTGATAGAAATGTGCTTGTTGCTTGGCAGAAAATTATGTTTATTACTAGAGAATAAAATACTATTTTGCAAGGTAGTAATGTTATCAATTTTGACCTATCGAATTATGCTAAACATAGCTTTAATTCACCGATAACATTTAAATATCCTAAAAATAATAGCCGATACCGAATGAGAAATCAGATGTTACATAAGAACCTGTTTCATGTTGCAACAGTCCAAGAGATAGAAGAACAGCCATAAACACCATGGGAGTTGTATCAATAATTTGATTGGTTGTATCAATAATTTGATACAACCACTAGTACAAGAGAGAAACAATAGAAGGCTGAAAAGAAAGGCAACAAGCAGACTTTAAATAAGTTGAAAAGCAAATCTTCTCAGTGGAGAAGCCTCATCAGGACAATAGAAGACTTTCTCAGCCGGCAAAATAACTTATAGAATTTAAAATTCTGATGTTAAATAATCAATAAAAAAGGAAAAGGATGTTCGCAAAGGTTTGGCAAAGTGAGATAATTTTAAATAAAAAATATGTTACCTATGTTATTGAAACACTCTTCTATTTGTTAACAGAATTATGTTAGGGCTATCGACACTACTACTACTTTTTACGTTAATTATACATATCTTGTTATTTTAAAATCTTATTCATGACGCAGTAAAAATCGCGAAATGGAAAATATATAAACTAAAAAACATTGCTAGCGTATACGTATTGTTTTTCTGTCAAACCACCTGCAAAGTACTAGTAGTATTAATCTCTAGATGTATTGTTATTGTTGTTACATTAAATTTTTGATTTTTCCCAATAATAGTGAACTTTCCAAAAGAACAGTTAACTGATTATGTATAGGCGAAGTCTGATGCGTTAGCTAAATAGACGTCACCCACTAACGAGAAATTTTAAAAAATACACAAGTACAATGTATTAAAACGACTGTAATAAAGAAACTCGCTACTACAAAAGACAAAGCGATGCGAATTTTTCTTCATGGCAAACAAAAGCTGCATATTAGTACTAGACAATTTAAATCACACGTTAAAAAAAGTATAAACTTCAAGCATATCTCGTAGAATTGTATTAGGAATTTATCATCGAGATTTTTGATAATCGAATTCGTTGCTACAATACAATATCAGACAAATCAAGGGAATCTTTTTATTAATTTGTATTGGATGTAGTTTTAAAAGTTACCTAAAATTTATTAAATAGGTATATTATTATTATTATTATTATTATATATTACTATTGCAGAGATTTCTAAGTTCTATTAGTTAACAAAACGTAAAATACGATTGAGGATATTCTAAAATATGTAAAACAGGTATAGGGCATACTTAACAAAAAAGAAGTAGTTGTCGAAGGGCTTACTATGATTCTGTGAAGGATGTATATATGGCTTAACACCCCGGCGCTAGCCCCGCTAAAGCTTTTTAGATCTTTTCTTTGGGGATGATCACTCCCCCTTTTTTTCCTGACATATGTTATACCATTTTTCCCGATTCTTGGCACCTGTTTCTGAATTACTTACTCCAATCTTCTTTAGGTTGTCTTTCACTTTCGCTACACTGTAGCTTCATCAGGTGGATGAAAAACTGATGCAGCTACATTGTAGCGAAACAATATTGAAGTGGTTACTATGAATACATTTTGAAACACACAAACACAGTGTTTATATTTATTACTATGGAGTTTTAAAAAGCATCACCCGTATCAGTCAATTATTAGCCATTAATAACTTTTAATACAAAATACTTCTATTTAAGTGTGAAATCCAAATTTTAATAAGTATTTATACAAAAAGAATATTTAGTGCCAGTATTAGTTAAGAAAGGGAAGTTTTTTCATTATATTAAGCATTAAAGAGTAGGTAAATTAAAAGTTAATCAACCGAAAATTAGTTCAGGCCTGTGATTCGTGGAATGTGCTATTTCTGCATCACAAAGACCACACACAAAACTACGACTGTGTAACTATGAGAATTATATATTTATATACAATAATGATATCATTCGCTCTTTCAATTTAGCCCTTAATCTTAAATTTGTATATTGGTAATGCATTTAGGACTTATGAAATACCAGTTATACCACACTTCCTCGATTTTAACGCAATGTGGAAAGCAATGAATATACATTTCAATAATTCATTCTTAGGGCTACTTTTGTATCCAGTTTAAGTTTTTAGTAAAATTCGCATGAATTGTGTTCATTGTTACATAATAGTCATAGATATAACATACTAACCGTGTGTATAAAATTGAATTTTTAATCTAACTTAAATTACTTCGTAATACGAGGCTTGATTTCTGTTTCATACCTGTATGACATTCCGATTACTAAATTCTGATGTAATATCTCGGTATTACACTTTTTTGATAAATAGTACATCAATCTTTAAATATTTTAGTTAAAAATGACTAACACCACAGTCTAACAGTGAGTTGCTAGTTGAAATTTACTCACAGGAAGTCTTGGTATCAAGCTTAGAAATTTTGTTACTGTAGGTGTTTGACCAATTGAAACCACATTTGAAAAAGCGCCAACGATTGCAGTATAAGACGTGATTTTATCGCAATGCACTATTCTCAATTTCCAGGTCATGCGTACTCTTGGCTTTATAAAATGACTTGCAATAATTTCATAAACATTCTAAAAAACATTAAATATCATTACGATTGATAATATCGCTCCGAATTTGTGCAACAGAAAAGTAGCAGCTTGTTTCTTTTCATCTTATTGTACCTATTTCGATTTTAAAATCGTCAACTCAAGATTTGCGCATTGTAACATACAGAAACAATTTATTTCCGTTTAATAATTTATTGAGATTCTCGATACACATTGTGGATTCTTACACGAACTAGTCCGAATGCCAATAGTACGACTTGTAGTGTTGTGTCGAGTGATAGAAATTACGCGGTTGTGTATAATCTTTGTGTCATGTATTTGATGATTCAACTTTCTATTTTGATATTATTGAATCTGTAAAAACACGTTCATTTTAATAACTGTGTGGTGAGATAAAGATCACCGCAAGCTTGTTTTATCTGATTGAATTGAACTTAAAATTGAAGGATGTCAAGATCTTGAACTAACGTATGGTCCCAAAGTTTTCGGAAAAAATTTAGATTTTCTCAAAACTAGTTTACTTTCTAAACTATACTGGGGTGTCTCTAAAAGGTGCGGAAAAAACGCTACCACACATTTCTGAGGGCAAAATATGACGATCTAACCCAACTTACCTCAGTCCAAAAGTGGATGCTTTCGGAGATACAGAGTGTCAAAAGTTCAATTTGGTTTTATTTTTTATAAATAATTTCTGTCATAATTGGTATATTGTCACAATATTTGGGTAGGGGGGGTTTCGTGGGGTAAAAAATTTAAATCTGCTCTCATTTTCGTTGCAAAATGTAGAGGGCGCCACCTGCGGCATATTGTATCCATTTTAAACGTAATAACATTTTTGAGACACACTGTATTTAACTTTTAAATAAAAATTCTTATTCTCCAATGTTTTTTACCTAGAAAAGGTATACCTGGTAGGAGTTGATTGGAGCAGCCGTTTATGAGTAATCTGGATATAAAAGATTCATTCCGTATATGGACACATATGCTTCTGTAATTTGGGTGTTATTCTTGTGGCAATTCAATGCAATGGTGCATCCACTTTTGGACTGAGGTAAGTTGGGTTAGATCGCCCTCAGAAATGTGTGGTAGCGTTTTTTCCGCACCTTTTAGAGACACCCTGTATATTTCAACAATTAACAATAAATACGACATAAAATATTTAATCTTTTAATTATTGTTAGTGGGCCATTAGCTTCGAAGGTCCTTTTCTGACTTATTCCATCATCCTCTAGACAACAGCAGGATCAATTTCTCGCATTTCTTGAAAAACGTGATGTTGAAATTGGTCTTCATTTGCAGCTTCCCTTCCATTTTCATACACTTTTCTGGTTCAATATTGACTAAAATTCCTCTACTGGCCGAGCCTGAGGTACATTGGGAGGATTGTCTAATTTAGGAATAAAGTTGTTTGCGTTATACCAGTCTCTAGTAACCCTAGTGTAATGGCATGAAGCTAGATCACACTATTATCATTGCCATTATTTTTAACACTGAAACAGTTAAGAAAGGCGTCTTTGAATGTAATGTTGTGTAGCTAAGGCTTGACATCCTCGAACACGGCCAGTGTACAGATGCGAGATAAATCCGGCCTCAAAAATGGCACACCACACTAAAATTTTGTCCTCAAACTTGGATTTATATTTGAATTTGACATTGTCTAGTGTTTTCTATGTCGTCGGTATAAAAACCGTCGTTTCCCTTCATGTCATTACAATCAGTTTATTGGCAATATGGATGCGCCTTAGCGCACGACTACACCTGGGTCCTGGGTATTCTTTCTAAGTGAGTCGGGGTACATTTTGGTGCTTTCCTTCGTTTTCGAAACACCACGTTATTTCTCGAAATTGTTCAAAAAAACAGTGGTCGTTGAAAAGCCGAATCTTCGACCTAAGTTTCGCTGTGAAACTCCAACTTTGTCCTTAAGGGCTTCGAGGATTCTTCGTTCCCTCACACGCCTCAAAATTCTTGGTCAACCACTTTTGACCACCACGTTTGATAAATTGTTGATAAGAAATATCGTGTTAACGATAAATGGCAAAGAATGCTGGAATGGCCTTCTGTTACGAGTATTTTACACTATTTTCTATGTTTCGGATTGTATTTACATTATTTATTTATAGAAAAATTGTTACAAATATACATTAAGGGAAATTTTGATAACGTGACGTAGTCGCTTGGTAGCATTGATTTATATTTGACAGTTGACTTTTGTAAGAATTATTTGAATTGAAAAGTTTTCTTAAATTAGAAAAAAAAACTCATATTATCTGTGAGTGGAATGTCAGACGAAGAGCATCAATCTGAGCCACCAGATTGCGGGACTTGGCCTCCAACGCCATAAATAATTTACTACCAGGTAAATCGAAAAGCAATTATGAAAAGGAATATGAAAAATTTATGGCACCAACCTATTTCTACTAAAACAGAAAGTTACCAAAAATCAGTGTTAGAATGGAGTACATTCTCACACCAAAATGGCTGCTAGAATAACGTTGTTCTAATACCGAAACAGAGAAAAATAATAGACGTCTATAATTTGAAGTATGACAACTGTCAGAATTTGAAGTTTACAAAAGTTTAGCATGTACACCAACTTTGATTACATAAAAAACTTAAAAAAACAGCCTACTCTAATGAGGAAAGTATTTGTAGGCACGGTAGATTGTAAATTACTTTACGAATATCTAGCTTCTAAGACATTTTGCTGAACCAGCATCACAATGACTAAACTGTCATAATTAAAACAAGTTAATTGTGACATATAACTTCTAGCGACAACTTAAGCAAACGTCATTTAGTACAACTACAATTCATCTAAAATTTTTCCGAAAACTTTGGGACCATACGTTAGTAATGTTAGCCTTTTACATTTCTCAATTTTAAGAATTCTTAATTGAACGAGAAATTGACAAGTGACAAATGACAGGTAACAAATCCTACTTAGATTTTGACAAAGTTTTAAAAAATAAGATGTAAAACGAGCTTCAGTAGTTTTTCAATTAATAGTGACTAAACAAACTGGTTTAATACTATCACCACACAAGATATTTTATGAAATGTCACATTATTAAGGTATCTACGCCATTTGTGTTAGGTCAAGAATTAAGTGGGCAAATATTACTTGAGCGTTTTTTAATGGAAATTTTTTATTGCTAAATATTGATGTAAGATATGCACAACCACTAGAAACGTAAAGGTTACCACTAACATTTTAATATATTCTTATTAAGTTAAATTCATTACAGATTTTGAACTAATAAAAATATTGTTCTTCCTTTGCACTGATAGTTGCTTACGCTATAATAAGATAAACATAAACTGTATATAAATAAGTTAAAACATTTTTTATGCAAAACTCACTTTTTGTTTCTAAGTTAGGTACAAATTTAATATAAATAAATATCAGTAATAAGAGCAAACAATATTTCATTCGATATATAAGAATTACGTTTAGACATTGACAATGAGTCAATTGACCTAACTGCAAATAGTGTCCTGGCATCACTTTCAAATAGGACACACTGTCCAGTGATATTTGTAAGGTATTTTATCGTACTATCTAACATTCCTCTAAACTACTACAGCCACAATACTTTATAGTAGGAATTTAGAATTATAAATATCTAGCTCTATAAAATAGATATAATAAATTTCCAGATACTTATTTCCAATATTTAACTCATAAAAATTGTCTTGGCTGTAAATCAAAAATTGAATTTCGTTGCACAAAAGGTAAAAACGTATTACAGAAATCAACCCTCCTTGTACTTGTTTTTTTTGTCTAATAAATTAATATTAACTATGTTGTGTTATAAGATGATGATTTGCAATAATATATAAAGCTTTATTAATCTATTCTTACAAATGAAATTACTTATAATGTATTTATTCTCTTTTAGTGAGAAGAACACTGAAAAATGGACTATCGGAAGAAGAGAAGAAGCATATATCCACTTACATAAAAGGATATTGAGGACAAAGAGGAAATTATGATCAGAATTATTTTTTAGGTTTTCCTTATAATTTATTTTTTAGTTGTACATCTGTAAGATGTAAAATTGTATACTGATTTTATTATGTGATACCCTATTGTTCTCCTACAGTTAAAAGTTAATATAGCAAGTGAAATTTGCTATTATAAAAAAATACTTGAATTTGTTCTTAGTTATACTGAAGAATGTATAATACTTTTTGTTTTATACTACCCTTCTCCTGTTTTTTTTGTTGTTTATAAATTTTTACATTGAAAAAAGCTTGAATACTCACCATAATTTGAATACTTTGGAATTTGAAAGAAATCTTTTTATTGTTAATGTTGTATTTAACTATTTAAAAGTGTAAACAAAACTTGTATAGTACATGAAATAAATTTGTTATAAAGATTTGTAATTACAAATTTGATTTTCCATTATATTTTGGTTGTTTATAAAAGAAAGTGCAACAATAGTAGTTTATATAAAAGTTTTATTTAACCAATTTACAAAGTTTCCACAAAAGTATAAAATATGTATAACAGTAGAATAACATAATTAGATTCTAAACTAAAATTGTATTTTCATAAATACGGTTAACAACGCAACTTAACCTATATATGTCACAAATGAATGGAATGTAAACATTGTATAAATTAAAAAAAAAATGACGTATAGTGAAGCACTAAAAATAAAACAGGCTTCGTTGTTTTGTATAAAATTGTACCAAATCTGTTAACAATATTTAATAGTCATTAGTAATAATTTATTTTACTAATGTAAATAGGTGTAATCAGTCATATTTTAAAGTTCATCATGTTTCGGGCCTGAGAATTCATCATAAGATATAAAACCATTCTTATCTTTATCCTCGTGTTGGAAAATCTCTTCAACTAGTTTGTCGTGGTCTGCGAGCATATTCTTTACTTCCTCACTTTGTTGTTCTCCATCTGCAGCAACCATTTGTTTCTTCAAGTATTCACTTACCTAAAAAGACATAAATTGAAATAACTAACATAATATATATTATTTGTATGTTGTTATATTAGTAATAATAATAGAACTGTGATACGACCCGATCAAAAGTTTTAAGCTTATCCTTGTAGCATAAAGAGTTTAAAGACTGTTTGCGCTTCAGCGCAATTAAATGGGAAGAACATCAATGTGCAACTGAACACCTTCCTGCTAGTCACTCAATAATACAATATGGCTATTAATTTACAGTACTGAAACGGAAGGCCTTCTAGTTAACCTCTAGCAATTGACACTGTTATTTGACATAAACATTGACGTTTAGTTTTGGTCAGATGTACTGATATGTTTGCAAGGTCGTAAACAATATTATCTAATAAGAAAAAGTCTTTTTAGTTGAGCACTATTCTACTCATACGGTTTAGGTAGACAAAATGTTCCAAGCATTAAATTTGTCCACGACCAATTTTCGGAATATTTCAATAAACATGCACCAAATAATGCTATTGTACTGAATATTATAAGCAAATTTAGAAGAATTGGAAGTGTGCTATACTAAGGGAAAGGTAGAGCTGGACAAGGAAAAACAGTGGATACCAACGAAAATCACGAACAAGTATTCAATTAAAGTATGGACTTCACCACGTCGTAGTCAGACTGCGTTAATTGATACTAGTTGCAACCGCAAGGCGAAGTTCAGCTAATGCTGCTTTACAACTTAACCTTGTATATTATCGAGTGCCTAAGGCAAATAAAAATAAAATAAAATTCGATAACGCGCCACGCACCATTACAAACAAATGACCATATAAAAAATCGAATACTCGAACCTAAAAATTCTGAGAATTATTAATCTTTAAGCTCACCGATTTCACAAATTTCCACCAATTCTACGAAAAAAAAACCACGAAGAAACTGCTGAAACCATTCACCATCAAGCATCAACACCCTGCTCACGTAATAATTTTTTCCTCACAGAACTCCGGAAAGATGAGACATCATCAAGTACCTCGTTATATTTACAGTAAATTTGATATGAAAATGATCTTTGATATAATGCTGTTTTATGCG
Organism: Amphimallon solstitiale; assembly: GCA_963170755.1. Lineage (NCBI taxonomy): Eukaryota > Metazoa > Arthropoda > Insecta > Coleoptera > Scarabaeidae > Amphimallon > Amphimallon solstitiale. The sequence continues at coordinate 182,225,197 of OY720675.1, forward strand.
GTGGTGGAGAAATCCTGCCTCTAAACCTTGTAGTAAGGTTATGGACATCCGTTCTGAAAGTGATCTTCTGATATCAAACACCGAAGCTCCCTCCTATTATGCATATTCAACCACCGTGCACAGCTGAGTTTGTGCGAAATGTGATCGAACTTCCGTATGCCATATATAAACCTCAAGCAGGCGTTTTGTACTTTTTGTATGCGATCCTGAGTTAACTTATCTAAAGCAGAATGATATATTGGAATGCAGTATGAAAATTGAGAGAGGACAAAAATATCACAAAGATTCCTCTTGATGCCCTCACTGAATACATGTCTGTGAGGATACAGTTTCTTCAAATTTTGATAAGCATTGCGGATGTAGCCATAAACCTGCTGTCTGCACCTATGTGTATTATCCATAACCAGTCCCAGATTCCTCACACTTTCCACGATTGGTATCTTAGAGTTGTTAATTTCAATATTAAAAGTGCGAGAAATATTATTACAGGTCTTCGCAGAATCGAATAGAATTACTTTTGACTTATCCGGATTTAATGTGAGACAATGTTCCGTGGATACTCTATGGAGACAAAGCAAGTCTCTATTACTAGTTGCAACAGCATGTTCCTAGATATTTGGTTCAAAAGAATAATAAAGCTGAGTATCATCAGCATACGCATATGCATTACAATGCAGAAGATCTGAGAAAAAATTTGAAGTATATATTGAAAACAAAATCGGACCCAGAACAGATCCCTGAGGAACCCCATGCATGACAGTTGGTGATGCAGATGAGCCTCCGCCAACACTGACATACTGCCTACGATTCCGGAGATAATTTTCGAAAAGTGATAATGACGTGCCAGCAAACCCAATGCTCTCCAAAATAGCCAACAACACACCATGATTCACCCTATCAAACGCCTTACTGTAGTCTAGCAAAACTAGACATGAAATCAATCCCCATCAGTCGACTGCAGAAGATCATCAGTCACTCTTAATAAAGCTGTCTCGCAACTGTACCCCGCTCGAAATCCCGACTGAAAGGATACTTATAGGCCTTAAATCACAGTATACGGACGGATTCGTAACCTTAGGTAGCGGATGAACAACAGCGCATTTCCATCTGTCAGGAAATATACCCTCAATTAAACAGGTATTAATTAAATGAGTGACATAAGGTGATATAGTGGGATAGCAATACCGCAACATAGTAACGGATAGACCATCACACCCAGTAGCCGTGGACTTTATGGATGATATGGTTTTGGAGATAACCACTTCATCTACAGAGGTGAAAAGAAATTGCGTCGCATATCTTCGATTACTCTTATACCAGTCAATTAAGTCAGAACATTCTGTATTTAAGGGTGAAACCGAGTCAACAAAGAAGTTATTTATCGAGTCAGGATTACTCAGATGCTCGGGAATATTAATAGAACTTCTCTTGGAAACTCCTAACGTACGATCTGCTGCAAAATTGTATATGAACAGAAGGACTCTTCAGAAGATACTGAGAAAACTTAATACACATTCATTCCGATGGCCTAACAATTGTGAATGGGTGATTATGCTGCAAGACTTGAATGCTTGTTCTTGCTTTGTAATGTGATAATCAAAGTTTCATCAGTAACATCTGGTACAGTAAGGAATGTCATTTCCATTTGCCGGATCATGTAAATAAGCCTAGCAATAGCTTTCTAGCTTTCCAACGACCAGAAGAGGTGCAAGAAATACCGTTGCATACTGAAAAAGTGACCATCTGGTGTGTAAAAACGGACGTCCAGTAACTGTTAATCAAGAGCGCTATATTACTCAAGTTCTCGCACCGTTTGTAGATAATCAACGGATGTTTTGCAGATTAAGAAGTTTACTTTTCTATAACCAGTTTTTTCAGCAAGATGGGGCAGCTTGCCACATAGCACATGCTACAAACATTCTTCTGTGGGAGACGTTTGGAGACGATATAATTTCACGTTTCACCGATTTTTCTTTTCCATCTTACTCTTCGAACTTAACATCATTGGATGCATATCTTTGTGGTATGTTGAAATTATAGATTTTTCGAGATAACCCTCCGTCTACAATACAACAGTCAAAAGAGAAAATTACAGAGGCGATACGACAGATGCAGACTGTATTTTTAGATATGGTCACAAAAACGCAAATACGTTCAACGTAACTTATTATTACATATTATTTTAATTGAATGTAATTTGAAAGTTTCAGTACTGTAAATTAATAGCCATACTGTATTTATTACAAACATCTTTACCAAATATGTTCTGTTGCCCTTACATTATACCGCTACCAGTATCTATGACAATCTATGTGATTGTTATGTTCTACATATTTATAGCCGAAAAGATATTAAACGTATAGAAAATAGACGAAAGTTATGCAATGTACTGAATGAAAATCCAACCTACTATACTCTCCGAAAATTATTAATATAATATATATATATAATATTAAATATAATATATATATAATATTAAATGTAATATACAAAAAAGTGAGTATTATTAATGTAATAATGTTTTATTTTAAGTATACGATTGTGGCAGTAAAAAGTCGTATGTCAAACAACGTTATTTGGCACAAAAAAATTATTATCAACTTCCTTTCATAGTGAATACACTTAATACAGCGAAGTTTCCAATGTTGAAACAATGTTGAAAATATGTTCTGATATTATTCTTTAAGAAGCAATTAACAAATCGGACGTAAATAGTTCAGATAGACTGATTAGAGCGAAGCAATTTACACCCGCTTAGTTCATTGCCATTCTCATAGAAAGCTTATTTTTGAAGACTCCAGTCACTGTTTTTCACATCTTCAAGAAGGCGACCTGAATAATTCTTGGGAAATTTGAGGAAACCTCAGCCATAATATTCCCAATCTCTCGGACTGTTCTTTTAGTATCCTAATATTTTACGTGTATATTTCGGATCATTTATATTATCACGTGTATATTTCGGATCAGACATTGTCATACACTTGTAGTAGCCCTACTTTAAAAGAAAATTTGCCTTAATTTAACAGTTTGTAGCATTTAGTGCAAATTTTGGAATAATTCACGCTCACGGTGCATAGTAGTTCAGACCCGCATGTTCGCCGAAAATATGCTTTACGTATTACCTAAAATTAGTTGCAAAAACTTAAATGAAAAAGAAAAAAAACCTCGGAGAGTGGAAGCTGCAACTTGTAGGGTTGATGATAGAGATTATAGAAATGGTATATGCAAAATATAAACTTACGGCTACTCGCAAATGGCAGACGTATTCAAATTTTTACTGCGGGATTGTAGCAAACACTAAGTGAGTAACAAAACGCAACATTCTCTAAGGCGTATTATAATTGTTTTTATATGAAATACTAACTTTTTAAGAAGCTTGATTATTTAAATAATTATTTGCTACAAATACATAATAAAATTTACTTCTTTTCAAAATCGGCTTTTTGCCAGCACTAATCATCACTATACTATACTATAGCTGGGATGATGGATAATACGAGGGACAAGCGGAAATTATTAAGAATAAAAAACACGGTTAATATTTTCCACGATTCATTTTAAATATGTATGCTCAAAGCAATTCCCTTCAGCAATGATACACTTGAGCATTCTATCTTGCCACTATTTAAGAGCTCCTATTCATTCGGAATACATTCAAAATAGGTAAGTGTGAACTGCGGTATCAATCTCCTCTTCCCACGAAAACTTTCTACCCCGCAAATTGCCTTTAGCCCAAAAAATAGTCAAAAGTCACAAATTGCTAAATTAGGTGAGTACGGCGGATCTTCTATTAGTATTGTATTTTTTTTGAAGTGTAAACTTCTTTGGGCGCGTTGCGTTGATCGTGGGCACTGAACAAGACCGAGTCGTCACGCTCGGCTATATAACGCTCGTTCGGGTAAAGTCGGCTCGAGTCGACTAAGGGAACGAGAGAAATATATTATATAAATGTATTTAATTCCAATTAAATTGATATTTAAATGAATAAATAAATTCATGTCCCCGAGCCGCACGGGTGAGAAGCCGGCACGTTAGCATTAGATCAGCGCGGGACTCGTAAGCGAGTGTTCATATTGTCTATTTATATATATATATACACGCGATTATATATCGCGGCTGCTGCCATAGCAACGGCCGCGAAATTGTATTTCGCGGACTGTGTTGCGTTTGCAAATTGGTATCTTCGCGGATGGTTAACCAAAAAATTTGTTGTGTGAGTATGAGACATTATCTCTATAATAATATAATATAATATTTCGCGCTCAGATAAGTTTTAGCACGTTTATTAAAATGATATGGATGACTCGGAAACTGATCAGTATATTCCGGGTGTTAAATAACGTCCACACGCATTTACTATAATTTGTATACCAATGCAAAACAGAAACGTTGAGAATAGAGCATTGCTTTAATTGCTCATTATATACGAATTTATAAGCATTTAATTCTTTTCTGTTACACAGGAAGAAAATCAAATCGATGACAAATTAAAACGAGAAAGGGAATTGTCTAATGCGCGCGTGAAGAAATATCGTCAAAAGAAGCACACTAAATCTCAGCAACTGAATTCGTCGATGCAGGATGACCCTAATGTACCTAATATAGAACGAAAAAAAAATGTTGGATTTCGTATTATTAACCTCGCCTTGATGAAGTTTTCACTTCTGCCGTGTGGTTTTAAGCACACCCATTTTCTTGTTTTTTGTCAAAAATTGGAGTTATAATTGCCGTATGGGACGATGCGTTATCATGGCAAATTCTCCCACGCTCTGCTTTTTGGAAGTCAAAAAGGTGATGCGGCACAAATCGACTTACCACATTTTTTAAATTCTGGTGATCGTGTATGATTGTTTAAACAGTTGACGATTCAATCTTGAGTTAATGTTCTATTACCGCATAAGTGTATGTCCTCTTCATTTAGTTTTTAACAGCATCAATGTTTTTGTCGGTAACAGCCGTAGGAGGACTCCTTTTTGATGCTGAACAGAAATACTTTCGCGTTCAATTTCCTTATATCATCGGTAAATTGTAGCCAAGGACGGTGCGTGTTCAATAAAAACCGAATCTGAACTTTATTTGCACTCATAAGCGCTTATACCTTCTTTAAAATCATAGTAAATTATGATTTGAAAGTGCTCTCTGGTTAATTCCATTTTATTTTCCTTTTAAAAAATAAGTAGCTGAGTTATAACGCGACGCTGTCTTCAAAACGTCACCACAAACCATCGATGAATTATTCGATGCCATTTGAGCCTTCTTCGCACAACTGAGACAACTCTTATTCGATAACATGACGACCAACTTGGAACTTTGTTATGAAGTATGGTCTTGAACGAGGAGGTACACACTTAGAACATGTAATAAAGTCTGAATAATATGTATTTATTAAAAAAATAAAAGAATTATAAAAGTTCAGTATTATTTATTTCGGGCCATACTGTATTTTAGAATTTTTGTTTATAGCGCTGCATCGAGAGAATTAGTTTATTTGCATGTAAAAAATGCATTTATTTGAGCTGTTTCTTTGTATTTAACATGAAAAACTACGTGCTATTGAAATCGTTGCACACCATATAATGATACTTCTTGGTTGGAAATATCTGGTTTATTTGTGGATAATTTCTTCCATATAAAGCAATATATTACTATGTAATTTGTCTTAAAATTATTTATTTCCCCCCAATAAAGGAATGTATTTTCGTTTATCATTCAATGTTTACATTTCACAATAAATTCACACATTTAGTATAGTATACTTATTTACAGCACACAAATATTTTTTGTGACGTCAAGCATGAAACCCTTATTTGGTGGTAATGCGCATGACGTTTACATTTTTCAGTTGTGATTCATTAACGCCTGTAAATTCATGTTCGCATGTGAGCAACTGAGTTTATCTAATGAATACCTACCATAACATACTTGTTAAACCACTGGGGAATACCTGAACTAAGTGAAAAGTTTGTAGGTATGTATCTGCACAATATTTATTTATACGTAGGAATAGACGTAGGTAATGGATAATACCTTATTTTCACTTAGGTATATAGGCTACATTATATATGAGTTATAGTTTTGCATTTAGTCGGTGTACTTATTGTTATTTATTAGACTATGATGGTGGTTAACATATATCTTTCAACCAAAGTATTTTCTTACAACTAACGCTGGATGTAATAGTAGATTATTTGTTCATTGTAAACATTGTCACAATCAGACACAACATCAATAAAATTCAGGCTATCAACACATTTGTTTATTATTATTTCAGAAGAAGATATAACCCCAGAAATTTTAAACAGTATATTATAACCGAACATTTTGACTTCTCTCATACTACAAATTGGTATAATATTAAAAAAAATAATAGAGGAATATCATCTAGGAAACCTTACTTCAAAAGACTGTGGAAACTTTTTTTTAAGGTATGTATACCTATATTTTGTCCTAGAATTAACTTAATACACACTCTAGCAATTCGATATCAACTAAAACTGTGTTACAGATTTGCAACTTAACATTGGTTGATTTGACAGATATAAAAGGTGGAAAAACAATATATGCGAATCCCGAAATTTCAGAAAAGTTTTCAGCATTATTTCCGAACATTAAACTCCTATTTGCGGTACAGATTGGAAATATAAACGATATATATGTGACAAATGCGTACGTAATCCGTTTAAATGAAAAGAATCAAAATGTTGATAAGCTTACATTTGGAATAATTTGATCAGTTTTACGTTTTGGTAAAAAAAATATTATTAAAATGTAAGATCATTTCAGCTATATAGAGTCTAGCTTTAATGCTGCCATAGTGTATAATTCAGAATTAAGTAATTCATCTGCTTTTTATTTTGATGCAAAACATTTTAAAACTTAAAATTTTCAAATTTCATATAATTGCCTTTATTTTATTTTAATATCTACTTTCTTTTAGAAGATAATTAATTATGTTTCCTTTTGATGACTATATTATTCTACTTAAGTATAAATGTAGTACGTATATATTTTTGATGAATTTTGATTAATTTTTAATTTTTATTAAATAAATGTTTGTGTACTATATTGTAGTTTCCTTTTCTGAATATTTCAAAACCGGACAAACCGGGAGACCTTAAAAATATTTACTTTATTACTAGTAATAAATAAATTAGTATATTACCAGTTAACATATGAGGAGTAACACTACCAAAACGCAACAGATCCACTTTGTTTGAAAAATGACATATGCATGGCGTTCATATGCTATTTTGTCGCTCTATTCAACTCTAAAATGTTACACTATCAAAGCGCAACAGATCCCAGTGAAAATAGATTGTGAATATAAACTGATTTCATCAAAGTGCAACATATCCAAATTTGTACCAATGTCAAAGCGCAACATATCCATTTGCGGTGAATTCGTTAAGGTGTGTTCAGTGTTGTTCTTTTATTACGCCGTTTTTTCACAATATTATAACAATTCTGGCCTGTGATTACCTACATATAATAGAATGGATGGTGAGGAAGAAGGTGTTTTTGTACAAGACAACATGGTGGGGCGTGGAACCAGAAAGAGGAAAAATAACATTTCGAGGTTAGGAAAAGAAAAGAAAACCAAGAAATCGTAAGTTCTTCAAATTAGCAAATTTATTAAACTTATAATAATAACTTTCGTGCTTCGTTTTCGTAGGTATGGAGCTAAAGATATTAATTTAATAAATTTTGCCCCGCCTTGTACTCACAAATTCGATAACAATATTAAAAAGTTTCAATGCATAGAAGTACCTACCCAAGGAAACTTTACATAATGTTAAACAATTACTTTACACAAGTGATGACAAAATTTCTCAAGATACTCGTTTGTCTACATTTCTTCGAATTAATCACCCCAAACGGTCTCGTCCAAGCCAAATTTCAGATAAGCGCAAACCGCATGATTTTCACATAACTTATTTGGTAAATTAGCGTAAAATACGTATACTACTTGTTCATTGCATGTAAATTTGTAAAATTGCAGGTAGAGCACGAGAACAAGACATGCATCGTGTGCCAGAAATTTTTTGAAAAAGTATTTGAAGTTTCTAAGCGTCGTATATTGTGGATTGCAAGAAATATTCGATATTATAAAGATCTAAAAGAAAAGAGGGGAGGAAAAAGACTCCCTTATAACAAATATGTAGAAAAGAGAGAAAAGGTAAAAGCTTTCATTGGAAAGTTTAAGGGCCGTGAAAGTCATTATAACCGCCAGAAGTCGCGTCGCTTGTATTTGCCAGCGGTCTTAAATATTTTGAAAATGTGGAAAATGTACAACAGTAGTCACGATCAAAAGTATCATGTCAGTTATTCGTATTTTCATAAAATATTTTCTTGTCATTTCAATCTCGGTTTTGGCTCGCCTGCCACAGATGTCTGCAGTTTTTGCGAAAGAACCAAAAACAGAGTCAAATTGCTTCAAATTAAGAAGCAAAAGACAGTGTAACTCGAGAATTAAATGTGCATAGAATGAGGGCACGGCAATTTCATTTAATAATGAAAGAAGATGTAAATAATTGCGAAACATTTTACTTCGATTTAGAGCAAGTGCAAACTCTACCCAAGCTCCCTATACAAGAAGCTTTCTACTCTTTGCAGATAGCATTTTATGCATTTTGCGTAGTTGATATTAAAGCTAAGCGACCTATATTTTACACTTGGATCGAAGTTCAAAGTGGTCGTGGGTCCAATGAAATTGGTTCGGCGGTATTCCATTTCCTAAAAAATCATAAATTCGGCCCAAACGTAACGAAAATACGTTTGTTCTCAGATGGATGCGGTGGCCAAAATAAAAACTCCCACATGATACATATTTTGATGTTGTGGCTGCACAAGTATGCTCCTAAATCTGTCCAGAAAATAGAATATGTTTTTCCGGTGAAAGGACATTCCTATTTACCTGCAGATCGCGTTTCGGTAGGGTGGAAAAAGAGTTGCGAAAACATGCAAGAATTGTTTTTCCGGAAGAATATGTAAAAATTTATTCAAAATTTGGGGAAGTCAAGCAAATGGGTAAAGACTGGAGTGTGTACAATTTAAAGTCTTTGCTAGAAACGTTTAAGAAATTGGATGGAATCAGCGAGCAAAAGAGAATTTACATAGCAAGGCCAGCCCAGAAGCAAGGTCCAAACACTGTTCTTGTTAAGACCGAAATAACTTACCGCTTTAATGATCCATCCAAAAAATTCATTTCGTTGCTAAAAAGAGGAAAAAAGATGGAAAGTATACAATTGGAAGAAGTTATAGGAGAGCAAGGCATAAGTCAGGACAAGGGGATGGCAGTGAATGTGCTGCTCAAGCAAGCATACGGTAATCAGTGGTATCTGGAAGAACAATTTGACTGGTATTTTACCATTTTGAGGGACTTTATAATAAACAACGATAGTAGAGAGGACACTGAATATATCGACTGTGAATGCACAGAAGAGGAACAAGAACCAAGATTATAAAAACAATCACTTTCTTACATAATTACGTTACATCATTTTGCAAAATTTATTTTCTTTTTTAGTAAACGTTTTCTGAGTTGCACCATTAATTTTCCTCTTTACAAAGTGAAACATATCCATTTCTCCTATCAAAATGCAACATATCCAAACTTTTTTCGAATTTACAAAAAAATGGAAAAAGAACGATTTCCAGTAATAAGCCTATTAAAATAAATACTGAATTTTAAACCAAACAAAAAAAAATGTTATTCTGTTTTCTTAAATAACAAAGTAATAGAAAATACCAATTTATTTTATTTTATGTCTGACGGATATGTTGCATTTTGGTAGTATTACTCCTCATATGTAGTAAAAAGTTGTAACAAATATAACTTGAATACCCCCAAGAATATTATTTGTTATTTTACAGTAACTTTATTTACACCACCTAATTCGGGCACTTGAGATTATAAAAATTCCCTAAAGTGGAAAATATAATTTCTTTATGATAAAACTGTTAAGATTGACACATATATGTATTTCTTATGGATTGATAAAATAGTTCCTTGGCTGGTGGGTAAGAATAAAATGTTTCTTTGTTGTGAACAAATTTTTTGTTAGTATATAAAAAAAATATGTTCACGTTGTATAAAAGAGCTGTTCCCTGCAATCCTGCAATAGTGTTCAAGAAAAGAAATAGTATATTATTGTAAAACATGGCTTCTTTCAAAAATTTGAATAAATGAATTAGTAATGTGAAATAAATATTTGTTAAGCCGTATCCAAATATTGAATATATTTCACAATAAATAGCCTACTTATTGACAAATAAATTGTTCTCTCGGTGTGGATGGTTTTCAACAAAAAGTTGCATGCCCTCAAAAAATAAAGAACAGAATTTAGAAAAGTATGAGTATAAAACTAAGCTTAAATCGCAGAAAATTTCTACAGGAACTTATAGTAACAATTCTAGGCGCAATAGAATTTGATTGCATATTTTTGGTTTTCTAAAAATGAATTCAGGCAAGTTTTCCAACAGATGGCTTTTTAGATGGTAAAGCTGTCTATTTCACCCATTTTGTGTAGTCGAATTAGAATAGACATTTTAGTAGAATATATTACAAACATGCATTATCCACTGACATATCTTTGCTAGATTACGAAAGAGAAAGAATGGTTTATGACTGTATTTACTTTCTATTTTTGTAACAGGTAATTCTTCTAATTCTTTTTTATAAGAAAGTAATTCATCAATTCAAAAATATGCTTTGTACGAATGTAGCATGTCGATTTCGCTACAAGGACAAGCCCTAACAACGAAGATTCAGGTTGATATTGTTTTTGTGATCCTCTTTATGAATTTGTTACAATCATGAAATTTGATCTGATTTAAGAATTCGATTAATAATAATGTTATCATATTAGATGAAGGCATTTCATTTATTTCACCTAACAACCACCAATGTTGCGTTAGTATGCTATTACGGGTACAAAATTTAAAATTTTACTATTCAGATTTACGAATTTGAGATTTAGTTAATAACATAATAATAGTACCAATACTTTCTACTTTTTGGTTAAGTTCTGTCTTGAATAAAATATCCTAGCAACAAACGTTTATTAATAAGGAAATAAAAAAGATCTAGATTAATCCTTATATGCTTATTAGAAAGATAACGTAGGTACATACTGTCGTGTTCTAAATTATGCATGCAAATAGGCCAGACGAAAATACATTCAATCATGGATTGACACTAAATTTTAATATAAATAACACAATATGAATGTAGTTATTAAGTTATAAAAAATCTAGATTAAAAAGTGCTTACTTGTGATAATACATTAATTTTTGTAACTAAACCATTAATATTAATGAGTAATTATTTATTCAATACAGGTAATGCATGCCAATATATACGTACGTAGAGTTATATATTAACATATTGATTAGAAAGTCAACGTATATGTATCTCTGTGATTAAGTACTTTTTTTAATGTGTGAATATTATCAACCATTATAATTTAATCTAAGTAATATATAAAAAAAAAATAGTAGATAATTAAAATTAAAAACGTTTTATTCTATTTTTAATATGAACATATTTATTAAAAAATATAAAATTCTGAGTAACTGAGAAATGTATTTTAATCCATCTTATGGAAGGAAATTTTATAAGGTCCTATGGATTTCTATATTCAATTTAATGATTTTTTTTAATATTATATTTCAAATAATAAAAATATATATCTCTCCCAGCTTTCTTTTCAAGACAGTCAACAAATTATATCCTATCCAGAATGCTATACAGCCGTTGCAATTATACGATCGTCAATACTTTTTCAATGTTACTTGTACAAGCTTTCGCCAGAGATTAATATAAAAATGTTCGATATAAAAGTTGCCTCAAATTATATTCTTTACTACTTAAAATCATTTTCAGTTATACAGGCTATTGTATTTCAATAAGTATCACAACTAACCATATTTTGAAATGAAATTTCAGCGTCAGCTTCGTCAATCTGAAATTTGTACCATATTATAATGCATTATAATAAAAAATATTATTTTCTGGTTCTAAATTAATCTGATTCAAATTAGAATATTACGAAATAGGTGTACTTTCATACTGATATTGTTACGCGTAATTTCGTCTATAGTTATCCTTACTGGAGTATTATTCAACCCTATTATTAAAGTTGACCTTTGTTTTATTATTAATTCTATGTTATTTTTGTTCGCTGCCATATTTTTCTTACTTTTATGGCGAATCTTTCTTTCAGAGCACCTTTTTCCCCCACATCTGGTTACGTTGCGCTGCATACTTTCTGTTTGCTAAGAGGCTATTTGCTGCGAATTAAAATTTATTTATTAATTATGAAATTTCATGCAGATTTTGGTTCCCCGTTGTTAAATTTTCTTTAAAATATTAGCAATTTTTGTTGTCTAATTTTTTATTATTAAGCCAAGTTGAATTTCATCTGGAAATTTTAGTGGTCTCCGAGTGATTGAGAGTTATCGAACCATGCTTCCAGGATTCGGTTGAATGTGCTATTAGGGTAAGCGCATACTATTTGCAACGGACGGATCGGACGGAACGGATTTTATGTTGCTACATCGCATACTATTCGCAAAAAACCGGGACAAAACGGATTTTATTTTGTCGGAACGCATATTGTTCGCATCGTTCAGGTTAATGCATCCGCAGCTTTCGCATCTTTATTATTTATTATAGTTAACAAAATGAGTTCATCAGACGAAGAAGAAGTGTTTTTCATAGCAGCTTTGCTGGAAGAAGAAAATGAAGAAAAACACAGAAAAAGCAAAAGACGGCGTTTTTCAGTTCATCCGATAAATAAGGGAAGACAATTATATGGTGAATTCCATACTTTATTTAATGAACTTGTAGAAGATGATAGAAGGTTTTTCCAGTACTTCAGAATGAGTCATGAAAAGTTTTGTTATTTATTAAATGTTTTAATTGTGTCTCTGCAAAAGAAAAACACAACTTTTGGGGAATGTATCGGACCTAAAGAACGATTAGTGGTGTGTTTAAGGTAAGTTTAATGCTATTAATATCAAAATAGTGCTTTATTTAAAGAAAATAAAAACTAAAATAACAAAAAGTATAACTTCAAATACAATAAACAATAAAAATTAAAGATTTTTCTAGTATGGTAAACAAAAACAAACATTCTATGGTAATTGCCTTCTGCATTATGAAAGATCAGTAATATTAACTCCACCATCATCATTTGACTCCAGATGGTTTATCATGTAACTACTACAGCTAGGCTGATTGAAAACATGTCCCTGGTCATTACTTATCAGAGATGAACTTGCTTGTTCATAAAAATTTCTAGTAGTATTTCTGGTGGCGGTAGACCCCATTGCAATTCTGTTTTCTGCATCGTTGACAATGTCGAATATTTGTCTTTTAATTGCAATTTGTTCTGGCAAGGGAAAAGTGAGAACTGTTGCAGCCATTGTAAGAAAAAAAGAAGTAAGGGGATCTGAAGGTACTTTTTGTTTTGAATCAATGTATTCTTTCACAACAGACGCAACTGATATCGGCCCCGGATTGGTTGCTGACCGTTTTCGACGTTGTACTGTGCTTGCAGCAAGTGGTGTAGATGCCCGTGAACTTCGTGCGCTGTCAGTTGACATTGTATTTTGAATATCGAAAGTATTTAAAGAAGGAGTCAAATTTTGCTCTTGCTCAGCAATCTGCAATTCTTCATTTTCTGTATTTTCTTCCTCGCTCATTACAGCGGGTGGAGAAGGAATGTTGCACACTCGCTGTTCATCATCTATTAAGTAAGGTGTCAAAAAAGTTAATTCTTTTTCAAATTTGGGTGCCTTTGTTTTTATTGCTGCTTGGCCACTTTTAGTTTTTCTAAGTTTCAGTGCCCTACGATGGTTATCGCGGATTCTTGTCCATCGCTGTTTACATACATCAGCTAAAAAGAAAAATAATTATTATTGTTTTGTTCTAGATTCTTGGCTACAGGAAACTCTTTCAAATCCCTATCGTTCAGTTACCGACTTGGAGGATCTACAATTCGTGAGATAGTTTATTCAACATGTGAGGCTATTTGGACATTACTACAACCAAAAGTAATGCCTGTTCCTAAGATTGAGATTTGGAAGCGCATTTCTGATGAATTTTACAATAAATGGAACTTTCCTAACGCACTTGTAGCGATTGATGGAAAACATATATTGATTCAAGCTCCGCCTCACAGTGGAAGTAATTATTTTTGCTACAAAAAACATTTCAGTACAGTACTTCTTGCTTTGGTAGATGCAAATTATCGATTCATCTCAATTGATGTGGGTTCTTTTGGGAAAAATTCAGACAGTGGAATATTTAACAACTCTCCATTAGGAAAAGCTTTACGAAATCAAACATTAGACATTCCTATGGAAAAGGAATTACCAGGCACTAACGAAAAATTACCTTACGTCATAATTGGGGATGAAGCATTTCCTTTAGGAAAACATCTAATGCGGCCATATTCTGGTAGGCAAATACAAGGCGACGAAACAAAAAAAATATTTAATTATAGACTTAGTAGAGCTCGTAATCCTGTAGAAAATTCTTTTGGAATATTAGTTAGAAAATTTCGAATTTTCGAACGCAGATTATCGCTTTCACCAGAACATGTAACGACGGTTGTACTTGCCGTGTGTTGTTTACATAATTATCTCAGAAATGATGCTTGTTACTGGACAGAAGTAGATTTGAGCTACGGTATTAATGACGCTAGAGGTATGAGAGCATTGAGAAGAATTGGAGGTGCACAAGCTGCTACTGGAATAGAAATAAGGAATCGTTTTAAAGATTACTTCGTTTCGCCAGAAGGTGCTGTAGGTTGACAACAAAGACGAATAAGAGAAGGAATGCAATTACCTATTGGAAATGTATAATTAAAAAATGTATTTTGTTTTAAACAATTAAAAAAATATAAACAAACGTTGTCTAAAAAATTACGTAAAATAAATGCAGCACTCTCGCAATAACTTTTATGATAGGTATTTACAATTATTTAATTAAAAAAAATAAAGTTTAGGACTGATTTATTCACCTCCAAGTAACTTTATGTGTTTACCATGATTCCAACTTCTTCATTGGCAGATGCCTAAGTAACTAGTAACTAACAGGAAAATAAAGTTACTTAGAGGTGAATAAACCGGCCTTTAACATTTTACTAAACATTTACCCACCTGACTGCTTCATAATTTTGCCAATTTCTTCCCATATATTCTGCCTTCTTTGCACATTAGAATATTGGGGATGTTTTAAGTTATACAGTTCTTCGTAATGCTGAACGACGGGAATTAGAGCAGCATCATCCATTTTTGTAATTTTTTTATTAAAGTGTGATCACAACGTGATCACTACAATGCAATCAAGTTGAAACAGGTCGCATACTGTGCGGAAATGCAGGTGATCTCATCAGTACGCATCGCATCAGACGGATTTGTTGGTGCCTTGACGATTTTGTTTCGCAATTCCGTACATGCGATGAGTCCGTAGCGAATACTATGCGATATACAATGGAATTACATATGTGAGCAAACAAAAATGCAATCCGTCCGTTACGTCCGTTCCGTTCATTGCAAATAGTATGCGCTGCCCTAAGGCAGCTGACGCGCTAATGTTGACTTTGTGATTACTGCTCTGTTTTTGATTAATGGAATTTAACTGCTGTATCTTAATTTATTTGGAGTTCCTTCTATGCTTTTTGGCTTAAGCTCCAAATTTTCTTTTTGCAGGATAACTGATTAATTAGATCTTGTTAATCACTTTTACATGTGAATCGTGTGATAAATAGACCTTTGACCTTTGTGTGATTTTTTTCAAAACAGAATAATTTTCTTCAACTGATATTGTAGTGCCAATTTAGAGGTGATTTTGATGACTGGTTTAAGTCACTGAGCGGTGTCTTGCTGACACCTTGGTTATTATTATACGAATATCTTATGGAATTTTGATTGTTACCCGTCTTCGTAAGCACAGTTTAAGAAGTGCTTGCTTCTGAAACCTTGTCTTCTGACGAAGGAATTGATTCACTTTCCTATTTGTGTGCAGAGAACCCTACTGATCGCGGGAATTCCACTTTTGTGAAGCGTATGAACCACCGCAGATAAGTGGAATTATATCCTATAATTATTAAATTTTTTTCTTGATAATTGTTTTATTTTATTAAGTTCATGTGACAATTCAATATTTGAAATGTATAGTCTCTTTTTAATGAATAGGTGAGTTAATTCTTGTTAATTCCTTGTTTGGAGAATCTACTTCCTTCAGAAGTACATCCGTTAGAACACTATAAAGCGTGTTTCTGAGTAAATCTTGAGCATATCCGCATTTATTTTGTTTAATTCATTTTGATATCTTTTTTGTAACTTATATTTTAAAATCTATATTCTTGCAGTGAAATTAAATATTTGATTTATTATGCAACATTTTACTTTATCACTCAGTTGTCAGTCGTAATTTTGATTAGATTAACGCCCTTAATTGCATGTCAGTACTGTTTAAGTTTATCGACTAATCACTTGCATCTTAGTTTGGTCATTAATTACTGTTTAAGTTGATCGAATCATCACTTGCATCTTAGCTTGTTCTTTAATTACTCTTTTTAATTTACTATAATTAATATATATTTATCGCACGCTAATTTTATTTTTTTGAAGTTGGTAACAAAAAAAATGGAACCAAATCGTATTTAAATGTCAAAATATAATCCTTTAAAGTAACAAAAATGTGCAATAAAATTGTGCAAAGAATAAAAAGCACACATGCTAACATTTCACTTACTAATTAGCAATATAAATTGTTAAGCAGAGTTGGATGATAAGTTTTCGGATGCTACTATTGACATTTACTTACCATGTTGAATAGTAAATTGTTATAAAAGTTTGTTTTGATAAATATGTAGAGAGTTTGTGGACGAAAGATTTTGTAAATTGTCTTCTGCTATTTTGCGAATCTCTGGGGGCGTACAGTTATTTATCAGTTATAAAAGTTTTAATGTAACAATCATGTGTAGTAGAAGTTGTCCAAAGAATAAAAAGAACAAGCTAGAATTTTATTTAGACTAATTAACAATAGATATAAATCGATAAGCAGAGTTGGATGGTAAAATGTCTAATAGTACGAGGGCGTATTTTTATGTTATCTACCTAGCCATGAAAAAACGCACATAAGAGAACAAAAAAAAATATTTTTCTACATAACTCCCTTCAACACTAATACATCTATTCCATCTTTTTTCCAGTTGCCCCATACTCTCAGAAAAAAATTGCTTCAGTAACCCCGCAAAATATTCTTCAACGGCTTACTTGAGTTCTTCATCAGAAGCAAAACGCTTTCCTCTGAGATGCTTTTTTAAATTTTTGAATAAGAAGAAGTCTGACGGAGCTAGGTCGGGGCTATAAGGTGGATGCCTTAACTCTATAAACCCACAGTCATTGATTATCTGCTGAACTTTGTTTGCCTTATGAACCCGACAATTGTCGTGCAGCAACAAGTTTTTTTGTGGATAAGAATGCGGGCGTTTTTCCTCCAGAGCAGTTTTTAAATTTTTAATTGTGTTTCCGTAGGCCTCTCCATTTATGGTAGACCCTTTCGGCATATATTCAATAAGCAAAACTCCTTCAGCATCCCAGAAAACAGTTGCCATCAGTTTTTTTTGTCCAGAAAATTGTGTCTTGGCCTTTTTGGTGGCGGAGAGCCCTTATGAACCACTGCATGGATTCTTGTTTAGTAGGAGGGTCCCAGTAATATACCCAAGTCTCATCCCCGGTAATAATTCGAGATAAAAATGTTTTGTCCCTCTCCAACTCGACCAAATTTTCTTGAGAAACTTCTTTTCTGCACAGTTTTTGTTCAGGTGTAAGCAATCTGGGTATCCACCGTGCAGACACCTTCTTCATACCCAAATCGTCATGCAAAATTTTGAGAACAATTGTTTCGGATATACAGACTTTGGCAATGACAGAGATCTTTACACGCCGATCTTTCAGTACAAATTTTCGACTTTTCGCACAATGTTTTCAGTTCGAGCTTCAACAGGTCGTCCGGACTTTGGGTCATCATTGATTGACTCTCGGCCCCATCGAAAGAGTTTAGACCAATATTTAACTTGGAAATAAGATGGTGTGTCTTCCCCATATACAACAACCATTCTTTTATGAATTGCTTTTGGACCATTGCCTTCCTTTGTCAGGAACTTTATTAAGCTGCGATGTTCAACTTTAGTTTCACTCACTTTATCGAGAAATGGAACGTCTCAAATCTCTATACACAGCATAAACTAAACACAACTTAGCACATGTACTTCTAACAGTGACAGAAATTTTTCAATAATTTGTTTAACATCGTCACTCTTTTGTTTCATGGCTAGGTAACATAAAAATACGCCCTCGTATTACTGAAATTTACTTCCCAAGACAGCCGATATTAAAATGTTTAAAATGCTCTAGTTAAAAATCAGTGTAATCAACTTCAAAATACCTACATTTTTAAAATATTCGAACAAAACATGTGTTTTATTGTACGTCTTTTTCAACTTTAACTGAAATTAAAAAAAATAATATAAAATACATGTTTCATAAGACATTTTTGCGCACTCGATCTTTTGACAACTACATGTTTCATAAGACATTTTTGCGCACTCGATCTTTTGACAACTCACCGCGAACGGTTCTTTTTCAAAACTTGAACACCTATGCAAAAATCATGTCTTATAAAACTTGTATTTATTTAATTTACTATTTTTTTTTAATTACTTTTGTTGTTTTTCTTTTATGCTATATACAACATGGCTTCCTATACATACGTGTTTACTGGTGCATTATACAGGGTGTAACAATGGGAACGCCGTGGTCTCTGGTAGTCAAATGCTAACAATTTTGAAAAAGTTACATACTGGAATATATGTAGGTGGATTAGATCTACAATTTAAAAATAATGGGCAATATACAGGCTGTTTCATAACTTAGCAATGTACCAAAGTTATGTTTTTCTTAATGGAACACCCTGTATTTTATGTCATTTTTGAGTTGTACACTGAAATCTAGATCAACTTTATTTAAGGTTTCCTATGTCTAATTTTTGTAGTTTAGAAGATATTTCAAGTTTTTTGAAAATGCAATGTTGCACGAAAAGTTTAGTATCTTGAAAATGACTTAATTCAGAGAAGTGTAACGAATAGCGTAAATGGCAGATCCTTTGGCTGATTGAATGCCATATTCAAAGTTGCCGAGTATTCTACAGGTCGTTCATGTACCGAGAGCAAACTTTGTGAACTTCTTTCGTGCATAACTTTATTATTTTAAATGGAACATCCTGTATATATTTATGTTATCAGATAGAACATTTTATTGTATAAAAACCAGTATCAGGAATCCCTATGACTATCTTTACTAGTTTTTAAGTTATTTGCGTTTTTTAGATAATTTAAGTGAACTAAATTTGTTTTTTGTAAGTGAACACCCAGTATATCTTTACATCGATGGGTATAAATATTATTATTCGAAGAAGTTGATTTTATACTGTCACACTTTACATGAAAACATAAATTCCAAGTAATAAAAATAAACTAAACAAAACAGCAGTAAATATTTTTGTATTTGGATTAAGAAAAAAGGATTTCGTATAAAATAAACGAAAAAACATAACAACAAAATAAACGAAAAAGTGCAAGCGTTCAACATAATTGCCGTTTTCTTCAATACAGAAAATAACTCTCTGTTCAAATGCTGTTCTAACGTTCCTCAGCATATCCGGTGTTACTGAACTGAAGGCGTCTCTGGTTCTCGTTTTCATATCCTCTGCTGTAGTGGGCAAGATATTGTAAACGATCGCTTTTACATACCCCCATAGGAAAAAGTCCATACATGTTAAGTCCGGAGACCTTGGTGGCCAATTGCACGGACCATCTCTTCCAATCCACCTATTAGGAAATTTCCTGTGAAGGTAGTTTTTAACGGACCGTTTAAAATGGGCAGGAGCGCCGTCTAATTGAAGCCACATCCGGTTTCTAATATTCAAGGGAATATTTTCCAAGAGGGTCCAAAAGTCCCTTTTTAAGAACCTTAGAAATTCGTCTCCGTTTAGGTGCCCATTGAAGAAGTATGGTCCAATTACATAATCGCCTATAATGCCTCCAAACACGTTCAAACTCCAGCGATGCTGCCGATCCAAGGTACGAAAAAGATGGCGATTTTCGGTATCATAATAATGAAAATTGTGACGGTTTACTAATCCATTATTATGAAAAGTGGATTCATCGGTAAATAAAACGTAATTAAAAAAATCATTATGTTCTGCGTTTCTATCAAGAGCCCACAAGCAAAAATCAATTCGCCTTTCATAATCCATTGCGTATAAATTTTGATGGTATTGTATGTGATAGGGATGGTATTTGTGTTTTCTTAGTATCCTAGATACGCTCATATGAGTTATATCTAATTCCTTGGCAATCTGTCGTGTGCTTTTATGCGGTTCTTCAGTGACTGTTGCCAATACCACGAATTCATTTTCTACGTCTACAGTTGTTGTTCGCCTTTTGTATACAACACTCCCTGTGGCACGGAATCTACCCAACAAATTTTCAAATACCCTTTTATCTGGATGTTTTCGATTTGGGTACTTCTGCGAATACACCCGAGACGCAAGGAAGCAATTTTCCTGACACTCACCAATAACTAAAATCATATCAGTTCTTTCTTGCAACGAGTATGCCTTCATGATGTTAACAGAGTACACGTCAAATTGACAGTTTCTCTATGAGGATCCAACCTCCTAGATTAAATTATAACAATTTCCGTAAGTTATCTAAAAAACACAAATAACTTAAAAACTAGTAAAGATAGTCATAGGGATTCCTGATACTGGTTTTTAGACAATAAAATGTTCTATCTGATAACATAAATACATACAGGGTGTTCCATTTAAAATAATAAACTTATGCAAGAAAGAAGTTCACAAAGTTTGCTCTCGGTACATGAACGACCTGTAGAATACTCGGCAACTTTGAATATGGCATTCAATCAGCCAAAGGATCTGCCATTTACGCTATTCGTTACACTTCTCTGAATTAAGTCATTTTCAAGATACTAAACTTTTCGTGCAACATTGCATTTTCAAAAAACTTGAAATATCTCCTAAACTACAAAAATTAGACATAGGAAACCTTAAATAAAGTTGATCTAGATTTCAGTGTACAACTCAAAAATAACACAAAATACAGGGTATTCCATTAAGAAAAACATAACTTTGGTACATTGCTAAGTTTTGAAACACCCTGTATATTGCCTATTATTTTTAAATTGTAGATCTAATCCACCTACATATACTCCAGTATGTAACTTTTTCAAAATTGTTACCATTTGACTACCAGAGACCACGGCGTTCCCACTGTTACACCCTGTATACAGGCAGGGTGGGTTTTATGTAAGCTAGGGTTTTTAATATTAATGTTACATGCTAACTACATTTATATAATACACCAGGGTTTACAAATTATTTGTTTGTTTTTTTAACGCATTGGGTCCTGGGTATGATATAATTATTAAAATTATAAGTATTTCACATGTATAATTTCATTTACAATTAGAATTCACGAGGAAGTAAAATTAACAAGCGAAATTAAAATCGCATGGCATTGGTTTTGAATACAGTCTATTTTAGTTTGAATATACCATTCCCATCCCAAAAAAGCCTTCGTACTCCTCAACAAAAAATGGTGACCGCAGACAGACCATTTTTTTGCGAAATATTCTTTTAAAGGTCGAAACACATGAATATTTGAGATAGTAAGGTTCATGTTGTAGGTCAAATGAGAAAGAGCAATCTCTTTAAATTTTTTAATTGTAGCCATCGCATGATTGCGACATGAGGAAAGACGTTACACAGTAACAGATTCTTGACTTTCTTACGATTGTCCTTCTAGAAATCTGAGTTGTAGATTGCGTGTATCGCTCGTTTTTCTGTCACGAAAAATCTCTGAGTAAAACTTATAACCAGAGAGTATAAGTTTTTTCTTGCTGAAAAATATATTTTGCTTTTTTAGTGTTTGGAGATGAAGAAAATCGCCACTGCATCGACGCTCTCTGGTGTCAAATGAAATAAAATGGCATATTCAGGCTTTGTCAGGCGTTAAAAAGTCATTCCCGTATGCTTCACATATCGCAAGTAGTGAATATAAGGGATGTTTAAGCATCCCTTTTTTTGCTGGTCGGTTAAAAGTATCGAAATAAAAGTTTTGATTTCCGCTCCCACCCCTAATATTTAATATCCGACGGATGCTTAGTTAAAACACTTCTTTGATTCATTACAATATTAATAAGAAATATATTTAAAAATAATTACCACCATAATTAAAATACAGTACACAGGTCGAGTGCTGAGCGCTGGGAGGAGTCCTCGCTGCGCGACTTATAGGTCAGTGTGAGACAGAAAAAGTATTCGGAAAAAAGAAATGATAACATTTGTTCATTATCGCAAACATTAGCTGGACGAAGGAGTAAATGCATAAGAAATTGTAATATACTGAAAAGAGATACATATATAGGAAACATATTGCACTTCGATGTGTAACGCTTGACAATTTTTCCAGACTGCTCGTACTTATCCTAATATTATAAGAATCCACTGTGCATCTTGTGGGAGGGGCATCCCACCGGTCGGCTCTCAATCTGTGAGCTGTACATCTACAATTGTCTCACCAACCAATGTAAACCATGTTCATGAATTCTTGTAGATATTGAATTATTTCAGATCGGTTTGTACTTGTGCCCCCTACTGTAAAGGGCTATTTTTTAAAGCCTTTTCCAGTGACCCACAGTAATGGAAATTGCAATGCAATAAATAAAATCATCCAGTTCTTTTGTTGCAAGTTTTCTGTTATTATGTTGATGACATGAGGTTCAGCAATGGCGTGAAGCACAATAACACGTGTAAAAGCGTTTCTGGAGGTTTTCGTCTAATTGATTAAAAAAGGTTGTTCAAAGTTTAATTGTGTAAGCTTCTATTGATATTAACTTTAGTTGCTTTAAAGTCAATAATAAAATTTGAACATCCTTCACTACCTTCTTCGCTACTGATGAATTTGAAAGTTTTCATTGCATGGATGGCAACTTATAAATGAAAGAACGTGGCCAGTCTGACATTTAGAAACACTACTAATATTGCAGAATATCAGTTAAGTGATCACAGTCATTTCTAAAGCACATCTGCGCAAAAATAGCCTTCAACCGAATATCCCCCGTATATTCTCACTGTAATTGTATGATCATTTTAAACAAATATACTGAATTTGCAGCAATCGGTCCTGTGGTTAATATTCTCGGATACCTAGAACCTGTTTCGTTCTTCACTTGTTATCAGCCATATCGTAAAAGCTTTGCACTGTTTATAGAAGCTGACAAGGTTAAATTAGCGTGCGTTATGCATGCTAATTTAAAGATGTTATTCTTTCGTAATTTTATAGGATTAAGACCAGTAATAGATAATATTATTGACGTGCTAATGAAAT
The DNA here is from genome assembly GCA_963170755.1 of Amphimallon solstitiale. Lineage (NCBI taxonomy): Eukaryota > Metazoa > Arthropoda > Insecta > Coleoptera > Scarabaeidae > Amphimallon > Amphimallon solstitiale. Next base: position 182,248,689 of record OY720675.1, read on the forward strand.
GAAGTTAAAACACAACAAAACCACTTTTAACAATCTTTTTAAGTATCCTTCTTCTGTTTCGGGTGCAGCACAGTTTTTATCGCTGATGATGACCATCAGAAATGTATATGGAAATTGAATACATAGAAAGTATAGAGTTTATAATTATAATTAATTAATCTATTCTTGTTTAGTTTACGAATATTACTACAAGTGTTTTCATTTAACACGATCCTTATTACCAAATTACTAATTCGGGCTTACCTCTTCTCGGCTAAGTTGATTATCTCTGTCGTCATCAATTTCTTTGAACACATTTGTTGTTGGAGCGGAATCGCCAATGTTAATTAGTTCAACATCAAAAAGAAGTTTTGCTCCTGCTGGTATAAGATTTCCAGCACCTCTGTCGCCGTAACCAAGATGTGGAGGAATTGTAAGTTTCCGTTTTTCGCCAACACACATATCTAATAAACCTTGATCCCATCCTTTAATTACTTGACCAACTCCGATTTGGAATGTAAAAGGTTGGTCTCTGTCCAAACTGAAATAAAAAAACAAAATTTTATATCAACTGTTTTTATATTTAGTGATAGCTTATTATATCTACATCATTTTAGCAACAATTTAATAGTTAACGATGTCCTAATTTTATTATTTTTTTATTTCTGTGGAATGGCGGATCCTAGTAAAATAGACCAAACAAAATCGACTGTTTTTTAGGCTTAAACATTGTATTTAAAGATTTATTCATACGCTAAATATACAAATGCTTTCAGTTCATAGAATTCTTGTGGATATTGAATTATTTCACATCGGTTTGCACGTGTACCCCCCCTACTGTAAACGGTTACTTTTTTAAGGTTTTTCCAGTGGCCCAAAGAAATGGAAACTGCATGGCAATAAATATGGGCATAGGGTGGATGCTTTAAAACCATCCAGTTCTTTTTTTGCAGATTTTCTGTTACTACGTTGATGACATGAAGTTGAGCAATGGCGTCAAGAAAAACAACAGGGTGTGAAAGTGTTCCTGGACGTTTTCGTCTAATTGACTAATGAGTTTGTTCAAAGTGTAATTCTATAACAACGATTATTTTAACATAGACGACTATATGTTTTTCACGCTAGAACATTGTGTTTAGATACTTATTCGTACGCTAAATATACAAATGCTTTCAGTTTGTATACATATACATCTTGAATGGTCTAAGTTACAACCTATTTCATATTACATTTTGTCAAGATTTCTTTCAATAAAGATGTTTACTGATGTTCACTACATTTCGTTCTTTACGTCGCTGAGATAGGAGGGAGTTCACGTCTTCATTTCAAATGTCCACAGCTATTTCGAAACGGATACTTTCGTTTTGCATGAGTTTTACGAGTAATTTAGCAGGTTACTCGCTACTCGAAAGCGTCATCATCACAATTAACTAGTAATTCTGGATTTTAACTACTTCTTCAATTACTGAATCAATTTAATAATAAATGCTAATGATGCATCAATGTCAACATTCCCTCAAGAATATCATAATCGCGATTTCTCCTGTTTACTTTATACTTTTGTGGCACATATAAATTGATTTTTCTCCTAATTTTAGTATTTTCTCATGTGGATGATATGCTTGATTGGTTAATTTGTTATTATTAAAATTTATCGGATTTCTTTATTTTTTAACACCCATATTCATATGGGAATTTATACCACTTTAGCTACACAGTCTGTAACCTGCTCTCTGAATGTTGGTTTTGCTATTTCCTCACTCCTTGGGCGAATTAGCAGAAACAAAAACTGAAGTCGCATCTCCAGGGCATAAGGATGACTCATGGCGTTTCAGATTATTGTTGGGAATATCATGGCGTATCGGACCATTATCAGAATTCTTTATTATATTACTATTTTCGTATATGTATATACTCTCATAGCTATCTAATTCTCTATACTTATACACTTGCTTTATAAGATTAAGCCCACTTGTTGGAACAACATGGCATGCGTCTAAAATATGTCGAGCCACACTAGACTTCTCTGTCCTATTAAACCGGAAACGAGTGTTGTGTTCAACATGTTTTTATCACATTTGTGGCTGTCTAAAAGACATCAACAAATTACATGATTTGAACGCGAGTCGTAAACCAACATTTTAAAAATATTATTAAGTTTTTTGAGAGACTATGAAAACCATTACTTCTTTTTCATGTCTATTTCATGTAAGTGGGAAACTTAAAGCCCTCGCACCCTATACACGTTCTGAAAATCGTTTGAAGAAACACTGTACATTTCTGGCCTTCAGTATTTCTGGAGCGTGAGTGGTAGAAAACTTTCCCTCGATACGCTCCGGTAATACTGAAGCTCAGGTCTGAACAGTTTTCTTAAGAGAATTTCCAGAACGTGTGTGGGAACCTTAATAGGAAATGGATTAAAAATTAAAAGAAGTGGTAGAAGTGTTTTCTTTCAATTTAAGCCATCTCCGTAAATTCAAAATCTGTGTTGTTCTACATTTGCTATGCTGTATAGACAATACGGTTTATATTAATCAGTGCTACTGATGATGACAACATAGCTGTCGAAATACGTATTTAGCTTTTTCTGCATTAGCGTGGTAATGATGTTTTTAGAGTATTTTGTGTATACATATTTAACTTTACTTGCTAACATTATTTAGGAATTACATTTACTGAGTTTGAAAAGAATGCTTTCTATATTTTTGCCGAAGTCTTTATGTGACTGCCTTTAAACAGACGGGAAATAAAGATCAGTAAATAATTTGAACACCATTTCTACCTAATTGCACTTATAGTCTCATGGACTGGTGGGGTCATCACTGTTAGTATCAGACTAAGAAAATAGTAATTTAAATTAGAATTTATGTTGTGTATTTTGCAAATGATTTGTTGATGTTTTTATGCACACTGTTTCGTAAATTTATATTTTCATTTACGTTAGAAAGTGCTATTTATACGATTATATCTGTGTATTATATTCTATTAACATATCTTGCACCAATTTGAAGCCTAATAAATCACTCCTTAATCATACTGTCATCGCTATTAATAGAACAGGCAATCAAAAAATAATGTACCTGCACTGATAGCTGTGATAATAGTTTAGGTTTCAATTTTCAGACCTTTATTTACACCTGATTTAATTTAATTTAGAATACTATTCTTTATCGGAAGCTATTTAGATATAATTTATATCTTACTAAGTACCTACTAGTTCAAAATTAGAATCTTAGATAGATATTTTTAGTTAAATTAATTAACGATTTTACACATACCTAGATTCACTAATGATCTTTAATTTCCCTTAGCAACGGCCAATTCTCTAATTTAAGCCGTGCTGGGTTTGACTTTTCCACTTTATCCAACCGAAAACGTGTTACTCTCACATATCAATGTATACTAGAAATTAATCACATCAATGGAGGAGGTAATTTCGTTTCTCTTTGCATCACTAAATTACTTATTCACCTAGAAAATGTGTATATAGTACATTTCCTCAAAACGTAACCAACATACGTTCCACTGAGAATAATGAAGGTTAGTCATTTTAATAAATTTAACTAACTGCAGTCTTAATTTTAACAAATAAACTATGTAGGTTTTAACAATATATTAATCAAATCTGTCAAACGAAACATACTCACATTTAAATAAGGAAGTGTTTCACTTTTCCATAATAACTAATTAGTAGAATGTAAACACTTGTTTCGATTAATATATAAAACCCCATTAAATGTATTGTTACTCATAAGCAACAATTTTGATGTTATAGTGGGGTGATGTTAATAATGTTATAGAATTTGTTATAATAGCATTACCATATTTTATACTCTAGACGAAAACATTCATTATTACAAAGTACTTATAAGTTATAACCGGTTTTGACGCTTTTAGAGGTCAACAGCATTATAATAAATATAAACTACTGACGTTAACAAAAAATAAATAAATTAGCATACAGTATGAAGTTACAAATATTTTTCTTTAACTAGTTTAACTTTCCGTTATTTTGTAAGCGGTTTTAAATTATGGAAATAAAATTTTCGGGATGTACAGTATTTCGTAAGCTACTAAAGGAAGACACCTTTATTTCATACAGTTATTTGGCTATCGATAAGTATAAGCCACACAAGTATTATCATGATCAAGGAGAGTTTGTACTTTTAGGAGGTCAGTCTTATTAAGAAATTATTCAATTATCATTATAAAACACTACAATGCTAATTCACTCGGCTTGGCACTAATAATTTAATTACTAAAGTTGAAATCGAATTAAATTTGAGCTAGATGTTACCATGATATTTGCTACGCAGTCACAAGTGTAATATACTTGAAGGAAAATATTGCTACGCATCCACAAAAGTAATATACTGTGGTAGTTCACTAACTTAGATGAGTAAGGATATGATGGAAGTACTAATGTTAATAAAATATACTGTATATGTTCTTGTAGTGAGTATTAAAAAAATAAAAGATGGTAATATTTTATGGACCAAACTATAATTAAATAAATAGATGTGAGAATATTTAAATTATACTTAAAATAATTGTGAGAATATTAATTGGGTATTTCCCTATAGTTTTTGTGAACCGTGTAAAGTTGGTTGCATATCGGGTTATGTTGAAGTTCGCCTTGCATCGAGTGGTTGGTTGCCTATCAGGTTTCTTTGTTGTAGTAATATTTCCCATTTCTGAAAGTAGAATTGTAAATGTTACTTGTTGTATTTTTATATGTAATATTATTTGTTAAAGCTTGTTTAATTAACACTTTTGAAAAAAAAAGAGAATATTAGTATGGATTTTGAATCATAAAGGTTGGAAAATGATGTATAGTTACGCGCTAAAATTCAAATGTAAGAAGTGTCAGATTTTGACATTTAAAATAATATAGTTAAAGTATTGAGTATTTGGTTTGCCGAAGGGTATAAAAGGTTGTGAAAATTAAAGTAAAGAATTAAATTGATAAATTTTTGGAATTACAAAAAGGTATTATAAATATTCAATTACAAATAAAACATATTTTGGATTATTATAATGTGTGGAACAATATGATTGGATATTATAGAAACTAAGGATTTATTGCCAGGGATATGGGGGATAAATAGTAGAGATTAAAAAAGAATTTAGGAAAAGCGGTAGATGTGTTTTCGGAAAACGAAATTTTCCTTCCGAAAAACACATAATTAAGAGATTCATCATTATACAAAAGTGTAAAAGAAGTGGTTAGGAGATAGTAGAAAAGAAAGCAGATATTTTTTTAGGTGATTGCAACATTTTCCAGAATAGTACCATTTTTTGTATCATGCAAATATAATTAAAAATAAATTAGAAGAAAGAATTTCGGTAACGAATAAAGAAATAATTGAAGAATATTCATACTTGAGAAGAAAGCGAAGAAATATATAATTACAATTTAAAAATAAACTTACTGCATTGGTAAATATTATTCCATATTTGGCGAGAGATTTATTGCATTGGAGAGTTGGTGAAATTCCAGAAGTTATACAAATAGTTTAGTCCAGGACTTGAAAGATACGAGATATTCAACATAGCAGCTAACACAGGTATTCCAGTCCAGTAGAGGAAAGGCAGGTTTCAAAGGTCTTCACGAAAGCGTTCGACGGTTCGAGATTCTAGTTGATTGCAGAGGTTGAAGGTATTACAGGATAGCAGTCATTACAGTCCACATTCCGAGCATTCCAGACAATTAGGAAAAGGAAAGGATCTCCCTCATTGATTCCAGGAAATGTCTTCGACAAGCTAAAAAGAAAATCGTTTGGTGTATAAATAAGAATACCAGTTCAGTAGTAATAACAGGTCGTATAATTCTTTGAAATAATTTGAATTTATCAGTTTCGAATTGAAAAGTATATCAAAATTTAGAGATCTATTATTTATACGTACATTATAACTGTGTTGATAATCAAGAAAAGATATTTTGTAAGTTCTGTGCACAACATTAATTTGTATCATCATTTGTATAATTTTTAGAAGTCAAAAAAAACTGATCGGCAAACTAAAACTGATTAATTTGTGTGGGTATTTGATTTACATACAAAAACTATACAGTATTTTTAAAATAATATAATTAATATACTTACTTGTATATTTTTCGATCCACGAAAGGTGTATTTTCATGCACATATAAATTGTCAAAAGAATGTTTACGTAAACAAGCTTGGTACTTCCATGAATGTCTTATTTGGTTGTGTGTGTTGAGAACTACCATATAATTTATAATTTGCCTGATTTATTAAACAAATTAGTTTGATACATTTGTTTTTATTTGGTATATAAAGAAGGTTTTTGAATTAAATTGATGAAACAGATATGACGCTTAGAACCGTAACCTATAAATAGAAAAAACAACTGTCAGTGATTATATTATTATTTGAATAGTATGTTAATATATACCTTGAGATTGAGTTCACAGTAAGTATTGTTATTTGAAGATAAAGTTGAAATACACATCATAATTCACTAAAGAATAACTGTTTTGTAAACTTTGATTTATAAAGTTAAGAAATATAAAACGTAAATATCCTATGATATAGGCAGATATTGAAAAAGTTACATATAGGCAACTGTTTGGGCTTTGATGATTCAAGGGAAGTTAGCAACATATAAAATAATTAGTTTAAATATTTTATATAAGAACTGAGTTAGTGAGGGCATAAATAAAAAATTACCTGAGAGAATTTGAAAATAGATTTAAAAAGTACATAAAGATTTCAATTGTATATATAGACGAGAATAAGTACAGGTTTCAAACACATAGTAAGAATAAATATTATTAAATTTATCTGAGTGTAATCGTACCTTTATTAATTAAAGGTATTGTTACATTTTATGGCGTGCCCAACGTGGAGCGATTAAAATAAGACTCGCAAAAACATATTTCAAATATTTTATTAATTATAATAATAGCGATAACATTAGTATACATTTTACAAAGGTAATAAAATCAGTTTAAAGTATATCAAGGTATAAGGAAGTGTGTACTACAATTATTGAAAATGAATACCAGATCTAAGAGTAATTTTGGATTAAATAGATCTGAATCGTCTAGCGATAGTGAAGAGGAGGTTGGTCAGGATGTGAATGTACCAGAGGGAGGAGAAATTATATTACAAGTTCAGGAAGGTATTCAACAGACAGGAGAAACACAGGATAGAGGTGATAAGGTGGAAATATTAGGAGAGACTTCTAAAACAGAAATGTCGAATACAACAGCAGATATGGAATTAATTCTACAAATGTTTAAACAAATTAGTGAAGAGAATAATAAGAAGTTAATGGATAAACTTGACAAGGATAGTGAAAAGAATAATAAGAAGTTAATGGATAAACTTGACAAGGCTAGTGAAGAGAATAAGAAAAATAGAGAGGAGGATAAAAAAGAATTAGGAGAAAAATTGGATAAGTTGGAAAAGGCGAGCATTGATACTAGAGAAGAAAATAGAAGAAATCTGGAAGAATTAAAGAAATCTTTACTGAGAGATACAGAAGAAAAGGTTAAAGAAATTACTATTGAAATGGATAGCAGGGAAGTGAAAATGCGGAAAGAAGTAGACGAAAAGTTACAAATTAAGGATACGGAAGTTAAAAATATTATTAGAAATAAAGTACAAGAGGTTGAAGGTAAAATTAAGGTAATACAAGAAAATGTAAAACAAATAGATAAGAATAGTAGCGAGAAATATAAGGAGTTAGCGAAACGCATACGGGATGAAGTTGATCAGGTAAATAAAGAAGTCTCCGACAAAACAGAAAAATTAGAAGAGAATTTTTGTAAGAAAATAGAAAATACAGAAGATAGATGTTTAAAAGAAATAAAATTATCGACTGATACTACTATTGCGCAGAAGTTGAGTATGGAAGATATTCTGAAAGAATGTGAAGAACAGAAGACGAAAATACAAGATCTTTTATTAAAGACTCAGAATATTAACATCCCTCATGTAACATGTCCTCCGGTTTACAATGTTTTAAATAATGGTATCAGAATTGAGAATATAACTCATTTTAGTGGGGATAAAATGTCCACTCATCCAATGGCTTATTTGACAAATATTCTAAGATATATAGAAGAGATACAGGATTTTAGGAGCCAAATGAATATTATTAGAGCGACTTTAAACAGTGGTGCAGCGGATTGGTTTCAACGGGTTGAAGACAATTGCGATGATTTAAGTAAGTTTGTGGAATTATTTAAAAATAATTTCTGGAGTGAGACGCAACAAAGCAGAGCACATCAGAGGTTGTTAACAGGAAGATATCAACCAGGTAAATCTTCGAGGGAGGCTTACGCACAAAGAATGTTTAACTATTGTCGATACATATCTCATTTGGACGAAAAAACTATATCTCAACATTTATTACAACACTTTATTCCTGTTGACACACATGCAATTATTTGTCAGAATGTCACGGATATGAATGAGTTGATTAATATTCTTAGACGTTTAGATGATTATACAGACGGTGTGAAATATAGGGAATCTCGTCAATTAAATGGAAGAAATGATATTCAGAATAATCAGCAACGTATGTCAAATAATAGTGGTGTGAATAATCATTATGTTCGTAATAATACCCCTTTTCAACAGAATACTTATCCAAGGAATAATCAACCTAGTAGTAGTCAGAATAATTATTTTGGAGCAAGACAACCTTACCAATTTAATAGTCATCAGAGTAATAATTATAATAGAAGTTATAATACACAAGGGAATGGTATCTCAAATTGGAACAATAATCGAAGTATATCAAATGGAGGGAATGGAAGACCGAGTACAAATAGGAATAATCCTTTTATTAATCAATCTGCAAGACAAGTTCCTCATAACAATGACTATCAAGAACAAAATAAAAGGTATTATGGAAATAATAATTCTAGACAGGTGAATAATATACAAATGCAAGATTGGAGAAAATCAGATAGGAGATTTACTGGTAGTCAGGTTCCTAATCAAGATAGAAATGAAATTGGAGTTGGTTTGGAAGAAAAAAAAACGCCAATTTTGGAAATGAAATTGGATTCATATCAGAATGCTATCCCGGGAACATCTCATTAATAAATAATTTTGTTAATAGTAGTGTTAGTTGTAATATAATTAGTAGTAGTAAAATAACAGGAATGGGGAATGTTCAGAAGGGTTTAGATATGGGAAATATAATTAATAATTTTGAAAGTTTACCTTTTTGCATAATTAGTATTAGAGATGTTAAATTTAAAACTTTGTTAGATTCTGGTGCTGAAATATCACTCATAAAAGAAGAAATGATAATGAATATACCTGAATATTCTAAATATATTATTAAAGTCAAAAATACTAATGTTATGTCTGCGAATAGGGGAAAAATGGGTTGTATTAATAAGCGGTTATGTATAGATGTAGTGATTAATGGACACAAATTTATTATGCAATTTTATCTGTTAGGGAATTTGTTTTATGATTGCATATTAGGGATAGATAATATGAGAGCGCTGGGAATGAATTTAGATTTTGAAGAAAACAAGATTAAAATTGAAGGAAAGGAAATTTTATTAGATAAGGTTGTGGATTTAAAAGAAATAAACGCTTATATTGAATACAAGGAGGATATACAGTACGAGGTAAATAATGTCATTATAGCTGATCGTGCAGAGAATGATGATGCTCAAGAACATTTGGAAGGAGCAATGTTTGAATTACCTAGATCGGAAATAAATGACGAATATGGAAATGCTGTAATAATAGAAGATAAACAAGAAGTTAAAGTAATAAGAAATGTAGCTGACATTCAAACTTTTATTTTACAACAAAAATTACCAGAACCTTGGATTGAAGAAAGTCTAATAGAAATTTTAGCTAAGAATATAAAATTAATTAATGATGAAGTTGTTTTTGCTAAAGATTATGAGCATCGATTATTGATAAATGATGATTCGCCGTTATCGTGTAAAAATTATCCTATTCCGTATTTTTTCCAAGATCGTGTCAATGAGGAACTTAGAAAATTAGAAGAAGCTGATATTATCGAGAGATCGAACACCTATTTTATTAGTCCTGTTGTGTTGGTTAAGAAGAAGGACAATTCTATTCGCCTTTGCATTGACGCTCGTTTAATTAATTTAAGGATCATGCCTGAGCATGAAATACCACAAAATATTGATGTTTTACTTACAAAATGCGGTAATAAAAAATGGTATAGCAAATTAGACCTTAAGAATGCATTTTGGTTAATAAGATTGGACGAGAATTCTAGGAAGTACTGTGGATTTAACGTAAATGGAATTACTTACCATTTTAAAGTATGCCCTTTCGGCATAAAAAGTAGTCCTGCCGGATTGATTAGATTTCTACATAAAATACTAGACCAATATGAGAAATTCGCCCTTCATTATTTAGATGATATCATAATATTTTCGGATGACATAGAATCTCATATAAATCATATAGAGATTATTATTAATACATTACAAGTTAATGGTATGAAATTAAATTTATCTAAGTGTCAGTTTTGCCAAAAAGAAGTCAATTACTTGGGTTACGTTATTAACCAACAAAATATTTTATTAGATCCTCAAAGATTAGAAGAGATACAAAATTATCCAAGACCTAATAAACTCAAAATGTTGAGAGGATTTCTTGGGTTGTTGAATTACTATAGGAAATTTGTATCTAATTATAGCCAAAAGACAAGTACGTTGTTAAATCTACTAAAGAAAGGAACGAAGTGGAAGTGGACTGAAGAATGTGAGGATTGTTTCGTACAGTTAAAATCAAATTTTATAGAAAATCTTAAGTTGTATCATCCGGATTTTAATTTAGATTTCATCGTACGAACAGATGCATCAAGTGTAGCCGTAGCAGCCGAATTAGTACAGATCAAAGATGGTATCGAGGTTCCAATATATTTCGCGTCAAGAACTTTAAAACCGTGCGAAAGGAAATTTGGGATATCAGAACTCGAGATGCTTGCTGTCATTTATGCTTTAACTAAGTTACGCTATTACCTCATAGGGAAGAAATTCAGATTGGAGACAGATCACAAGGCGTTGCTGAATATTATGACTACGAAATTAAATAATAACAGGATTTACCGTTGGACGTTATTAATACAGCAGTATGATATGGAAATTATATATAGACCAGGTAAAGAAATGATTGCAGCTGACGTACTGAGTAGAAAACATGGTGAAACAAAAACAACAAATGTACATATAAACTTAGTAAGATTGGGATCAGAAGGTATTTTTTCAGTACAAAGAATCAGAGAAGCTCAAGATACACCTGAGTTGGAGATAATTATAAATAGATTACGGACAATAGGTACATATAAAGGAATGAGAATGAATGAAGGGATAATTTTGAAGAAGATAGGCGATCTGGAGGTATATGTTACGAATGAAGAACACACGATTAATATTATACGACATTTACATGTAATGTATACACATATAGGAGCTAGGAAATGTTGGTTAATGTTCCGAGAAGCTTATTATTGCCGGAATGACGAGAAGATAATTAAAAGAGAAATTAAACGGTGTGAAACTTGTATTTTAGCAAAAGAAAAGAATTATACAAATCAGAATATAAGTTTAAGTATTGTTGCTGATGATAGATTACAATTAGTAGCAATTGATTTTATTTCAAATCTGATTCCGAGCACGAGAAGATATCGAAATATTTTAGTGTTATGTGATATATTTTCGAAACATGTGCGATTAATACCAACACAGAAATGTGATACAGATACTGTATTACAGGCGTTACAAGAATATATAACTGAGTATGGGACTCCAAGAACAATATTATCTGATCATGCAACATATTTTATGAATCAGAGATATCATGAATTTTTAGATGAAAGAAATATTAAATCTCATCACATATCGATTCGTCATCCACAAGCTAATCCATCGGAAAGGTATATAAAAGAAGTTCTTAAATATTTACGGATATTACTCGAAGATCGACATCATAAATGGGCCAGATGTTTAAAACAAATTGAATTTGTAATGAATAACACACCAAGTACCGTACATGAAGCTTGTCCAATAACTATTTTCACAGGACAACCTCCACAAAGGCCTTGGCAAGATGATGAAATTGCAGAAATAGGAGGCAGATATGAACAAATTAAACAAAAATTAATGAGACGAAAAATTAAATGGGAGCAGAAGAAAAAAGAAAAACAACGTAAATATAAGGTGTATAATGAGAACGATAAAGTTATTGTACGTGCGTTACGAGTAACGGATAGAAGGAATAAAATTATAGCAAAACTCATAAGGCCATATTCGGGACCGTATTTAATACATCGGAAAATAGGATTAAACAATTATGAATTAATTGATGAAGAAACGGGATATCTTAAAGGAACTTATCATATTTCAATGTTACATGATTATATTGATGAAGTATAATTGTTAAATTTAAGGGCATGGCGGTACTGAAGGGCCAGTTACCGTTGGTAAATAGCGCTACCACCCACCAGAGCTACACTGTATATAATAAAGCCCAAAATTTAGGGGCATGGCGGTTGAATTTCATAGGGCGACAACCGTTGGTAAATAGCGCTACCACCCACCAGAGCTACATCAAAATTAATAGAACCAAAATTTAGGGGCATGGTTAATGTATTTTGTTTCTATAAAAGTATGTCATAAAAAAAAAACGGGATATAAGTATGTGCATTTAATTTTTTTTTTATAATTGAGTTAATCATGTAAGAAATTTTAGCTAAAATGATCTAACAAAGGTTTATGTATTTTATTTCCTTGCTCTAAATTAATTGAATCAGAATAGAATTATGTAGACGAAGAAGAGTTGAAAAGATTAGTTAGTATGAAGAAATTAGTAATATTTAATTTATTTTCCTCATTCCTTACATTATAAAATTTGTAAATATAAATGTTAGAGGAGTATATAAGTAACTTTACAGTAAGTAAAGAAACATACAAGTATAAAAATGTGAAGAAATGTATAAAGTAGATATATGAAAGATGAGTAAGAAGGAACCTTAAAAAAAAAAAAATAAAGGATATTTATCGGAGTAATAAAAGCATTTAATGGTCAAGAAATATTAAAGTCATTAAGAGTTATAAAAAAATATGTGATATACAAATAGAAGAAGCCTTTAAAATAAAATATGTTTAGAAAGGATAATAATGAATGCTTGCTATGTATAATAAATAATAAAAGGGAAACATAAAAATATATGGAATAATTTATAGAGATTATGTATGAAAGGGTAAATAAAACCCAAAATGATAATAAATATATAGAATAATAATGTATAAAAGAAATATGTAGGTCACGTACGCCTTAAAAAACGAAAATATAATTTGTGTACTTTCCAAAAGTGAAAGTTTGAAAAGGTAGACGAAAATGTCTATTATAGGTATAGGGTTTTTGTTCAGCTAGGAACAGTTATATAAAATAAAATAATAAAGAATAAGTGAGCATATGTAAAGCATATTTTGTAGAGGCTATTAAATATCTGAAGAAATAACAGATACAACTTAATAGTAATCACCAGTAAATGTTAAAAGTAGTTTCGATTATAATATTGATAAGAATTTTTAGAAGGTTTAAAATCATGAATAGGATAATACAAAGAAGGTATAAGATTGGATAAGAAAAGGAATAAAGTTACTTATATAGAAAGCATAGAAATGTTAAAAGATACATTTTATGACATTATTGATGAAGACAAATGGATAAAGATGTAAATTTTGAATATGTTGGTATAAATTAGTATATTTATGAGAATAAGATTAGTTAAAATGGTTTGTTGTAAATAATTGAGAGTTAAAAATGAAAATAGATACAGTGAGGTAAATAATTATCTTATATACCAAATATTAAGAAATGTACATGGATTTATATGAGAATGTATAGTTATGCTACAGTAGTAGTACAAATTGAAGTACATCATTTTAGTATAGATTGTTGAATAAATATAAATTTATATATTCTATAGAAATTTAGATTTATTAAAAAAGGGGCATATGTGGTAGTTCACTAACTTAGATGAGTAAGGATATGATGGAAGTACTAATGTTAATAAAATATACTGTATATGTTCTTGTAGTGAGTATTAAAAAAATAAAAGATGGTAATATTTTATGGACCAAACTATAATTAAATAAATAGATGTGAGAATATTTAAATTATACTTAAAATAATTGTGAGAATATTAATTGGGTATTTCCCTATAGTTTTTGTGAACCGTGTAAAGTTGGTTGCATATCGGGTTATGTTGAAGTTCGCCTTGCATCGAGTGGTTGGTTGCCTATCAGGTTTCTTTGTTGTAGTAATATTTCCCATTTCTGAAAGTAGAATTGTAAATGTTACTTGTTGTATTTTTATATGTAATATTATTTGTTAAAGCTTGTTTAATTAACACTTTTGAAAAAAAAAGAGAATATTAGTATGGATTTTGAATCATAAAGGTTGGAAAATGATGTATAGTTACGCGCTAAAATTCAAATGTAAGAAGTGTCAGATTTTGACATTTAAAATAATATAGTTAAAGTATTGAGTATTTGGTTTGCCGAAGGGTATAAAAGGTTGTGAAAATTAAAGTAAAGAATTAAATTGATAAATTTTTGGAATTACAAAAAGGTATTATAAATATTCAATTACAAATAAAACATATTTTGGATTATTATAATGTGTGGAACAATATGATTGGATATTATAGAAACTAAGGATTTATTGCCAGGGATATGGGGGATAAATAGTAGAGATTAAAAAAGAATTTAGGAAAAGCGGTAGATGTGTTTTCGGAAAACGAAATTTTCCTTCCGAAAAACACATAATTAAGAGATTCATCATTATACAAAAGTGTAAAAGAAGTGGTTAGGAGATAGTAGAAAAGAAAGCAGATATTTTTTTAGGTGATTGCAACATTTTCCAGAATAGTACCATTTTTTGTATCATGCAAATATAATTAAAAATAAATTAGAAGAAAGAATTTCGGTAACGAATAAAGAAATAATTGAAGAATATTCATACTTGAGAAGAAAGCGAAGAAATATATAATTACAATTTAAAAATAAACTTACTGCATTGGTAAATATTATTCCATATTTGGCGAGAGATTTATTGCATTGGAGAGTTGGTGAAATTCCAGAAGTTATACAAATAGTTTAGTCCAGGACTTGAAAGATACGAGATATTCAACATAGCAGCTAACACAGGTATTCCAGTCCAGTAGAGGAAAGGCAGGTTTCAAAGGTCTTCACGAAAGCGTTCGACGGTTCGAGATTCTAGTTGATTGCAGAGGTTGAAGGTATTACAGGATAGCAGTCATTACAGTCCACATTCCGAGCATTCCAGACAATTAGGAAAAGGAAAGGATCTCCCTCATTGATTCCAGGAAATGTCTTCGACAAGCTAAAAAGAAAATCGTTTGGTGTATAAATAAGAATACCAGTTCAGTAGTAATAACAGGTCGTATAATTCTTTGAAATAATTTGAATTTATCAGTTTCGAATTGAAAAGTATATCAAAATTTAGAGATCTATTATTTATACGTACATTATAACTGTGTTGATAATCAAGAAAAGATATTTTGTAAGTTCTGTGCACAACATTAATTTGTATCATCATTTGTATAATTTTTAGAAGTCAAAAAAAACTGATCGGCAAACTAAAACTGATTAATTTGTGTGGGTATTTGATTTACATACAAAAACTATACAGTATTTTTAAAATAATATAATTAATATACTTACTTGTATATTTTTCGATCCACGAAAGGTGTATTTTCATGCACATATAAATTGTCAAAAGAATGTTTACGTAAACAAGCTTGGTACTTCCATGAATGTCTTATTTGGTTGTGTGTGTTGAGAACTACCATATAATTTATAATTTGCCTGATTTATTAAACAAATTAGTTTGATACATTTGTTTTTATTTGGTATATAAAGAAGGTTTTTGAATTAAATTGATGAAACAGATATGACGCTTAGAACCGTAACCTATAAATAGAAAAAACAACTGTCAGTGATTATATTATTATTTGAATAGTATGTTAATATATACCTTGAGATTGAGTTCACAGTAAGTATTGTTATTTGAAGATAAAGTTGAAATACACATCATAATTCACTAAAGAATAACTGTTTTGTAAACTTTGATTTATAAAGTTAAGAAATATAAAACGTAAATATCCTATGATATAGGCAGATATTGAAAAAGTTACATATAGGCAACTGTTTGGGCTTTGATGATTCAAGGGAAGTTAGCAACATATAAAATAATTAGTTTAAATATTTTATATAAGAACTGAGTTAGTGAGGGCATAAATAAAAAATTACCTGAGAGAATTTGAAAATAGATTTAAAAAGTACATAAAGATTTCAATTGTATATATAGACGAGAATAAGTACAGGTTTCAAACACATAGTAAGAATAAATATTATTAAATTTATCTGAGTGTAATCGTACCTTTATTAATTAAAGGTATTGTTACAATACTTACAGGAAAATAGGTGAACTTTTACAAAACCTACACATTATTAAATAATGTAGAGTTCTTGTAAAGCACCTGCTACGATCTTAGAAAATAGGAATTGATTAAATACAAATATGGTGGCGTAACGAAGGTATTAATGCCCGTTGTAGTATCCTGTCGTGACGCTAAAGTAAAAGTGAAACTCACTATTTACTAAGCCTATAGGGTGAATGTAACTGGCTAAAAGACAATAATAATAATTATAGTAAAAATAATGTTTATATTTGGGTGAAAGTAACTCCTTATCTTTTAGAATTCAACTGGCAGTACATTCTTTCCAAGACCTGAAGACTTCCCCAAGCAAGTAGCACATCATTTAAGAATTGAAATTTAATGGTAGAACTATATCTCTATTTTATTCTGTATTAAGAGTTATTTAGAATGATCAAGTTTGATGGAGCTGTCAATGGAATCCTTCTCAAACTATAAGAGATCGTCTGCTGAAACTACAGGCTATTCATAGTGGACTGTACAGATAAAATTTGGTCTGAGCTCTAAAATAAATTTTGATACAAATCATTGAGTATATTCTCTAACTACGGTTGAGACAGAAAATTGAGCAAGAAGCGACATATCAAACTAACTTACCGAAGATATTTCTATAGTTATTCGCACAGCTTAACATATATTCCTTGAAGTTCGACTGCCTATGCTTGCAGTAAATATCTTTCGTTAGCGTAAGGAAGAAAGTTCAAAATAACTAATAAGAATCGCTATATGAACTATTCCCAGACTGCGCTTGAGTAAGTCTGCTTACATCGTTCCGTCTTACAGGATATCGATCTATGGAAATTCATAAATACTTCTTCAATAAAAAAAAGTCTTCTTCAGATACCTAATATAAACACTAAATGATGTACTCTTTTTTACTTTCACGATTCATAATGCATAATAGGCAACCAAAAGGAACAAATAAAAATTACCGTGAAGACAATCAATGGAAGAACAAATTAAATAGAGAATTGAATGATTAGCCCGCTTGATAACAAATGTTAAATTTACTAGCGTTCCACGCGTCATTGGCCCGAAAAATTTATATATAGATTGAACAATATTTTTGGGTTAATTATATGGCACTTTAAATTTTTCGAGCAATATAATGTTAATTTTCAATAAGTTTTCTTCTACGCATAAGGACAACAATTAGAAACAACCCAAGATTTAGGTTAAAACTTGCATGTGTGATCTCTTAAGGCGTCTATGGGAGATCTTGTTTCGTTGAGTGCAGATCAACTAAGCTCTCTACTAACTTAATAAGTTGGGTTAAAGGGGAAAAAACATGGTTTTCGTATAGAATTATTATACAAAATTACCATTTTGTCTTCACATTTGTTTCTAATTTACTTTATTTTCCACAGCAACTTGTCTACAAATTAAAAAGATATGTAAGTAATGATCAAGCTGAATTTTCTTCATATTTCGTTGCAAAATTTAAAAATCAATTGTCAAAATATAGCTCACATTAATTATGTAATGTCAATTACATAAATGCATGAACGCTAAGAAAACTTCCTGGATAGAAAGCTATATTTCTATACTTCCTTCGCCGACAAAATTATTAAAGGAGACGAATTTATAAAGTAAGATTTTAATTTTTAAAGAGGACATAAAGTAACGCAAATATCGCAGCCCGACCCAAACAAGTCTCTTTTTAATAGTTCATTTGGGACCGGCTACGCTTCCCATTCATGTCGTGCGACAAAAACTCAGAAAATAAGAAAAGATACTGACTCTTTTCTCTTAATATATATTTGCAGTAAAGATATTGGAGATAATCATTAACTAATGTAGTACCTAATATTACTGTAATTGTGTTGGCAATGTGTAAATAAAAATGCTGAACTGGATAAATATGGTAGGATGAGTATGTTGAGTACGTATATTGTATTTAAAAATGCAAAGTGTTCACAGCAACTTGAGTGTTAATGGACAAATGTTAACATTTGTATGATAATAGGTTTGTCGTGAATAACCAAGCAAATACCAATGTTAATTTACATATTTTAACATAAAAAAATTACAATTAAAATTATATGTTACATTCACCTGCTCTTTTAATCAAAAAGAATATTGATCAGAATACCGTACTGGTCATCTTTTAAGTTAATAATATTCGCAATCTCTTGTCAATGCAAGACAAGATGATATGCAAGTGAAACAAGCAAATGCAGTGTTGCCAAGTTCTAATTAGAAATTTTAGCAATCTAAATCTCTAAACGATCAGCGTTCAGTGTTTATATATATAAAACTAGTTGAATTTTCTCTCTTCGAGCTTGAATCGCTTAAAACGCGAGCATCGCCTTGATGCTCTTTATAATGCCCGGTTTTCTAAACTTTTGACGTGCCCTGTATACACGTCTAATTCATAGATAACTTATACATAGTAGATGGGTAACTAAATACTAAATATTGTAACCCTATTAGACTCATCTCTTGAAATTTTCAGGTACTAAATTAAATGGCGGCAAATTTTGAAATTAAGCATAGTTCATTCTTATCCAAAATTAATGGTTTTCTTTTTATAGTTTGTGAACAAAAGCCTAATACTTTTGTAATTAACTTCTTTTATCTAAAATCGTTTAATATAATTAACAGAAAGTTACTTACTAAAATATTAGAGTTTTGTTCATATACGTCTTATACAAATCTCTATTTCAGATTGGAGATTATACTTTTTTTTGGCAATTATGCACATACGTATTCAGAAAAATAATTAAACGATATTCAATAGACAAACAATGTGTTTTAAAGGTAATCGAAAAGTAACATAAAGCTATTACTTACAAAAATTTAATAGTCTTTATTCAAACAAACAAAAATATAAATAAAATACACAAAGCACTTTTCTGTTACCATTTTGTTCTTTGTAGGTACTTCTATTTTCTCCACTCCATTCTAGTTTTTCATTAGTTGGACTTCTCTATTCTCCTGATGATTTCTTTGTCGCAATATCATTTCTAAAGTGTTTCATTCATGTACTCTCAACTGTTGCGAAGGACTATAAGGAAGAACATATAAACTACGAAAAGCTTTGGCTGAAATCTTGGTGGCCGTATCTATACATTTAAATTAAAATTTCTGCAATATATACGACAAATGTGACATATTGCTACAAATGTTTACCCATTTAACAAATAAATCTACAGGGATCAGGAAATGAGTGTCGGCGAAATTTCTTGTCCATACAATTCCGAACAGAACATGAGCGATACGTCATAATTATTTCAGAAAGAATAGAACGGTAAAGCTGGAAAATAAACTGGAGGAATATGAAGAACATTTTAGATAATGCTAGGATTATGGAACTACAAAAATTATGGAAAAATAACAGGTATTTTTTAATATGAGATGACACTTTGTAAGAAAATAATTTGTGGCGAAGTTCTTGGCACAATGGTTGGCATTATTTTGTTCGAATAGGCCTCGTTAGCATTGACTGTATCGCCACACCATCGCAAAATACTTTGCTGCTAATTATTTTATAAGAACATTTTTTTGCATAAAATATCATCTCGAAGAAAAAAAATCTGCAATACACGTTGGAAAAGGAAAATAATATCACAGAACGTTTTACAAAATTCACATTAAAACATATTAAAAAAGTATAATATGTAGTTATATAATACAATACAAAAAAGTATATACAGTCGACAGCAAAAAAAAGTAGACAAAAATACAGATTTCTGTCATAGACTTTCTCAAAATGATTAGTGTAATAGCGTCTTCAAAGTTACTTGTCAATATTTGGTTATCTTTCAAAATTGACAACCTTAAACTTGATATTAAGCTTATTATAAAGATGCCTTCCATAAATGAAGATATTAAATGTTATTTCACATTTGAGTAAAGATTTCAAAAAGAAATAATATAAATAAAAGCACAGCTTTTAGAGTTATTAAAATATGGCGAGATCAGCATAGAATTTTTAGAATTTCTGGTTCTGACCGCAAAAGAATATCAACAGCCGAGCAATACCGCCATATCACAAATGTGCTTACTGAAAATCATTTACTACAGTAGTGAATGCAGCTGATGTAAATAACTTTCTGGGTTTTGTTTTTACTGTCCAACGAAGAATTAGAGAAGCTAATTTGCGGTCTATAAAACTACCGAAAAACAATTTGAATGTGACCCACAAAGAAACTCGTGTAAGATATGCACTTGAACATCTGTTCCATCCATACATCGAATAGAGTGAAAACATGGTTCAGAGAAAATAATATCAATGTGTTGGATTTTCTGCCAAGAAGTCCTGATTTAAATATTATCGAAAATATGTGGCAGTTAATGATCAAAAAAATTAAATCAAAGATTTCAAAATAGACAAGGAATGGTAAAAATAGTTCACACAGCATGAGAGAATCAAAATCAAAATAATTGTACCAACCTTTATAACTATTCCAAATAGATTGTAAGAAGTTTTAAACAAAAACGGCTCTATAACCAGTAGATGTTTTCTTTATGATGTCTTTTAATTAGTATTTTGATTCGTATTAATCAGGTAGAAGATGTTTTGATAATTATTTGATATTCCATAGAATAATGACTTGACACTAATGACAAGTAAATAAAGCCAGGTTTACAAAGTACAATATCTCTTGTCTACTTTTTTTTGCTTTCGACTGTAGCTTAATTTACAATTATATGACACTTATCTAAAATTGACACTAATAAACTTCAGCTATAATAGAAACAAATTTATACAAACGAATGAAAGCAACAATCAATATTAAAAATAGTCAAACAAAATAAATAAAAACTTCAGTTAAACAGAACAAAATATTAAAATATGAATCAGTGAACACATGCGAAATTGGCTAATTAAAATTCAACTGCATCCAAAATTAAAACGAGAAAGGCGGTAAAGTATATGTAGCTAATTTAGTAATCTACAAGATGGTACTAATCAGAGTCATCTGGTGAGGTTTTCAGGTACCAAAAACTATAGCTACAAAGGTCTGATTTAAGTTACGTCCCTCTGGTCTAATTTAAGTTTTTGCTCAAATTGTCATTGCGTCTGAAATTAGTTGACGTTACGTTTAATCGTCATTGTTGACATAAGTAAATGTGGCTATTGCATATTTTTTTTGTATTAAGAAGCACTTTTATAATATTAAAAACTCGTTACTGTTTTTATTGTACATGTGATAGATGAAATCCAATTTTCGTAAGACTATCGTCGAAAATCAAACTTCAGTCGGATGTTTGAAGTTTCTTACATTACTTCTGATTAGTTGGTGCCAACCCGCAGTCGCATACTTTAAATGCTTGCTTTTATAACTGAATTGGTAAACGAAATTACATAAATGCTTATGGGAATTTTATTTGATGTATTTATTTTATTTCGAAGTGTTTCAGACACATCTGACAAATAAAGAAAACTCACCCTATTATTTGTATGTAGAAAGATCGATGATAAATGTTATTAAATGATCCCATTCGTAAAATGGCTTAAATTTATATAACTACATCTTGAACACTGATATATTTCCAACATTCTGTTGACATTTAGGTTTTGTATAATTCGTGTGCATCTAACGTCATTTGGCAGGCCCAAAAGGCAAAACTAAGATGGTTCTTTATTTAGTCTTGCTTCAAGTTCTTCATTGTATGAAATTGGCCTGACATTT